>OU015463.1:30202416-30702416 GCA_907164805.1 Brachyptera putata | reverse complement strand
ATGAAACATTTGTGAAGAATCGATGACGAACCATGTAATATCAATGTTTCTAGCGTCTGTTTTTTACTCAGACCACCAACGTGATGGCGTTAATTCACTCCATCAAGTAGTCAGGAAGACGGAAAACTCCCGAATTGTTAATGTTGGTAGCATGGAATCAGCACACTGATGGTCGTTGCATGAGAAAGTTTTATCGTAAAATAGCGCAATAAACTACACTTGACTTGAGTTCAAACTGGGTAGTTGAGCTGAAAATTAGATATGGTAATGCAAGTGTACTGAGTCAAGTATAGCCAAGTTTCGAAAATTTGAATTTGAGTTCAAATTTACCCAAACTTCACTTCAAGACCATGGGGATCGATTCACCAAAATATCGGTGTTTTGGTGAAAACTCTCAAAAGATTTGATTTATTTATCTTGGGTTTAATCACGCACTGTAATGATAATTAAGATCTATTGGCTTAGGATGAATGTTTAACGATATGGTGGGATGATGAGGTAAAGGTTTCTTCAGTAGTGGGAAGGAAACGATCGTGGGATCGTGACTCACAATGCAGGAACCATCCCGGCAGCGACTTGACAATCCCGTATAGGCCGCAACACGAGAGCTAAACTTTAAATTATTGCAAATTAAACCGTGAAATGTAACTTTTTCGTTGAAGAAAATGCAGTATAAACCATCTCCGACTGAATCTGAGGAAAAAGAAAGAAGGAAACATTCAAGAAGACCTAACCCTTATCAATATATCTTCGATGTGCCCTATTTTAAAAACCAGTTCTCTGAAATAGTCGTCAAACTCTTATGGCATTATTACTTTATATTTTGGTCTAGTATTTAACATTATCAAAAATGATTTTCATGAAAGTAGAAGGTTTTACTACAGCGAGATTCGCAACGGCGACTTTCGAGTCCATTTTCGAACGCGTTACCAGTGCCACCAGTGCGACAACAAAATTTATTGGATCTATAGCCGATATAAGCAAGAAATGCGAGAACAGTGAGCAGTGTGTTGGGGCCTATACGGGTTTGTAAAGACGCAAAGGAGCATCTCGACGTGAGCCCAGACTTCAGAGGGAAATCACGAAAAAAACCTGTAAAGATTGTCGGTTGTCGGTGCCAATCTTTCGAAAGATTGGCAGATACTTTTCCAGGGGACAGTTTATAAAACTTGTTTCAAGCCTTTTGTTCTAGCATGTTTCAACATCCTGCCAAAACTACAGCCTGGCAAATTATCCCCTGGCAAATTTTCCACCCTCCATTTCGAAAGGTATAAGATACAAACATTCCAATGAAAAGATAAACACATATCGATTCAATACAATCGAGATCGTAAATGCTTACATTGGACTAAAACTATATTTTTATCTAGGGTTATTGTACGATTGAGCTAAAGTTTTTTTTTGTATGTCGTTTGTTATATTGGAAAGTTTTCTTTTTTGTAATAGTATCTTATATCTCGTACATTTCGATTGTAATCACCAAAACACTCTTTATCAGTTCTATCGACTCCCATGCGCTCTTATAAGAAGAAAAGTAACTGGAAATCATATTTTTTCCATCAATTGAAAACCGTTATATAAAAGAAGATATTTCCCACTGAGGTTTATCAAGGATTCATTCGAAAAACTTGGTTTACGTACAAGATTCATGCGTGAACGTATCAAAGACATTGTTGTAAAAAAATCTGAACGTTTTCTCAGTAAAATTGCATTCAGTGGAGCGATATGTTGGACTTATTTCGTCCTGTTTGGATGAAGTACGTAGTTTAGTTATCATTTCATAATTGGAACTTTCATGAGAACTGACGTCACAGAGTTCTTGAAATCTGCTCATTTTACAGTTCTATATTTCTAAACATTCATTTCTAGTGATTAACAGATTGGTTTATATGGGGGTACGAAATAGCGGGTGATAATGAACGATGAAGTCATGATATGTGAAATTATGTTCACAAAAACATATGTGAGATAGTGAGATTATAGTAACATTTTTTGTTAATTTTGTTATTGGTTTCAAATAGTAATATTTAAGGTGTTTTTGATTCCTCGTTGATAATTCAACTATACTTTGGACACACGATATGAAATTTCACGCTTTATTAAAATGAGTTCTTTTAGCTTCTTTATAAGTAACCATTTCCAGTATCCAAAAATGATCGAAGATTTAGTTCATAACATGAGAACTCATATTTAAAACAGTCATGCCCATTATATCGTATAATGCTGAGTATAATTTTATGAAGAGAATAACTTTCTTACGCATTTCTCCCGATAAAGTATTTGTTTCAATAAAGGTGATGTGCAAAACTATTCAATCGTTTAAATAATAGTTTGAAATCAAATATCACACAATATGCGACATCCGTATCCATCTCTATTTTTGGAGCAGGGTGCCTATTTACGTTTCAAAATATCAAGAACTCATTATTGGTAACGTATTTCGTGATACATTTCCCTCGATGATTCCGTATACTTCAATGTGACCACCTAATGTCAATGTCGACATCGACTAATTTTTCAGTTTGTTTCAATCGATTTCTTCTGAGATCACTCTGATGACCTTTTTTGAAAAATAGTCTGGAATTCCTCACTGCTAATTGAAAAAATGTACAACAATTCAAAAACTAATCCAGTTCTGATCCGCCAAGTCGTTCCATTGACCTGTTTGTTAACAGAAACAATAAGTGACAAAGTGTGAGACATAAACAACAGAATGTGATCAAATGATGTGATCATTGTGTGACATTCAACCAAGTAATTGGTCCAGTCCTAACGGTGGAACAACATTTTTGAAAAAATATTCAAGAGAAACATGAAACAAAGTTCATAATGTAACACCTTTTTTCTGATTTGATCAATAAAATAAAACTCCTAATCCCAAAATAGTGGTAAAAATATACGATCGAAGTGGCTCAGTATATTATCGAATATTGAACAAAATAATTACACACAAGTTAATATATTATCGAATATTGAACAAAATAATTACACACAAGTTTATAGAAACCACTCTCTAATAAGCCAAAACTCACTTCTTGGAAGAAAACAATTATGATGTTTCTAAGATGGATAGACAGATCTAGATTATTTATTTATCATCGTTAGCTATATGTATTAGGCCTACATCCTAATATTACATTTTAAATGGCACTGAACACTTTTGATAACATAGGCATATGAATTAAACTTATAATGATGAATAATTATACTCACAACCCGAAAATTCGGATTTTATAAATTCAAGTAATTTATCTATAAGCCTCTCTGCAAAACAGAGTAATGCGTTACCAAAACGTTGATTTCTCTCTTCAGTGAGCTTTGCCTCAATACGTCAGTGAAAGCTCCGTTGAATGGCGATTGAGTGTTAGGATAATAATTAGTTGATATTCTATGGGCTAAGATGTTCTTGCCAAACAGATCCTAGCACTTATGACCACACACAGATGTCTATCTGTCAATCGAGAGTAATCAGTTGATATTCAGCGATACCCATATTACTCGATACATCCAAGGCTTTCGTGAACAATTGATCGAATAGTTAGAGCCATGGATTACTGCTAAGGATTGGCAAGCGAGTCGAGTTGTTGTGCTCTGTTGCTTTATTTCATAACAATTTCAAATCAGTATCACTATTCACTTTCAGGCGTTCAATGTGAGATTATTATGTTGTGAAAGAAAGAAGCAAGGTAATTTACAGAATGAATGAAAAAAATCAAACTATTGATTGAAATATTTATATTTCAACTGTGGACAAGTTTTTATATGTTACCACTTCGTATTGATCTGCCTTCTGTATAATGAGGGATATCAAATACAAAAATGTATATTATACTATCAAGTGCAGATAAGGTTTATCTTCAATCAAGTGATGATTTTGTGAAATATATCTTGGAAAAGATATGTGCTCATTGTTCATTTACAAGGGTAATATATACTTCTTGTTTTCCTATTAATTGATATTCAATCGTAATAAAATGTTATAATTAATATTTGGCTGTACATCTACGAATAGATTCTCATCCATTTCCATGTCAATTCACGAGTATAGTTGGTGATTATAGCCATGCAGCTGGGCATAAAATAGCGACTTACTATGTTGAGCAATGCAAATTTAATGCAAATTGATTTAAGAACATTATATTTTAATGTCCAATTAAAATTGAGAAATTATCAAATACCTGAAACTACACAATCGTACGACGAATGTCGGGTCATGATGGAGTATGGCCAAGTCCGATGTGTTGAATTAATGTCAATATTCGAATAGGAATAAATGATACTCATTTAACTAGAAGTGGTTTAACATATTTGAAATTTAAATAATTTCCCGTTTTTCCAGCTATTGGTAGACATGGAAATATATCATGTAACGGTGGTCTAGTTGACTTAAACATTAGTTAATTGTTCTGTGCGGCCATCTTGGATATATTTTTTAAAAGACTTTGCAAGCAGCGATGTGTTTAATGACGTAGGTTACAAACAATGGACATTCTCGCTCGGGAACGAATCAGTGATTTGATGCTTCAAAACAATTGGTTACGATTGATAAGAAAGAACAGATATATGTGATTGGAAAAGTAGGGAATTTTAGTGAAATTGCGTGTCTCCTTTTGGAGAGGGGAAAATGGTTTGATTGATTGTCACCAAGAAGTAAATTCCATCGTTTGTTATGGTTCACTGGGTAATTCACGCAAAAACCAAAATGAAGATTATACGTAATAGAATTGCGTTTCACGTTGAATCAGGGTGAAATGCTGAGATTTCCAAATTGAATCCCACACAGTTCTATACGCAGGCAAACACAGTTTCTAGCGTAATCTTTATTCAGTAGCAGGAAGTTCTATTTGAAGATCAAAATGTACTTTTGTGTATGAAGGCGTTATGTGATAGAGATCACTTGAGATAAATAGAGAACACACAGCGATCTTTCATAATTATGATGTATGACCTATTCCATAACCACAAAATCCAAAACGTTGTACTTTTGTTCGAACGCCATATTTTATTTCGTATTTTACGTGCATTGCTTGAATACTCATGTACAATATTTTTATATATTTTCAAACAAAATTTCACGGATGCAGGATATAGACTTGTAATGTAAGTGCGAGAAACAAAGTCAACATTTTGAAAATCAGTGGGCTAAATATTGAATACATTTCAAACTAAATTGAATCTGTGACGAATCAATGATATTATTCCGTCTAAAGTCTATATATATATATATAAATATGATACGAGAATAAATTTTACCATATTGTTTTGAATAGTGAAACGGAATCAGTCGTGGCCTGTTTTGAAGGCGTATAGCATCCCAGTTTTCACTTCAACACAAACCTAAAAGGTGCAAAGCAGTAGGTCTACAACGGATAGTAGGAAAGGAATGATATATATATATATATATATATATATATATATATATATATATATATATATATATATATATATATACAATCAATTTGAAAGTTGCCACATTCTCATCTCTGCAGGCACCAGACACATTGCCACTGTAAGTGTGTATTCCTTTCCTACTATCCGTTGTAGACCTACTGCTTTGCACCTTTTAGGTTTGTGTTGAAGTGAAAACTGGGATGCTATACGCCTTCAAAACAGGCCACGACTGATTCCGTTTCACTATTCAAAACAATATGGTAAAATTTATTCTCGTATCATATTTTCATCATCTCCTTCATCATTCATTGACACCAATAGATTTTACTCACCATTAGAGCCAATATGTAAAAGACAGAGACGTAGTCACATTCTCTTGCTTCTTTTCCCTCTGCTAATTATGCACGATACATTTTCCGAGCATTCAATACGGAAAATAAGAACATTGAAATATGTTTCAGAATAAAAGAACCCATCCCCAATTCAGATCGTGGCATATGTTCTTTGTAATGATTTTCTTCGAATCACTAGTGAGCCTATAAGAAACATTGAAACAATTTTTCACATATTTTAAAGTAGAGTTCACACTCGCCACTGCCTAAACTGACCGCTCTTCCATTTGATATTTCCAGTCGTTTCATTCATTTCTCGAAAGTATACACAATACAAAACCCATAAACTTTAAATCTTCCAATATTGAAGAGTAAAACATTTTGATAGAATCAATGGTTTTTCCATCATTTATATTTTCGAGAGAGATACGGGAAAGAAATATTGAAGATTCCAAAGAATGTCATTTATATTACGTCAGCTGCAGGCAATTTTTTGAAAAATGTGAATTCTGATAATTATTCTAAAAAGAGTTGTTTTTAATTCCAAATAATTTTAAAAGTTACTACTCTAATAAACTGTACCTTTAATTTCACTTGAACTAAAAAAACGGAATCAACTAATAACTACAATAATTCACTAAAATACTAACTCACCTAACCAAACCAAACTAGACTCGAACTAAGACTACTTCAGCTGCGCACGTAAAGAGTCACACACAGGGGTCGATTGCCTAGGACTATCACAATGTACAAAATAAAACCCGTAGACCTGATCCAATTTTCTTTTTCAAAAATCGCTTAAATATTTTTTGTTTCACTTTCCTCGCGTATCTTTCTACAAAGTTTCATCGCCATCCCCTGCATTTCGTCCTTGAAGCAATATCTGTGGTATCTTATTGCGGGGTACAACACGCGATTACTTCGTTAGCTCCTGTAGTAGTGCCGAGGTGCCGGGGCACTGGGGTACCGTGGTGCCGGATTGGAGGGGTGGCACACAGCTGATGTAGGCTACACAGCTACACATAGGTCACGTAGAATAACAACCTTATACAGCTAATAGAATCGCAGCGGTCCCATTCTCTCTGATCAAATCAACGGTAAACGACATACCACGCCATGATAAATCCTATCTGCATTCTCTTTCATGCAAAATACCATCAAAACATATTTTATAAACACGAGCACCTATACTGCTATATATTATAGTCTTCTGTCTTATCGTGAAATCCGTAATGAAATATTTGTAAAGATTTCTTCTTGTGGGTTCCCCAACGCTCGCTCAGAAATGGTGGGTAAGGGGAGGGTGGATGGGATGGTGGGTGGAGTGGTGCGGCGTCATATCAGAAGGAAGGCTCATTTTTTACACGGATTGTATGAATTTCAGTATATTTGATTGACAATACAGGGTTTTCACATGATGATTAATGGCTGCCCCTTCCACCCTCTTAGACCCTGTTTCGGTGGTGGGGGGAAAGGAAAGGAAGGGGGAGATGCAAGCGGCGAAGTAAACATGTTAGATACGAATGAACGAGCGATCAATAGTTAAGACTTTGATGATAACAACTGACAAAATCATTAAACCGAATATAGCTTACCGAGAAACATTCGTCAATTTCTTCATATAGTAAACTTCTAATAGAATCGTCATCAGCTGAGGTGCGAAATTATGGAAATAAACGTTGTTGCTAATTCGTATGTCCTGTGTCGTTGTTCAAATTTAACCAGAATTAATTACCATTGAATAATATGAGGATAGAACTGTCCTTAAACTCCACGAGATAAATTTGATCGCGTTATTAGTTTCACTGTCATTTATTCATCGCGTCAATGTGAAAGTCTGTGAATTTTCTCACCACTTCCAATGGAATTCTGCCATCACTTGGGTAACATGCGTGTAAACGGGTCCAAGTGGTCATAGAGCATAACGCCATCATTGTTAACCGATGCTAGGACTCGAAATACACCCCCTCCCCACCCCTTCCCGCCAGAACAGTTCCACCCACAACCTACAACAGAGCATTCCCTGACCTTACCTAATCTAGGCTCGTGACCAGCCCCTATATGAAAACCTGTCAAAATCTCATCTCAATTTTGTGGCATTTTTTTTAGATTTTCATCATTTGTTAGAGAAATTTTGACATGTTGATGACTGTTCGTTAGATTGTTATAGTCGAGAGGTGTCTATTAAAATAAAATTTTCAACTTTTTAAACTCATATCTTAATGATTATAATTATCCTTAATAATTAATGATACTTTAATGATTTAGCAAATGAGTTTTAATTCCTCAATCCTAAAAACATTGTAGATTGCATGAATTTCTATACCATTGCTGAATGGCTGTAGCAAATCAATACAATAATAACTTGTATGAAGTTTGTCTTTTTGAGCAAGTCTCCAATGTCGGTTTCGTCGAAACTTTGTACTTTCATCAACATTTGGTGAAGGCGTGCTCGTTCTTTGTTTTGTCGAGAATGTCGGGAAGAAAGTTTCCTTGTTGTCTTCACAGACACAAACGTCACGATAATTGTTGGAATCTTTTGTTTTCTATTGCATTACCGCGTCTCGTTTTCCTTTTTCATACGATTTTTTTTACCATGTAAAAAAAACTATTTTTTTTTCTCACGGTTTGGTTTTGTTTGGCGTAGAAGTTTCATCGTTTGCTTTTCCATCATCAATTTTCTTTTAGTTTTCCCTCCTTCGGTTCTTTTAACCACCCTCTCTTTTCACAATTTGGCATTTCTACAATCTATAATTCGTCAATGTCAACAGTTCTCTTCTTCGAACCCAAGATTCCTGCTTTAGTTGGTTTCTATTCACTTTGCATTACTCCACGCTTTTTCTAGGCTTCCGCAGATATGTACAGTACGTTACCAGAATACACTAAACATACAACAGCATATCGGTACCTTGTACTGGTAATCTGCTACTGGGATCGTATCTCACTGATAAATACACTCAAATGTTAACTTGCACAGACGAAATAGAACCTCTTTTATTGGTAATATATTTAATTCAAGTCATTCTACGACACATATTTATTTATCTTCTCGTGTGAATCGCTCACACGGCGCTGGATGATTATCAAACAATCTATATATAATCACCTACGTGCAGCATTACCACTATTCAATTCACGATAAAAATGAATATATTCAATAATTCGAATGACGAATGATTTGAAAAAAAAACATTTTCATGAAATATTATTTCAACAACTCCAACAAAAGATTTTTTTCTTCAATAATATTTTAAAAAAAACTTTTGGACAATATTATTTGATGAAAATGATTTCTCAGATGTTTATCCTATCTGATTGTTGAACTTTTATGCCTTATTTCCAATATTTGTAGGCCTATGAATTATTTGGTATTCGAAGTGACTAGTGAAATGCATAGATGACATCATCTCCTGGTTTGCCATAAGCTACTGATCAATGGCTTGAACTTTGAACAGTTATCTCGGGAAAGAATCATCCACTTCATTAGATCGTTCTCTCTCTCTCTCTCTCTTACTCTGGCACTCTGACGTATGCATGTCTCAGTGTGACAGTGTGACAGTCTGTGACAGGCCACACAGGCATCCTCCAAACATCAATACACGGCTCGGGACTATTCAAATGTCAGTCAAGGAAACTCAAAACTATTTCAATGCTAATGATAAATAAATATTATATTTTGATTTGACATGATGTTGTCATCTTTTTTGTATACGTCTATTTCGTATTTGGTTTTTTAGTTTCATTTACACTCTTCAACTTCAATAATGTGCATAACATTTGTTCAGTACATACAATTAAAATTGTCTAATACGGGAACAAACTAGTATTCTATAAGTATTGCTAATATTTTATATCCCTTCAAATATCTTAAATAAGTTTACTCGCAGTTTTCTTTATTTTATGAACGTCAGTTCATAGCTTATCAGGCCCAAGATGTATAGGTAATATGTTTAGTGGAAACCCCTATTTATTCTGTTGAAGTGGTGGGAATGAGACGGTCGTGGCCTAATGTTAAGCAGTCCTGTGTTCATGGACTGTTCCAACTACAGTCGCAATTAAACTACAAAAACCTAAATCAGGATGGTTGACCATGACGGGAATCGATCCCGGTACACTGAGTGACAGTTCAGCGCGCTAGCGACTAATTCAAACGTCTCACAGTACACTTCCATTGCGGAGTCAAGTCAAAGTTTTATAAATAACTATTGAATCTGAATCCTTAACAGAACCGTTCAATTGAACCAGAATTGGATGGATGGATTTTGATGTTGGATTAAGTAAGGCTGTAGGGCTAGGGCCCATACAATATCAAGAATTTGTCACACTATGTCGAAAACAGCAATTCAGCTGCTAGTTTCAAACTAACTGTGTGTAAAGTATTGAATAGAACATTCATTATCACGTCAGAAATATTTAGAAATTGATTTCAATTCGGAAATTGTAATTAACAAGGAAAAATAATAGGAAATCTACAGAGCTATCTTGAAAAGATAAGTTCTTCCGACTAACTTCGACCTGACCAGAACTTCATATTTTGAACCACTTCACCTAGTCAACTTCAATATGCATATTGCAACTACGTCAATCGTTTGATATCGGTCGACTTGTCCAGAGTGCATCGAAACGAATATCAGGGCTATTTGGAGTGTCAGTGTAGGTATTCTGACACACCAAATAGTTTCATATATATGCTCCTAGTAAATTCAGATGACTGGTCATAATCAAGGCAAAATGAGAAGCGTGTGTACAAAACTACAATATCTGCCCTATAAGCTATCGGGCGTTAATGATCAAATAATACGGGCAACAGGAGATTTTGAAACAGAAATGAGGCAATGTAGGCCTATCACTAAACTTGACGTATCACCAACATTCAGAACAACTGTGCCAGTTGACTATACCATCAACCAATCAGAGACTCTTGAAATCAATACATTCCCTGAAACGGTTGATGCCGAAACATTGGACATCCGATAATGATGACATCTACGGCGCGATAGAAAAGAAAACTCCGACTGGTCGTGATTTGAGAAGCGTGCCAAGACAACACTCGTTCGAAGACTGGGCGAAATTTCCTCAAATGATGACATCTACGGCGCGATAGAAAAGAAAACTCCGACTGGTCGTGATTTGAGAAGCGTGCCAAGACAACACTCGTTCGAAGACTGGGCGAAATTTCCTCAAAAAGGCAAAGGCACTTATAATCTAAGTTGTGGATTTATTCTAAACGTCAGATTTCATCTTCAGAATAGACCAATTGTATTCAGACGTCGCAGTAGTTTGAACCGTTCCCGGACGATCACTCGAGGCAACCGTTGACGCCATCCAGGCAGCAAAGAGATTGAAACCATTAGCCATGTCCTCGGGTCGTGCCGGCAAGGCGAACGGCTCCACATAAAAGCGTCATCACCCTCCGTTAGAACAATGATCGCCAATCAGTTTCGAATGCATCAAGGTGCACGAGAAGGTGCATTGCAACTCTTTCTCCGGATCGAACCTCGAGTCGATATCATTGCCATGAGAGGAGACAAAAAATATGGTTTGGTTCTTGACCCTACTATTCGATTTGAGAAGGAGGGAAACCACGCGAAAGAGGTAGATGTGTAGACAAAAGAGGTATATTCCCGACCTCGTGAAACGTTATGGATTTTTTTAGGAATACTGGGACATTATATAGGACTTCTCCTTGGAGCAAGGGCGGCTGTTCCCACATTTTGCATTAATTTTATAAAATCATACAATATATCTAAATCACTCATTCACGAAATAGTCTTTACTATCGTACGCAAATCTCATATTCTCCATAACCGAGACGGTTGTGAAGAATATGAGATCATATATGAGATTATGAGATCTATATGAGATCTCTGATAACTATATGCATGGTATATGAGATCGCTGAATATGAGATTCAACGCTTCTTAAATCAACTTTAAATCCAATTCTTATTCATTTTTCTCATTCATAATCAGCACTTCCATTATTATTATCTGAGTTTTTTTGTTTAATTACCATATCATTTTTGTAGACCTCCTCATTTTTACTTTCGGCAATTATATTTCGAAATATACAGTGAGCTGGACCTCCATCTTATTTGTCTTCAAGATGAACAACCATCATGAATAAATAATTTCCTTTCTCTGATTATAATTATAATGCTAAAATGCATTTATTAGCAATGTTATGACAATATAAATTATGTGCATATGTGTAATAGGTGAAGAATCACGCACGACTGGCACGTTCTAATCGATATTGCATTCATTTTCAGTTTTTGAATCAATTATTTAAGAACACTTCAGGAGTAGGACAGTTACGTGGTAAATTGCGTGAAAGAAAGTCAGTTAGACGGGAGGTACCGCAGCATTCGAACCCGGGTCCATAAGTAATGACACTTTAAACGAGCTGCATTGTACGGAACGACGAAGGAAGGGTGAACGGGGTGAACTAATAAATTATCCAACCGCCATATGTCGTTTTTAAACGTACCCCCATTTGCTGAACACCCCCGTACCCCATCTTCTCCCCCTACATCACATACATGGGGAAAAATCAACCACAGAATTAACATTGGAATGATCGGTTTAGTTCTAGGCTATAGTCATAAACGATGGTGAGTCTCATTTCGTCTATTAATAAGTGAGACTTCAATTTCACTCTCAATTTATCAGAGTGGCCATTAGTTCTACCAACTTGAATACTAGATGTAAATATTGTCCAATAGCACAAGGTCTTTGTGTGTGATTGATGATTGTTGTTTGCTTAACGTTAACAGCTAGATTATTTGGGGGTACGAATGTGCGGTTGAATGAGGAACGATATGTTAAGATACCATTCAACACTTGATGTTTGTGCATTTTCGTGTTTAGCTCATAAGATTTTTTTTCCGTGAGCTACCTGTTCTAAAATTAGGATATCAGAAAGATTTAATTGACAAATTCATTGTTGAAACATTTTAGTTAATTTAAAAAATTGTGTTCGCTCAAATGAAGATTCAGATGTCCGATGTACCTATTTTTCTGTAAGGCAATTCCGAAATGGTCGATGGTCTGAACTAGAGTGTGCCCTATATAGTTTCTGAAAAAATAATTACCATGCAATCAGTTTTTTCGATTACAGACAATAACATAACGAATCAGAAAAAAATACTTTCCGCTGACATTGATCTTTGTGAGGGTATACGACATTCTACATTCTACATTTGTACATGTGTGCATTCTACACATTTGTAGAATGAAATGGCGTAGAAAAAAATCGAGTCGATGCAAACATAGTTATCACATTTTAAGCGTCTGAAACGTAAGAAAAGAGTTTGATATTCAAAAGGAGTCAAAGTAACCTGTGCATGAAAAATTAAAAAGCAACCTGACTTCAGATGTCTCGCATTACTATATATAAAAAAAACTATTGTCGATATAGTCAAGCCGAAAGGACTAGAACCACGAGAACCAAGTAAATGTAATTAAAGGAAAATAGAATTAATGAATTAATGAATCAATACAAAATTGGCCGTTTCAAGTGATACTTATCATCTGAACAAGAAGCACACCTTACGCGGGACTCGAACACATTCTCGGATTGAATTCAGTTTGTAAAGCAGTGCCGTTGCTAACTAAACCTAAAGGAGTGATAATGTATGTTTTTAGGGGGGGGGGGGGTGTATGTTTGATTTCTCAATTGATATTCAAAATCAAACCAATTCTCATACTATATCATTTCCTTGTGACTTATAATTGAAAAAGAACTTTCAATTTCACTCGAGTAAAAGCATATGTCCAGTCGGTTTTCACTTGTTTGTTGCAATCAAAGACTTTATTATACCTTCATCCCTTACAATTTCGAAGCTTACAAACCTACTTTCTAAAGAGCTGAACCACTCACCGTTTTTAACCTCGAGCTCTAAATGGAAACCATCCTCTTTTCACTTTTATTATTTTATTACTGGACCTGTAATAAAAGTTGTAAAAATCTTTCAAAATCTTTTAAATCTAACGGTAAAATAAAATACCCTGGCCGCATATTACCTAAACTCGTCCTTGCCGCTTATTTTGACCCTGACCTAGAGAACTTGAAGATCGGGTCTCTTCTGGTCTATATAGGTAGGCCTACTGGTGGTGTAGTTAATTAGGTACTGGTCAGAAATCTGTAAGGGTAGATATAACGACTGAAAGCTCATTCCTTGTTCCCTATTTTTTCTTCCTTATTCAATATTATTGTAGTTTATACGCGATTGCGAAGCTAATCTGTTCAGTGAAGAGCCCTATTTTGTGTAGTATCGTGGCCTAAACGATATGGAACCATCCCGGTATTCAATTTACCACTGAGGAAACCAGTAAAAACGTCAGACTATGAAGAGAATCGAACCATGGGCTCCTGAATGTTGGTTCGACGCGTTAGCGAATGATCTACACGTCTCATTACTAATTCATTGCATCCAAGAGTCTATTGAGTAGTTTTTTGTTTATTGAAGATGAGTCAATGCAACACATTACTCATCAGGCAAACAACGTAATCACTAATCAGTAAAAACTTATAACAATTATGGGTATCACAATTTTTTTCATGTTCAAGAGGGGGAGGTGGCAAACTCAACACATTTACTTGAGTAGAGCACAGAAAGAACATCAAATGAATCTTTCGTGATTATTAATCTATCTTCGAGTCTTTTATTCGTATATCATTTTGCCACATCAGTATAAGCCACAATTGAGATTTTTATCCAGGTTCTAACCAGTTTTCCAAGAACAAAATTTCACACTATGTGTTGGGATTAGTTTATAAAATTGATAATTTCTTGATCGAAGTTGTTGAATGAGCTTTCACTAATTTCTCTGGTTAGTAGCCTATTACATAATGCCAGTAATCGCAGGATTGACATTGTGCTAAATCCGATCACTGGAGATGGATTCATCCTGGACTCAACAGCTAGATTCGAGAAGAATGAAGGACATGCTGAAGAAGTAGACGAAGAGAAGAAGCTAAAATACAACCCGACCATTCCGTCTTATATACAGAAGAGTGCCATAACTATCATATTATATACAGTTAGTTTCTGTGGGTGCAAGAGTAGGCCTATGATTACTAAATTCTTGACCAACTATTATGAGAAATTTGAAAGAAAGAAAAATACAATGAAACACATAAGCATGTCGACCAATTGTTATCTTTAGAAATCACCTCATGCACACACAGCTAAGGTTCTCCGACAACTAAGGTTTTAATCTAATCTCTATCAAACAAACTGTTAAACGTTCAGAGTTCCAATTGTTTTATTTGAGCTGCTTGATTTCTTATTTATTTTAATTGTGTTTGGATAATTTCTCTCTGGTGTTCTTACTTCTTACTATGTGATTATTTGTAATCATTCCTACGAATATTGATAATTTTACTTCACGAAACTATCAGTAGTATTATGGCTATACTTTTTCACATAATTAGTAATTTGTTGCTATTGCTATACTGTGTCCAAGTGGCAACCGTATTGTCGGCAGAGTTTTGATACATACTTATCTATTTATATATATATATATATATATATATATATATATATATATATTATTTTCATTCATTTATCGAAGCTCCTGGATAATCGGGAATTTTTTTCCCATTTTGGCAGGTTTTGAGTTGGTTTAATCAGTTGGAACATCAGAGCACCAACCACTGAATACATAAGTTCTATGCAGCAACCTCGAAACCTAAAAGGAATAACAATAATGTTATTAAAAAAATACAAATTCAGTAATCGTCACTCGTTTGTTTCCTATGGTTTCTATTTGAATATTTGTATGTTTTTTTCATATGTCGAAGTCACGTGGTCATCATTCGAAGTACAAGCTAAGATACAATTGTTTGTTTAAAACATCAATCAGTACGCAAAGGTCTGAATACAGTTTAAAAGTATGATAACACAACTCCTAATATAATCCAGCCATCTTATCGTCTAACTAAATCAAACCGAAATAAAGAATAATGAGTATTATTAATGATATGATCTTTGTGTTGTGAAAACGTCTAATGATCCGAATTCATCGCTTCTATCCTGTGAAGTGTATTACCGTCATGTCCTATGCACGCTCACGGTTCTCCTCTCTCTTTCTCTCTCTCTCTCTCTCTCTCTCTCTCTCTCTCTCTCTTTCTCTCTATAGCTAATCCCTGATTCAGAAAAGTATAGGTCCAGTACATAGGGTGGAGGTGGGAGGGAGTTATCAACCCCCTCCCCCGCCAGAAACACTACATCCCCCCGAACTTTAATCGTATCGCTTCATCTGTTAGCTTCATCACGTTTGGCCAGGATTGGTCAAATTATAGAGAAGCCCGCTGTATCAATACACTTACAGCTAACTGACTTTTACCTCTTTGTCTCGTGTAGGTCGTAACAACACAGTGAACAGTAACGTGATCTTAGTTTCACTCAAGTATCTTTTAGTATGGTGATACTTCCAGAATAGTTTCGCTAGGTTTCTGTTCGTCGGGAGATTATTGAATGGCTGGATGTTATATAAGCCTGCATCTCATTATATCGTTGGAGAAGTAGGAATGAATTTCATTATTATCGTAATATCACACCCCACACAGCACGCAACAAGATGCAACAACATTCAACATATTATTTCTAATTACTGTTGTGCATGCATACAGTAATAACCATCAATATATTTCCTTTAAACATTGAATTCTTATTTTGTTTCCAGTGTTGTTTTTTGCTATCAAAATATATGTACTGAGAGTAGGTCTCTGGCCTACCTACAATCTTTAATCTTAAATTATTATCTTTAATCAATGGCAATTAATTGTTGTCAATCCATAAGGCTCGTAGTCGTCGACGAAAGAGTAGTGAAGCGGGTAATGCAGGCCATACTAATTAAATTTCCTTATTTCTGTGACTATTTTGAATGAAACTGTACTACGAATTTACCCCAAAATGTACTGTTATAGGAGGGTGGTATTGGTTTGGGTTTGTGTGGGGGGGGGGGGTTATTGTATTGTTGGCCTCCAAAAATCGGTAAGCCTAGGCTGGGTGGGTAGTCAGGGGTATCTGGCGGATCAGTGTGGGGAGGAGGAGAAGGTGGGGGATAACCGTACCCCCTGAATGAAGGAGACATTTTTGGGTCTCTATTGACAGAATGGTGAGGGAAAGTTTTGGAACAGACGTACGTACGTGGTTTTCGTCAAAAGTGTCTAGTAGAAGAGGGTTGTGGGAGTTGGGGGGGGGGTCACACAGGCAGGGCAGGAGCGAAACCAGCCAACACACAAATCATTTTACGCCACAGTCACCCCCGTAGTGGCTGCTTGGCATTCGGTTGACGAGTGACAGACAACTGTGTACGGACATCAAAACTCCAGCGGTCAATCCGAGTTTCACTAACTTTATCCAGTTTGCGTTTTGTATCAGTCAGCGTGCGTGTGATGTGTTTAAGCGTGTAGATTCAAAATGAGTGGTACAGCAGCATATATTGCGGCGACCTCGAACAGTGCTACGTCGAACACGTCATCATTAGATTACTGGAATACGGCAAACTACCGACAGTTCTACCAACATTATCAGCCTCAGCACGGTAATTATGAGAGGCCCTCGTCATACTACTCAGGTCACTTGCAACAGCAGCATTCATACCAGCAAGAAATGGAATACAAACACGAGCCAGTGCATCACTCATACGGCATTGACAGTCTATTCGAACAGAAAGGGTTGAACGGTCCGGAAGAAGAGAGACGAGCCAGAGGACGAGAACGAGAGTTCACGGGTACACCAGAGATGATCAATAATAGGCCACCTAATCATTTTATTGGAATTTTGGAAAGACAACTAACAAGCACGTTGGCAAGTATCGAAACAAATCCGAATATTTTCCCCAAACTTAATTTTTATGGTTCGAAAGCGCCAGATTTTGATATAAAAAAGGAAGATGATTTAAATAATGAAACAACTGATGACTTTCAAAAAGATTTGTTGTCATTTTCTGGAAATGTGAAAAGTCCGATTCGTCATTCATACAATCAAACTAGAAAATCGTCCACACCTGAAATAAGAAATTCTGTTAGGTCTACTGTGGATCGCTTCGATAAGAAAATAGGTGAGAATGACTTATCATTGTCGCCCAATGCATTAGTCATCGAGATGCCAGATATGGGTTACTCCGAATTGAGTTCTAAAACAATGGAATCTGGAAACAAATGTATGTTACCCTCGGTAATGGATACGTATTGCAGTAACTCATCAAGTCCGATGCGCGGGGGTGGGGGTGGGGGTGGGTTGCTCCCTGGCTGTATGCAACCAGCGCCGCACTACAGTCCTCCAATGTCATCGCAGAATCTAACAGGTGGCATCTACCCGTGGATGAAGACATCTTGTCCAGGTAGGTGTGAATCAGGTCAATAAATATTTGTTATCATTTTCACTTTCAAAACCTAGCTTGGCGAGTTATTGCATTTGTTAATGGAGTAGGCCTACGCAACATAGCTCTGGTTACACGATTTTTGCAATTTTTAATTATGCATTATCCAATATTATTCAATTAAATAATGGGATTATGATTGGCCATAATTATTTTTTCAATATCCTTTTATCCATGAGAAAATAAGGTCGTCTACCAACATAGGAAACAACATGTATCTGTATTATTATGGTATTTTTAGGATATATTGAGTTTCCAGGAAGAGGTTTATCATTAGAAACGCAACTTCATCTTTTGAATCCGGAAATTACAGCGATATTATATTGTATTTACTGAAGTTATTACAATTATTCAGTCTGTAGACGACTTTCTTTCGTGGATACACGAACAGGCCTACATGTCTATCTATAGTTCACTTTTAATTTTAATATATTTCAATATTCAAAATATAGTTTTATTCTTAAACATATATATAATATAATTTCAATTGTTATATATCATATTGATCCGATGCCGACCTCCTTGTCTTACCAATAGAGTAGGTTTAGTTTTAATTTATTATGATAATAACAACCGATGCTGATACTCGTTACGATCGTTCGTTTAGTTCTGTAGTCTGTGCTAGATACTGAGACGGGTGGATCAGTGACTAGCACGCTGAACCGTCATTCAGGGGTTCGATTCCCGCCATGGTGAGCCATCTTGAGTTTTGTTTTCGTGAATTCTAAGCAGATAGTGGGATCTCACGACCGTATCTTACTCACTATCCAAAACATATAATAAAATAATAATAAAATCCATCTCATATCATCACCTCATTTATCATTCACTGACACCAATAGATCTTGGTCGCTAGACTAGGTCGCACCTAATGTAAGGCCAATGCCGTATTAAATATTTATTATACACTACTTCCATGGATAACATTTTGTCGTAATAATTTCATGACATTTCTTTGAAATTAATATGTTTCAACAACAATCAGCAAACCTTTTCTCTATAGTTGGTATAACCATTTCATTCATCGTAATAGTAAAATTGATAAAGTAGTAATTAGAAAAAAACGTGTTTTAATTTCTGGGAAGACTACCGGTGCATTGATTAACATTTTCATATAGGCCTACTGAGACGAGTGGTCGAGTGGCTATGCACTCTGAATCGTCATTTAGGAGACCGGGTTTCGATTCCCGCCATGGTCGAACTTCCTGACAGTTTTTTTGTGGTTTTCCGCTGTCGTTCAGGTCAATACTGGGATAGTTCATTAACAACAGGTCAAGACCGACTCCTTCCCACTATCCGAAGATGTTAAAATAACCTTTCGTATCATCATTTCATATATCATCCACCGACGCCTATATATCGTAGTCATCAGTAGGCCTACCTACAATGCGTCGTTAAAACTCAATATATAAATGAAAAAAAATCTGGTATTACAAGTAACATTCACAATTACGGCGAAAGAGTCGTCGAGTTGTAGAATCAGGTGGCATTCAAAGGCCGATTGTGTGTTTGTTAAATAAGATTATCAGCTCATTGTATAGAACACTAGACACTACAAACGGGTGCTCGTATTCTCGTACGAAGGTCAATTGCATACATTCCTTCCACAGAAGTGTTAACAAAATCCCTCATTATTCAACAATTATATATATATACATTATAACAAAGAATAATCAAATAGAAAACATTTGCCCTTGTGCTATGACTGCAGTTATCCAGCTTTCTGAAAACCTATCACAAGCTAACAAAATGATAAGAAAAAAACAAGTATTGAAAAAACGTTTGGGGGTTGGGGGCTGCTTCAAGTCTAATGTTATATCAACATCTATAACCCAATGATAGGCCTATATTGAATAAAACATATATAAATCCAGCATTGAGTATTGACAGAGTTGAATCAATGTAAAGTGCACAAGAAGAATAAAGTTGAGAATTTTTCTTGAAGATTCATGAACTTCTTAAAACTTGGCCTACAGGCCTATATTTTTCTGACTTTTAGGCTTCTTTCGAGTGGTCTCGCCTTTTGTGAACAGTAATTCACCCCACATTAGTTCTTCATTTATAATTAAAGTATTCATTTTACTGTCCCCAACTTTCCTAATTGTTATAGAAACTTGACAAACAAGCTATGACCCCACAGCTTATTAGTGAGCCGCCTACGTAACTCAGTCAACTAAGGCACCGCTTTGAAAACTGATGTCACCGTTAGGCATGGGTTCGAGTCGCGCTTGAGACATGATGTTTTGTAAATGTCCTTTCACTTTTCACGTTATATGGTTTCATTATTTCCTGCTCATTCGTATACCCCCAAATAACCTAGTTGTTAGTGGGGTCGTGAAACTAATAATCATATGTGATTATATTAGGAGTTCCTTTCATACGAATCGTTTGAATGAATGTTATAATAGACCAAAAAAATTTCATGGGGATAAACTAAGAGAATGATAAATTATAAGAATAACAAATTATAAGAATAACATCAAGTATTCATTGAAATTTCCCTCTATACATTATAATCACGGTTGATCGTCGATGTAAAAACTTACGTCGATTATCGTTTACATCACATCGATTATCATTAATTCATAAATATTTGTCTCCTATTCGATAATCGTATCGATTGTCCAAATTTTTTCGTATTTGCATTTTCAATGCAATTGTGGCGTGTCCAGTAGACGACGGAGATATTTTCGAATCACAAACAAATGAGGAAAGTTTTACAACGAACAAAAGATAGTTTCGTTCATCGAGTTGAATCAAATCGATTACTTTCTCGTAAAAAATCGTACATCGTATCGTTCGAAAATAATCGATATTTATTTTTCCATATTAACATCGAAATCTTGATGTACAATCAGAAATTTTCTAATTCTAGCACTGCCTCCGCACACATTATCCTTTTCTGCGAGACTCATGAAGGATTTTTTTTAAGTAGGCCTATGTAGATATTAACGCCGCACTGATGTAATGATAACTAATATCTATTGGCGTCGGATGAATGAATAATGTGATGACGGATTGATGAGATGAATGTTCCGTAATAGTGGGAAGGTAGCGACCGTGGCCTATATTGTAGAAACCGACCTATATATTGTAGAAACAACCTGTGAAGATGGATGGTGGCACGGAGATCGAACCGAAGCTCAACTCACACTCATCTCTCGGATCACATTTAACATGCGTGCTACTGAGCTACATGTGCCGGTCAGATAAATAACAATACACCAGTTAATTATCTTCCTCCATAATAATTTTTTTCTTTCTGCGTGTGTTCCAGATGAGACTGTAATTGGCAATCCTAAACGCACTCGCCAAACGTATACTCGTGTCCAGACGCTGGAACTGGAGAAAGAGTTCCATTTCAATAAATATCTGACGCGGCGGCGACGCATCGAGATCGCCCACGCTTTGTCATTGACAGAACGACAGATCAAGATCTGGTTCCAGAACAGGCGCATGAAGGTAACGAACGATGACAAACCTTCTTAATAACACTTAGTAAGAAGAGGTAGCAACAACAATTACAAACATTACACAGTTGGAATAAACCTAAACTATAATATATAAGCCTATATGTGTGCATATATTTATATATATATATACATATTATATATATCCTCTAAGCCTATATATCGGTATAGGCCTATATACCAAATTTAGTTTACCATCATTGGAGCCAAGGACCCCACCAATAACTGGGTTATATAGGGAACGGAAGAGTTTATTCATCGATATGCTTCCGATTGGAAAGGTCATGATTTTAAATAGAAGTTTTTTTTATTTTGTTATAGGCAAAAAAAGATAAATTACTATCACCATCAACATCAACATCGCCTGAGGTCGGCAGCAGCACTGAGGAAATCCCATCACAATCACAGCAGCATATACAGCCAAATACTTTAATGTTACCGTCTCTTCATTACTACAGTAACATGGAGTGAAGAGTGTGCTAGAGTGAGTGAGCGAACAATCAAACAACCTATTTATGGCACTATTATAATGAGTAAAAATCATTTAGCATAAATATCAGATGTAGGGTTTATTTAGAGTGAAATTGTGGTTATTATTATGAAACATTGTTCTGTCTATGTTTTATGATCACAAATCTTGAATGAATGTAATAGATAATTGAATAAAAAATACCAGGAGAGTGAGTCTATATGATAGAAATATTTTTCCATGGACTACTCTAGAAATTGTTTGTGTGAATTCATAGAGATGAAAATATTCAAAATTCAAATTAATCTCTTTTTGAAAATTATGTAAATTTCAAGTCTTTAAAATAATCATATTTCTTGGGAAATTGAACTCATACCAGTTCAAGCGGAGAATATTCCAACATAATGACTGTTTCAACTGAAGAGTACATTTCAAACTTTTCTCAAAAATTCTGTTGATTTCCATTCCAAAAGAAGACTGATTAACCAAAATTATATTAATATTCTTAATTTTACATCTCAATTAAAATGAAAGCTTCAACAGTTATGAGGAAACACCAATGGAGCATTTTGACGGAATGAGTATAATAAGTAATGTAGGCCTACCATGTTTTTGAATTGTAACAAATCAACAATGAACGTGATTGCAACTAGCCTATTTCTTACTGCATGTTCAGTTGCTTTTGTCAAGATCTGAATAGAAGTGAAAACTGAGTTCTTGTGCAAACGTTTGTTTTGGTTCTTTCTCATGCACTCGCTCAGGTAAAGGGGTGAAAGTTGGACGAGTCGACTTGTTTATGATGCTTCCATAACAGTATTATCTATTGAAAAGAGTTCAGGACTTATTTATGGTTTTCACAGAAAGTTTGAAAACTGTTTTGGCAGGTAGATCGTATTTATTTTGACTAGATTCTCATCATTTGTCATAATAGGAGTTGATAATTGACAGTACACAATATTGATAGTAGAAAGGTTTCCATGGATTTTATGTCATCCAGCCTCCAAATTATTCTACCAATATGCGAACGCGTTAGAAGTTTAATATTATTATAATATATGCATCTATCAGTTTTTGCTACAATGAGGAGGATAATTTTAATAATGTTTTAAGAAGCATAATTGACAACAAACCTTGAGTCAGCTTGAACTAAAATTAATAGAACAAAGTCAAATCTGTTTTGCACTCAGTATGACAAAGCGCTAGAATGAAATGATTATTACAAATGCGGCCATCAATTTTGAGAAAAATTATATTCAATTAATGAAAACATATAATATCTCGCCAGTAAATATTTTCTCGGGAAATAAAAAAAGAAATGTAAGCAATACCCATAACCTCTATAAGATTTTCCAGCATGATACTAACTGCTTTTGAGAATAAAACTCATTCATATAAGAGGTTAATAAATAAATGGTAAATGTTAGTAGGCCTAAGCCTCCTGCCTATATATAGCTAATATCTAATTTTTGATACAACGTTGCATTTTAAACGGGCCCAAAGTATAATTTAATTCATTACAAATATTAATAAAACGATATAGGCCTATTTTTCTCTATAAGCTCCATTCCCACACTTACGTTGTAGACCTCTTTCTTGATAGGTTGGCCTATTAATATTGTAATGACGTTACCTAACCCAAACATAATCCAGATTGGCTATTTAACAATTAAATATACATTTTTGACCAGTTTAAGTTATTTGGCTTGTATTTATATTTGCCGAGTCATTTTTCTGGCGGGAAATGTTCATTGGTAGACTCAAGCTTGTGGTGCGTTTTATGGGTGAAGGGGGGGGGGGGGGGGTGGGGAATGTAACGCATCCAGCTGGCACTGGCCGCTTCGCTAAGCCAGTTCAAGATGGCGGCCAGCTATGTCATAGGCTACACAACAACACTGCATTCATTTACCGATTTCAGTGTTTATATAGATCAAATATTATTGAATCACGAATCTAAACATGCAGAATTGCAGTCTCGATCTTACAGTCTACCCATAGTGCATCGCAGATAAGTATTACCAGTGATAAAAGTGCAAATATGTCAGTGTAAAGTGCAGTGGGAGAGTGCAGTTCAGATCGATATGTTCTAACATGGCGATCTTGTAATCTTGTCCATGAGGAATAGTATAGCAGATGTTTTCTCACTATTGTTATAATTTATCAATCTCACAATTGCAATTTTGCCAGAAAATCCTTTCTCTATTAGAATCAGTGTTTAACTGGTAATGTATTGGCCCGTGGCTCGCATTCAATGATGTTATGCTGATCTTACATTTATTATTAATTTTGTCTAAGCAATAATTATTATGTTTTATTCAGATAGTTCTACTCTTCCCTCAGTTTTTTCTAGAATAAGAGTTTTATGTTTTTTTTTTGGATAGCTCTAGTAACCTGGCATTACGCCCGGGCACCTATTATTATATACACATTAGTTTTTAATCCAGTATTTGTATATTATATATATATATATATATATATATATATATATATATATATATATATATATATATATATATATATATATATATATATATATATATATACCCTAATGAGTGACCTGCTATGGAGTTTATTATGGGACCTAGTCATGTGATTATCTTATTAAATCACCCAACTATGTATTACACATTTAGAGTAAAATAATTATGTTTTATAGGGACGTAGAGTAAGAATCTTAATATATGACACATTCTGATTATTCTGTAAGTGGAATCTCTATTCTTGGAAACAAATAATGAAAGCATTTTTAGGGCTATATATATTTTATTGTAATTAATAAAACAATTATTCGAGTGAACTTATATACATTGTGTCTATTTTCTATCATTTAGAATTGAAC
Source organism: Brachyptera putata (assembly GCA_907164805.1). NCBI lineage: Eukaryota > Metazoa > Arthropoda > Insecta > Plecoptera > Taeniopterygidae > Brachyptera > Brachyptera putata. The sequence goes on along the minus strand of OU015463.1, from coordinate 30,677,523 downwards.
AATTTTAATAAAGGCCTTATGACAAAGAATGTATCGTATTTCGTAGCGGTATATACATAGGGCCCATATCTCATAGGCCTTGTATATATATATATATATATATATATATATATATATATATATATATATATATATATATATATATATATATATATATATATATATATATATATATATATATATCTCTATATATATATATATATATATATATGTATAGGCCTACTATAAGCTAAACAGTCTGCAACAAAGCTATGGGCATTAGCCCTTGTTTATAAAAACAAATTCTGTAATTTTATGTTATCTTATACTATTGTCTGCTTATGGTACCTCAATTCTTATAATTTTACTCCTTTGAAGTATGAGGTATACTGAATGATGAACTTCATTTCCAGTGATGTAAGTATGTCACTGAAGTCCTTAATGGACAGTTAAATTTTCCTGCCTCAACTCTCAGTGAGAGCAGCATACAGCAACACGAAAATATTATTTATATCAATACTGGCATTCAGTTCATCTGGCCATATTTTTTTATACAAGTGAATGAAGATTTAATTTTGTTTGATTTGAACTCGTGTGTTGTGAACCTCGTTGTATTGACGATTGACAGTGTATTAAGTCTTGCATTTGCATTTTATTTTATGTTCATAACAGTCTCGTATGTGGATACGTAGGCCTAAATGTTTCATGCAGCTTTTTCAAAGTGTAATTTTCAACCGTCATAGTAAGCGGACTTTGACTGTTGTTGACCAATAGGTATGAGCAGTCAAGTGTTGTTTAAATTGTTTTCCCATGTTTCTGTTCGTTTTCACTAACGCTCGGAACAAGAGTAACTGGACTTTGTTGGCCTAATACCGGGCTTATGGGAAATGATTGATCATTTTAATGATTATTAACTCAAATATACTCGCCTATTCAACTTTTAAAAGTTCAAAAATGTAATTATAAATGTAATTTAAATTAGAGTACGGATAACAATAGAAAGTAGTGCAAATTTTGACTAATTTACTTTCATACTACCGTGGTGTTCATGACCAATGTTCGTACCTATATAGCCTAATATAGAAAGATTTTTTATTCTTTTTTGACGCACGAACAACGATGCGGTTGCGGTCACATGAAGTGGTGGATCAAGCTAAATTAAAATGCATCCTGAAGAAAATATACTGATAATATATGGACTAGAACTAGCAGACAATTGATTTGGCTTCCGCACGCCACGCCTAGTCTATTAAAATACTATCGCTACATGTGGGTAGATTTTATTTCAATTTCTGAAAAAATCATTTTATGTGACCGCAAGTGTACATGGCTTTCTACTGAAATGTATACAACACATGATATAGAAATGTCGAATGTTCGATCGGGGATCCGGGGCTCGATTCCACGATGAGGTGGTATTTTACAGTGAATAATATTCATCTTTCACAGGCCATAACGTATATAAGAAAATGGTAACAAATAACATTTTCTCTCGTAGATTCTTACGTTCGTTTTCAATATTTTCATAATTTTACATCTGTATGATATTTTTACAGAAATTGCTGGGCAGCTGAATGAAATAAAATGAATGAATGTATAATATAGTCAAGGTCACCTAAAACTAAACTTCGACATTAAGTTGAAGACGACCTTGACATTATGATCATAATATAAAATCATACATATATATATATATATATATATATATATATATATATATATATATATATATATATATATATATATATATATATATATATATATATATATATATATATATATATATATATTGTATTCTCATATTTCTACGTTTGATTCGGGCTAGGCCTCCTAATCTTTCACACATAATCAACTAATTGTATGCCTAAGTCTGTTAGGCTTCAACTTTTAGTCGACATTTCTAAAACGCCAATAATTCGTTGCCTCCATTTCAAATCGTTGTATGTTGAAGCGGGTAGTTGATGTATGCATATGCCGTACGTCTTCTTTCAAACAATGATTGCTGGCCGTATGATCATATCGCAGGCTTATACGCATTGTTGTTGTGTATCGTCTGCAGCTTGATTGATTGGCCCTAGATAGACGGCCAACGCGCAGGCACTGTATTGTGTACGTGAGTCATCAGCTGATCACAGTTTCAACCCCTAAAGTGATTTATCGTGGAACGTTGAGGGTGGGGGAGTAAAACCACCCCAAAAACCTAACCTATATGCTGAAGATAGCCTAATCATGAGCTCGATACCATATACATAGGGGTGAGAACGCCGCCCTAACGGCCTGGACCGAACAAAGAAATACGATCCCATGATTAACATAATATATCCACAATACTGGGTGAAAATTGAGTCTTTACTACATTGCCTATATAACGTCTAATCGTCAATATCACTAATTAATAAATACTCTTAAATAATGAATTCGACGTAATCGGATATTGGTTCCATTTTTCATATTCGTTTTCACTTTTCTTCTGTTCGAACTGCATAGGCCTATTACTGTGTACAGTTAAGAAAATCATAAGAACGTAATTATTATTAGAACATATGTAATGTATTTTATTTTCAATATTTCACTCGTGTTTTAATTTTCAAATTAATCTCCAAATGTAGCTACATATATCGATGGAATATAGGCTATTCGTTCGCTCATCTTTTTAATATCTATCAAATCTTCTGCCCATTATAACAAACCTATGAATAATTATCAAATAAAGCTTAGGGTTCTTATATATCTGCACATACGTTATTAGTTGGACATCGAAGGAATTATGAAGAAACGTATTTTTCATGTCTACAAAACAAAATGAAAAATCATTTAATTACATCAATCTTCAAGGAGGTCATAATGAAGTACATTACTAGAAATCCCCCGCAGACCGCTGACTTCTAAATTGATAAATATATCATTTATTACTAGCCTAGTTATATTTTTCAATTTCAAGTGTTATACATTTTGAGTGACGTATGTATATGCATTCACGTCTGTGTATTCATTGCTTGGTGGAGTTCAGCCATTTTGAACCGAACTGCAACTTTCAGTAAAGTGTTTGCGAAAGATCTATCTTGTATTTGACAGTTGAAAGCAATCCATCATGGCCGCCCAAAATGGGGTTCATTCCTTTTGTCCAGGGGGGTGCATGGGGGTGGGGGGCTTTTCGCGCCAGTAACGAAAAATAATAGTTTTAGCAAAAAGTAAAATGTGCACAGTCGCTTAAACCTACGCCACAAAATAACCATTATTACCCCCTAACCTCCCCCCTCTACTTTCCCTTCCCCTTCCTTGCCTTACAAAATATGTATCATATTCAAATAAAATATCAGTTAGCAGAGCAGTTTTTTCCAGGGGAATAGCCTAAAGGCTTGCTGACAGCCGATCCCTTCGTTCAACAAACAGTCGACCTATTAATGTTATCGCATAAAACCTGCATGCAGCATTCACTTTTTTATCCCCCAAAGCGCCGATACAATGTATACACTTGATTATTGGACATTGGAAACTTTTATCACAGCAGTCACACGATTTTAGACTATTCTGTGTTTTATTAGGCTCGACACACATTTGGATATCTAGAGAATTGACATTCTTACATTGGTGATGTTGCGTATTCATCTCCGATCATGAACTATATATGGTATTACCTGTTACGTACTTTACGTCCAGAAATTTAAAAGCGTTCAATGAAAACAACTTGTAAATTAACGGAGATAGTAAGTGATTATCACTTAATGAAGCCGAAGAATATATTGGTTGCCAATAGGAACCCAGGCCAGTTCGTCTATGATACCGTTAGGCCTATATTAAGCTGCCGATTGCTTCTATCACACGCCCATGTATGAACTTATGTTGTGTATGGCGATATGTCGACTAGTAGGATACAATAAATAACAAACAACAAACTTATTTCATACATCAGCATACTAGAGCATACAATAGCGGATGAAAAGTTCAAATAAATAAATCGATACAATTTTATAAATAAAGATGATTATGGAATGAACCTGGTATGTAACTTACGCGGTACCTTATGGGTTACAATATATAGTTTAAACTATTCTGAAATGTATAATAAGAGTACTATTTTAAAATAGCGTAACCTTCTTGAGAACAGTGAAAAACAATTTTCCAAATAATCGTGTAATATCCCCATCCTCCCTCCCCCCCAGCATTGCTTCGTCATTTCCCCCTCCCTGCTCCCTCACATGTAGAGTGTACACAAAGGCTAGCCTCCCTCTCTTAGCTAGGTTAGGGGTAGATCCACCCCCCAACTACTGTGCAGCGTGCAGTGGTCCACCCTTCATCTTTATTTACACATCCGACATAACACAGACGGCATCCATCATGGTTGAAACACACAGTCGTTGACGCGCCGTAGATACAGATTCATTTACGGTGTTATTTATTTTCATGTTAAATTAAAGATCGTTCAAATGAAATAAACCACTGTTGATCCTGTGAATATAGGCCCAGTCCAATGATGCTCCTAATTTTATTTATATTGTATTTGTTATCACTTTTGTCCATTCATCTTTTTCTAATCGCCTATTATTATTATAAGAATTAATGTGTGACGATTATGATAACTTCTTGAATTCAAACAAAGCTCTATATATCAGAGTGCATAGTAAAATGTCACTTTTATGGACTCCAGCTAAGATTCTTCTGGAGGTTATTGAGAGAACAATTTTTTCTAATGACTTTCTAATCCTAATGAATAAAATTAGATCATTATCATCTCAAAATGATATTCACATTTTTCTGGAAAAATCATCACTTGTAATTATCACTTTTTCCAAGTTGCATCTTCAATTGTGTATTATAAAAAAAAACATAGATTTTGGACAGGACCTAGACCTATATAAAATGAAGCATTATAGAATGCAAAATATATATAAAATAATATATATAAGATGCCTAATAGTTCTATGAAGATTGAACCGTACTTTCTCGTGAGAAATTATTTCACAATTGAAAAAAGTCGTAGGTATAAGAACTTCGAACATTCATTACATGGGCCTTACCTACATCATTTTACTTATTTTTACAACCACCATACGATAATAGATGGAATTTGGTACATGAATCTAGTTTTTGATTGATACACTCAACTGGAAACGAACTAACATCCTGATCGCTACGTCTGCGTACACTTGTGGTCATGTAAAAGGCTTAATCGATTCTAAATTATAACTAAACGCATATTTTACAATTAATATTTTCGCACACTACGTATTGGCTACGTCGAATACGTTAGAACATTGTCAGCTAGTTTCAGTGCGTATCATCAATACATTGGCTAGATCGAACACTTGATGTGACCGTAAGTGTACTACTTGTCAGTAATTACAAGCGTGCAGTTATAAATGTATCGTTAACTATTGTGATTCACTGTTAAACAGGTGGCAAAATTGAAAATATTCACTCATCGTGGTTTCGTAATACCATCCTAAAAATAATCCCATATTTAATATTTCCCAAATCTATTTGTTGCCAAATATCTTCGGAATATATAAACTCGTTTTATGTGGCTTCCGAATGAATGATAATAATAAATGGGCGAAGATTGACGGGCCTGCTACTTGTCTGGTCATCGTCTACTCTCGACTCTACGAGTTGTCGAGGGTCCTTATAGCTGCAAACAAGTGCATATCTCCCGCTTACAGCATCTAGGACGCCAAGTGTCAAAGATGCAATACTGTTTAACGTCTTGTCACCCCCTCTCCCCGCACAACACTAAACATCTTTACTCAGCCCCCAACATCAGCCATCAGCATTATGCCCCCCCCCCCCCCCCCACTAAACACACCAAGGACCAACAGACACTTGAAGTGACGTACGATTTTTAAATCGTTTTTTTTATCATATTCATTTCTCAACAACATTGCTTGACATTATAATCATCATTTTATTACCCTTGTGGGGTACATTTTCAACGTGTGATACACCCTCTTTTGAATAATTACCATTCGAAATTAATCCATTCACTTTTATCACTGATTGTTTATGACTTGTATAAATATATTGGCTGAATGCGAACGAAGTATCAGGTTTTTCCGTTTGGTTAAAATCAATATACTTTTTAATAACTGTTCAACTAAATTACTATATCTGTCAACACCAAATCGTTCAACTCTAGGCCTATTTTTGAGGACTAAAAAGTCGGCAAACTTGCCACTCAAATTGCACTTTAGATAAATTGACTCTGTGTACTTTTCGACTTACAGTTTAGTATAAATGTATATTCATGTGAACATTGTTCTCTCTGATTTCTTACTTGGTCCTACATTTATAGTATAGCGCTAACGTCAATATGTGATGGAGAGATAAGAGACAAACTATTCAGCGTGTACCATCACACACACATGGATACAGAACATGTAATATATCGGTAAAATTCTACTCCTAATTGGCCTCAACATATATTACATATTTAAATCCAAATGTTCAATGTTCTTTATAAATACCCCCTTAATTCATATCCATTAAAAAACGATTTGTATAATCTGTTGCCTTACTTAGATTATTTAATAGCGCTTGCATTATCAAGCTATACAATGTACAATAAAATGTAAATGATATGAACAAAGTTTTTGGTTTTCCAGGATATGAATCAGGTGATATCGATAGCTGTGTTATGGAGGGGTGGGGGGGTCCAGTTAGTTCCAGCTGTTGCCGTCCCAACGTGTCACGTGGTCGAGTTGGTGGTGGGTGGGGTAGGGGGAGGAGGGGTAGGGTAGTAGAACAACAACTCTGGAACTCGACCAGACCAGGAAGTAGAGACAATAGCCAATATACTTCCTGTCTCCTCTCATGCACTGGACGTCCTGGACAGTACATAAACAGACCTTACGCAATTCACAGAAAATGACCGTAAAGATATCAAAAAAGATACTGCTGTTTAAACTTGTCGGACACTGTGAAGAATAACAAGACAAGGCAAACCATTCGTGCATTGATTCTTTTAACATGCTTTTTTTTACAACCTCCTACAAGGAGAAAATGGTTCCTTAGTAATTTCTACTGTTGTATCTATGAATGTGTGCTGGTAACTGGTAATATCTGTAAAACCATCGCTTTACTTCGATTAGAAGGATTATGCAAACAATTTGAATAAAAAGTGTGTATGATGTATTCTAATTGATTCGTGTATTTTTGATTCGTGTATTTTGATCTTGTTTGCCTCTATAACGTTTCAATCCCGTTCCTTAAGTGACTCCAGTAATCAGTAAGAGTGTAGAGTATACACACACACATATTATGTATATATTATATAAGTTTATAACGTATGACCATAAGTCTTATTTACGAGAATGTAGCTTTTCTTACTTTTTCGAAGTTGTTAAATACGAATAATCATTTATAGAAAACAAGTAATTGTTAGATAATGAAACAAAATAGTAATGCCTATTACTCAACATTTCTATGCATATTTCTCAATAAATCTCAATAGGCCTACTTATTGCTATTTTGCATCAATCGAACTTTGAACATGAGTATTAACAGAGTAAAAGTTGAATGAAAGATTTTTAATTATTTGTATTCAACCAAGTAGATAAATAGATGGGCTAATTACTATACTCGACTGGTTGTCAATGCCGAGCCCACAAAGTCGTGCAGTTGTAGGTGGACCGACTGTATAACTGAAGTCTAGGAGAGAACAGATATCGATACTAGGTGCTGGCATCTCTAAGCTGAGAGAAAATGAGAGAGTATAGATAGATCTGTCAATAGACAGAGTGAAGGTGATCGATCGCTGGTATACAACTACTCAAATGCAGTCTGCAGAATGGTATGGAAATAATGCAGCGCCCCCTACTCATCGGGATATACAGACAGCATGAAGACGCGACCAAGAAGAAAGTAAGTATCTGATGAAATAAGTTATATTTACGATTGAAGCGTCAAATTGTTTTCTCAAAGTTTTATCCGGAATAGTGCAAAGAATATAGGTCTAAAAGTAAAGAATTTAGAGTAGAAACTTGAGACATCGTTGGACGTGGGTTCGAATCCTACGTGAGGCTTGTTTTTTGGACATATTTTAACAGATCATCTCTCTCTTGATTGTTACATTAGCATCTGCTCATTCGTACCCCCAAATAACCTTGCTGTTGATGGAGTCGTTAGGCAAACATGAATCAATATAGGCCTAGAGATTAAAGGAAAAGATATCATACAAGATGAAGAATCACTGTTTTTCACCAAGACTTTATTATGCAATAGGCATACAATTTTTTAATCACAAATCATTAATTTTATTTCAGTGGAACTATGTATCACGTTCACAATTACTGAATAAAAAATCATATAAAATTATCAGAATAGTTGCAGATAATTCACATTTTCGTTCCAATTTCACGTTTTATTCCCTATCAACTAATTTTCAAGTATTTTTACTCCACCGGGCAAAGAGCGTCAAAAATCCTAAATGAGACTTTTAATTCAACCTCAGCCTCGACGTCAAACTTATAGATCATTTGCTGTGTTTGACCTCAATTGGTTAAATCTCTAATCAAATCTAATCAAATGAAATTCAATTTAAAAAATACAATGGCACAACCCACCATCCCAGAAAAACTTGAACTTGTCTCTTTTTTGAATAACGTCGTAACTTGAAACAAAATCAGTGTTCTCCAATTGAGGCTAGAAATGAAAGGTCACGTGTCTCAAAATAAAATAAAAATTGTAAGTTATGTGTTTTTCGTAAAAGCTCAAATATTCATATGATTTAGGCCTACTCATTTACTTTATTCAGCAGATACTTTTTTGCAACACAAGTTTTGATCTGACTATCCATAAAACTATTAGCATCATATTTACAGTTTGTTGAATAAGTTGATGATTTTTTCTCTTTTTTTTGGGGGGGGGGGGGGGGGGAGCGGTGGTAAGATCGTCCTTGCGGTGCCTTGTCCTAACCATCTAATCATCCATAGCCTTAATTAGAGAACAATGACTTTATATCAAGTTTCCAATGTCAATGAATACATTTTGAAATTGTACATAAAATTTGATCCAATTTCGTTTTCGTCATTTCATCTCTTCCTATCCCAACACCTACGTGCATTCAACAACATAAACTGAAACTGCCCTATAGTAGCACTCAATTATCGATATTATTTCCTATAAACCCATTCTCTTGCGAGTGTACAATTGTCGATATTTTCAATAACCCATCTCCACGAGCGAATTCATGTTTTGTGATGGTAGCATCATCACTCATACTCTACTCTGGCCACTATCTCTTAGTCACTCATGTGTAACCTTGGGTCATTAATTAGCCCGCTCGTTGTCTTGTGTGCGATCATTTCATCTGGCGCGCGAAACATTGCATGTACAATGACAGAGATAGCTTGCTTATTCGGTTGGAAACGCTGATTACTATACCAGAAGAACATGCTATCGGTGAAAATGATAGGGTTGACAGTGCTCTAGTGCATGCTGGATCAATCTAGGGTACGAACTAGGCTATACACTCTTCAAATTGTTATAGTATTTCAATTGCAACAGTATTTGGAGATCAATCTCTATATGTATGGTTGCGATCTCATCAAGTGATCGATCAATGTGTTGATTTTGAAAAATTGAGATTTAAATGTTGGGATAAACCATTTTATGTGACCACTAGCGTACGTTTAATAACGTAACAATAGTAAATTTACAGATTTGATAGTGAAAATTTCAAAGGTAGGCCTAATGCAGAATGTAATATGAAATTAACAATTCATTAATATGAATTCAATTACTCTCAATTGATTTTAAAAATTTCATTGAAAGTAGTGGAACAGACATTCTAATGGAAATGATTGTTTTTGGCATAGATTATGTATAACAAATGTAGAGCTTTAATAATAATAGTTTATTTTAATATATGTCTCGAATTCAATTCAATTGTTGTGTGAAGTTGATTGCGCAATTATAGACTTCCATTGAATCAAAATCTCTGAGATGACACTCCGGCACCTCCACCAGTGTTAAGATGATTAGGTAGTTACAGATTATCAATTGGTAAGTTATGACGTGCTATTATAACTAAATCTTTATCGTACACTAATTGCCAGGAAGTCAGCACCTACTTATTTGAGATCACTCGTAATCGGCACCCACATCTAGCTCCCAGGTTAAAATCTGTTACAACTTACAACAGGTGAATGGTATAACTTCTAAAATATTAATACGCGCCAAGCGTTCTAATGTGGACAATTATACGTCAGTTGTGGGGGAGACATATATATCTACAGTCAGAACAGGGTATGTGTACCAAATATGGTTTATGGCATCTCTATCATTAAAACGTGTGCTATATTTTCTCGGCACCACCACCATGGTAAAATTGAAATACTTCTACTCGGCACCTCCACCAAAATAATAAGTAAATTGATGAGAATTGCTTCACTATTTGAAACGGGAATACAATTATCCTGAAACGGTTACACCTTACATTTGATCAGAATGTTATTCAAGTCTTCTAATAATAGGCCTCATAATACAATAAACGATTTCGGTTCAAGTAATTTACTAAAATAGGGAACTGAAAATAGTTCCTAGTTTGACACTTCAGCGTATTATTTCAATTTTTATTTCGCATTCATGTGTTCCCTGGACTTGCAAGAATATTGAAATATTACGTATTCAATAATGTGGGTGGTGGTAATTTGTTTACACAAATTATTTCTGGTTAAGGGTTTGAAGTAAATTTCAATAAATGTCCAATCATGTTTGAAAAAACGTGTTCGGTACCGGATTTGGATGGTTAAGTTATTTTGGGGGTTGAGGGGGGGGGGAGGGCATGCCACGCTTCACATACTACGCCATCTGCCGAGCAAATGTCGGAACTACACTGCAGTTTCTTGTGACTGTATGGCTGCACAGGGAGATTTATGCTACTTTAGTCACCATTCAGTCCTCAGACCGAAAGAGACGTCCAACAATAAATGGATGAATATAGAGAAAGTATTCGCATTTGTCCATATTTACACCTTTTAATATTGACACTTTCAATATTAGGCCCATTTTAATGAACGACGTAAATGAACTACTCATATAATGGATGAGAGAACTCGTTTAATTTAAATATTTCATGGCGAAAAATATTCCATTACTTTTTTTTTGATCCGATATGAAAAATGTAGGCTTAATTATTTTGAACCTCTTTTGAAAAAATCATAATTGCGTCATACACCTGTTTCATAGGTTCACACATTTTGCATTCAAACTCAAAAACCAAAATGTCATCATCCATAGTTCCTCTTGAAATGTCGTTCAAGCGTTTGACAGTTTGCGATACGTGCTTGCTTCATACAGCATGTGATGTAATAATAGAAAAGAATGCACTTCACCGCCTGTGAACCAACACATATGAAAGTTCATGCAATACTCATATCGGTATAGAACGAAAACTGAAACATCCCATTAGAAAAGTGATTCCTTGACTAAACCAGTGCTATATAAGTTTTACTATAAATACCTGTGATTTCATGATGTGCCAAGATCGTGCATGACATCTGTGGGTTACTACCATACAGTTGTTCAAGTTTGGAGGTAATGGCTCGAGTATTTGACAGTTCTTTACTTGCTACAGACATTAGACACTTCTCCATATAATATCATCTCTTTTAATATACAGGCCGGTATCTGCCCTGGCCTGTCTGTCTGTCTGTCTGCCCTGGCTTTGCCTGGCCTTCCTTCCTTCCTTCTCTACTACATGGTATATACTCTCGGATAGATTTCTTTAAACACATCACTCGTTCAGTGAGTTACGGGCATTCGCAGCGACAACACCGCCCTACGGAGCATTCACAAAACAACTTCATAACCACGCTGAGGTTTCATTACCACGAACATCTATTCGATCAACAACAGCATTGCTCAAATTCAATACCACATCATCAAATATCTACATCTCATGTATTTATCACCTATGAGAAGAGAATTAAGATAATTGATAAATAATTAAAATGGTGAAAAAGTGTTGATTATTAACTAATTTATTGGAATCGCAAGTGAAATACTAAAAACACGAGAATAAAATTAATTTAGATTCAATGTAATGAGTTTTTTTGGATATCTCGAAATTATGATGAAAATGTGCTATTAGTCCATCCTAATTTTGACAGCTTTTTATCTTAAAGTTAATTAATATTCAATTTTTCAGTGTTGATAAAACCACGCAGGACTGTAATAAACTGTATTTTTCAACGGCGATTGTCAGTTCATGTGCGAATAAGTTGTGTTACTGTAATTACAGTTGAAATTATTCATTAAACAAGTTGTCGTTATTTTGATTCTGAGCTAATATCGCCGTGTTGAGACAACCAGGGGCTGTAATGTGTACCGGAAGTGTTGGAATGAGCCTCTAAAACTTTGACGAGCAAGTACGTCAAGAGTTGATCAACAGCTCCCGTTAGCAAACCAGAGCAAGGTAGGTTCAAAAAGAAGAATTTTGTGAATGTTATATGTACTTATACTCCTCTGCATAAATGAGAAACAAATATCTTACATTATTTCTATTTTGAACATAAATGATATTTATACGTAGATACCTGAAAGTTTGAATAATGATTTTAAATTCCAACCCATGAGTTATAGTGTTATTCAAAAATCGAACGAAATTTGTATTTAGCAATAAAATAATTCATGGAAAAAAATGGTTAGCACAATACAATTGATTTGATCATAAATTGAATATTTTAGCAATAAAAACAGCGAGTAAATACAGCTACAAATATTATTATTCGATTATTGGTTGCTTTGAAATGTTTACTTAAAAAATCCGTCTATATAAAAGGTCTACTATAGGTGACATCGCAATCATTTGTGTGTTAAATATCAATGAATATATAGAACTGTTTGTATGTGGCGCACTTAGCTCGTAAATCTAACCCCCTGCTTTGAGAGGTGCGAGTGATTTAGTGCGTTACCCCTGACTAGTGCCTTCTACCTTCCTAGACTGCCTGCCGTAGCTCAACACCCGTTCAAATCATAGGCGAGGAATCAAACGCAGCACAATTATGCGTAAAACCTATAATTATACGCTACCATCGAATAACGGTATTTAAACCCACGGTTTGATTAAGTCATTCACGCATTACAATGTAATATAATTCCATTTTATTTAACGGAAATGAAAATGAAACACTTGATATAAAGCAGAGAGAAATGAACTAGGCCTATCATTTGATATTTTTCGAAGAAAAATTACTTAATTATCTAATTAATACTGATCAATTTCATCGAAATTTGACTCATCATAATTATTATTCAATCTTGATACGAATAATTTTGGTTTGAAATGAAGAAGCTAATTAAAATGATGTTTCATACATTATTGACTTCTGTTGTGGGTTTTCATCAATCAACAAAGAACTTCAAGTCAGTCAATTAGACCCACCAGTCGAATTATTATATAATTTCAATAAGCATTAAGCCGAACAATTATAAATATATTCAATAAAGTCAATGTAAGAGTATAATCATTTTTGTGTTTAGACCAAGATATAATCGAACCTTCATGTGTGGTAACTGTACAAGCAAAGTAAATGACTAATGCCAGTCAAGAACACCAGTTAGATTCAGTCAGTTAGAGAGGGGTTAGTCTTTTTAACCGGCGCAGTGCAAGCGCTGGGTGATTACATTGTCATCAGAGTACATGCTGCTTAACAGTAAACCCTCTCGTATTTAGAGGCTATATAGCTGCTAAATATTACTACAAAGTCCTTTAAGCCCAGCTAAATACATCGTTTAAACAACTATCCGAAAAATAAGTAGTAATTGTATTAGTACTGTAGTAATACCACTTAACAAGGCGTGGAAAGGGTTTAGTTTTAAACCAATCAAAAAGTCATTATGGAAGGAAACGAAAGATTTGTGTATAGTAAACAATGTGTGCCTTAAGTGGTAGATCACAGCTACTGCAGTGTTCAGATGTATTGTTGAATTGTCGGAGTTTGAATATGAATGGTGAATAAGGATTGATTTTCAGCTAATCTTTTCATACAATCTTAATTGAAACTGGTCCCGGAAATTGCAATTATTGTTCAGCAGTGTTTCTAGTTTCAATTGGCGACCATCCGGCTGGATATAGGCTTATAGAGATGCATGCAGAGCGATATAGACGAGTCGTTAGACTTTACAGACCAGGAAACTCAATTATAACACAAATAGTTAAGAATAGTTGAATAAATAGTCCAAACAAAAAAAGGAAATATAGGAAGCCGTTTCACATACGGCTATGAATTATTAATACACGTTATAAAGTTGACATAAAATGACATGATTGTAATCTAAAACATGATTAATAATTAGAATTGTCACACAACTACTCCCAAAAATTATTTACTTTATTTAGAATAGTTAAAAAAAAAGTTGGCTTCATATAAAAATCCTATTGTTCTACCGAGGAACAGTTTTGGTGTGTTTTTTTATATTGAAACATTAGTTACACGGTGGAACCTCAGAAAAAAATATTTAATTAAGGCATAAACATATAATTACTTTCAGTAAATGGAGTATAATTCCGCGAAAAAAAAATATAAGAATTAGTCGACAAATGTTTTGGCACTTTTTTATATAAAAAATATGATGAAACTTCAAACATCGTTAGCAAAGTGCACTTTGATGCCTCTCTCTTTTCTTCCCATGAAATCCTTATTATTCCCTCTTATAACGCCCATGCGCCCCATCGGCACTATCATTACTAGCACACGTGACAATTGATAGCTATCTGATTGCGAAGACAAATCACAAACTGATTCGGGAGGTAATACAATAATTGAGAGACATATCCATCAACCAAATGATCTTGTTAAAATGTGCGTTTTTGATTCTTTCATTAGGTTGTGTTATTTCCCCCACCATCCCCACCCCCCTTCCCCCACATGCCCCTCCCCCCACCAGACCGATGGGGTAGTAGTAGCTAAGAAAGGAGCTACGGTTAGTCCTCTCAACTACGTCGTTCGCGCAACTCGGCTTTGGTGGTACTCCGTGTGCTAGCTCTATATATCTAATATAAACACGTGCGAGGCGGACATGTCACAGTACGCGAACCAACGTGAACCATCACTGTGGTGACCAACATTATATTCTCTCAAATATATTATTGCACAATTATTATCACAACATTATTATTACGAGACCTAAAGTAAGGATGAGAAAAGATTAAAGATATAATAATTTTCGCTCAACAATTTGTGTTTTTTGAAAATATTTTTCAACTTTTTATGGACTTGGATAATTTTGTCTGTTTTGTAGGAATATTCTCGCGGATCAAGCATGTGTCAGTATTGTGTATTAGCGTAGATCTTATCAATATTTTGATTTCAAAAAAAAGTTTTTTTCGTATATTTACAATTCTTTGATTTTTCGTGTTTTTGTGTGTTTTTGTTCTTTTTCGGAAAATAAGTGAACATCACGTTAACTTTTATAATGAATGAACGCCGTTGAATTACTATGCGAATTATAAAGTGGTTTCTTATATTGTATTGAGAAACTATACAAAATTGATAACCTCGTCCAAAAATCACCACACTATTTTTAAAACAATAAAGTAGTTGTTATTCATTCACAAGCATGCATAAGGGTGGATAAATATTGAGGCCCATCCTAAGATATAATCAGTTATTTGATAGCTCAATGTTGTGACGTTTCTACCACTAGACAATAATTACGCATGCTGTCAGTTCAACTGATACTCATCATAGACGTAAGTTCTAAATGCTCAATTAGTTCTACAACTTGTTTCTTATTTATTTGCAGATGTAAACGTAACATCCCAGCACACCTATCGTCAGGCGAAAAACCAGCTCTTTCTATTAAACAATGCTCATTCGACGCAATCTGTTTCACACCAACAATTACTCACCAGTTGTTGAGGACCGTGACATTTTTATGGGCAATAAACTAAGTGGTTAAAAAGCAATGCAATTTGTTGCAACAGTGTGTCAATTAGGTTCCTAATATCAACCAGTGCAGCAGAATACTCAATGAATCTTATGTCTAACGCAATAATTGAATCAATTTTAATAAATCAAACAGTTTTCTTGAAATCTCATTAAATCGCAACGAACTGAGTGAACAAGAGGAGTCTGTGTGAACAGGTGGCATAAGCTTGAAGTTGAATTGATATACAACTTTGATTCGTTCTATTAACACTCTATAATAGATACTTGTTTGAAAATCTACCTGAAAACTCAAGTTCCTAATTTCCATGAAACTGTTTTGTTGAAATCGTGTGTTGAAAAAGCCGTGTTCGTTCTAATTAAACAGTCGTCAATTTCAAAGTGTCAAAGTGTTTCTTGTCGTACAATTAAGACGAGAGGTTGATTTAACTAGCAACAATTGTTTCATTATAAACTAATCCCTCTTGAACATTTCAAGTGTCATTGATAACTCGGTGAAATAAGTTCAATTACTAGTGAATGGCAATTGCTCCTTCTCATTCTCGTAGTATGAATTAAAACAATGGGATGATCAAAACATCCAAGTTATAATATTGTGACAGAATAATCAATTTGTGAAAAACAAACATTCCTGTTTTCTTCAAAGCAACATTGATCTATTCTAATAGACTTCATCCAGTAAAAGTGTGCGGATAATATTTCACAATGAGTTCCTATCAATTCGTAAACTCCCTCGCCAACTGTTATCCAGGAGGGCAGGCCCCCCAACGCGCCGGTCCCTCCCCAGGGGCTCAGCATTCACATCCTCCGAACCAAAATTCAGACTACTATAACCCGAATTCCACCAACACCACATACCCTACATGCTATTCCCCTCAAAATTCTCACTACCCCCAACATTACCCAAACATCCCCAACGGCAACACAATGGCCGATTACACTACCTTACACCCTTCCCACACCAGAAACCTGGGTAACTCTACGATCACCTCGTTGAATAGTCCGGGGGGGCCAGCGACCCCCCCGACCAACGTACCCCCACCCACCGCCAACCTCTTAAACAATAATACGTTAACATCGTCAAGTTGTAAATACGCGGATTCCACCAGCACGACAAGTGTCTCGTCCCCACAAGATCTAAGTACTGGTGGGCCAACGCGCAACAGTCCACCGCTCAGTGCGTCGGCTACGAAGGCAAGTGTGCCGAAGGCGGCGGCGGCCGAGACGCCTACGGCTGCAGTATCGCAGAGTTCTTCGAGTCCTGCATCCAGCACCTCAAGTGCGTCGAGCACCCAGGGAGGTACACCAGCGGCCTCAAATGGCAAACAGGGAGGAAGTGGGGGCAATCCCCCGCAGATATATCCGTGGATGAAAAGGGTGCATCTCGGCACGAGTAAGTAACGATAGAAGACAACAATTAACGATACTGGTTTTGGTACTCGATTACGTGCTTGCCCACGTTTTGGTTGTCAGTCATTACAATTTATTTTTGTTATTTTACAAGTGTCGGTAAGAGGAGGAAAATAGGCCTGAGAAAGAAAAGTCCTCATTTAGCCCGGGCCTATAAAATGATGTACTATTTTACCGCAGAAATCACAGAATTCATCATTTGCAGATTTCAGGTTTTTGTATCATTCTCTTGGTAATTACCTAATTAATTACATTTTGTAGCGTTATGTATGATATTGTTCAAATTAGGTCCTTTCGCCTTGCGAGTAGTAATTGGTAGTTGGTCCTAATACTCTCATAAATTCTTCTCTTACTCCCAGGTATAATTTATTATAAGTCATCATTGACACAGTACAAATGTGAGTAAAAACCAGTCGTAGTTTTAGATCCAATTAAATTACATCAATATGAAATTATTCAATCACGTCACACCTATATACATAATATTTTTTGATAACACGAGTATTTTTCATCAATCTGTTAGATACGTGTTTACATTCGTAAAGTAGCTAACGGAAAGAAGATGTTTCTCTTAAGGCTGGTGGGCCCGTATGCCGATTTAAATCAGAAAACAAAGAAGTGATTCTATTCTATATTGCTGTATCTATAGGCTACACTTCCTTGATCAAAAGTGTCTATTTTTCCGTACTTTCTGATGCATCTTTGTTTGATTTGCACCGTATGAAAGCAAGCCATGCAGGCCGCACGTTGTTATGTATCGGGATATAAACGGTAGAGCAATAAATCAGTCGGGTCGGGTCGGTCTGATAGTCTATGAAGACTAAAGAGTGAGGCAGTCGTGGTAGTGTGTTCCCGGGAGGAAAGCGGTCACTTGCCGGCATCTACATACACCCATGGCCGGGCTACAACGAAACAAATCATCATTTATTCATAAAGAACATCCCCTAAGATATTTACGGGTAAACGTCGTGTAGTATGCAATCACCTTTCACTTGACTAGTCGTAGATAAAATATTCCACATCATTTCAAAAATACTACATCACGGATTTCAACATGTTAGGAAATATGAACTCGAATATAATTACGGTAAATTAAATATAAACATATGACTAATGTAAGCTCTTTATGAATCTGAATAAATGGAAAAAATCGTTTTCTCCATGATTAATTATTATAAACTAGAAATAAATATGTGACTTACTCAAATGAAACTAAAACGTTCAGCTACATAACATATTGCTTGAGATGTCATGACAAAAAATATTAATTTATGCTTTCTTAAAAACATGCTTGCACGTCAAAGTTCCAGCACAAAGTGAACATGCCATTTTTATTTTATTGTAAAACAAAACGAAATTTAAAGCCTCACACTATTGGATAGAAAAACATTCTATACTGCTCTATCAGTTGATAACTTGATATTTTTGCTATATCAAAAAATTGGCAGAAGCCAATCTGATCGTATAATACAAGAAATTGAAATGTTTATTTGATTATCACTTTGTATAAGCTCTAACCTAACTCTCTTGAGTTTACATCAACGTAATAGTAACGTATATAAAATATGAGCGACAAACCATGAAAAACCACATTTTCTTTTTTTGAATTCCTTTGATTATTTATTTTACTAGATTCGTTTTTTATAAGACCCATTTACCCCAGTTCAGATGGATTCTAATATTTTACACCATACTCTTCACTACAGGGTAACACACAGAGAGAAGTATTAAGATTTTCAATTTAAATACTTCAGATACTTAATTGATACAAAACTTGTAAACATGTTATTAATGTAGGCCCTACCAATATGATTTATGTTCGAAGAAAATTAAACTAAAATCCATTTTCATCCCATATTATTTTTAGGGCAATTTACTCTTCTTTGATTAGCATTTCAAATACAGTCCTTAATCTTCTCATTTGTACTTGTTCTATTCTGGGCTGGTCCCAGTGTTAAAAAAACCTACATACCAGCCAATTCAATACATCCAACGCTTACGAGCTCTTCAAAACCATACTAACACTCATGTATACAAAATCCTACAAATCCAGGTGGAGTGTTAACTTATACGTTCGTCCAATTATAGAATCGTCGATAAATTTTAAAATACGTAGGCCCCTATTCATTGATTTTTTTATTGAACATTTAATGTTTATTAAAAGATAATCATTTCTAAACTGTATAGAAAAATAATTAAAAATATGTGGACACCATAAATTGAAACTGAAATTATTTCAATTTGGTTATAATCTAATTTTGTCTAATTTTCAGAATTATTGTCTTATTGACATTGTGGACATTGTCATTGTGGAATGTATTCTGGAAAGTGCATGCAATAGGCCTATATGTTTACACATTGGGTAGAAAGCTAATATATTTGCAACAGCTGATAGGGAGCATGTAGGCCTATAATAATTAATTTAACTTTCAACAGGTAGGCCTACCTAAATGTTTGAAGTAGTCTGACATGATTAAAATACTACATATTATAATCTGGTAGTCGTACAATGGTTTACTTGAGAAACGTGTGACATTATTGGCACAGACAATTCAAGGGCTAACCTCAAATATCAATCAAGAACGGAAAGATTGGAATAAAAGTTGAAAGTTAGAATCAAAATGTTGGTCAACACCATGTTATCTTATTGAAATTCACAAGAATATTCAGAACAGTCCATATATAATGAACACAATATAAGCTATAATTCCATGTTTACCACGCATATATATATATATATATATATATATATATATATATATATATATATATATATATACATAACAATGGCTGAATATCATACGAAGTCTTAAAATTCTGTAACCTACAAAATGAGTTATGTCAATTGATTCACTAAAAACTAAAAACTGGACTGAGTAAGTCGCTATAATTCATATTTTATTCCAAGTGTATCCTCTATTGGTCGGCGTGAAATAAACGATAAGTTTGAAAGATTTCTGTGTTCCACCTGAAAATCGTGATTATATGAGGCCGTTAATTACCTTGGTGTATCCTAAATTAACACCATATGAAACTCGATGTATTGCTTTCAGCCATTATTAATTATAAGCTGTTTCACCAGTTTTGTCTTATAGCCATTTATCCAGTTAGATGGTATAGCCAGTTTACAGGTATTTCGTCTGGTTCTCACAATATTACGTATCAAACGATATTGTTACATGTTATGCCTACTATCAGATCAAATATAAAATAAACCATGTATTATAAAAACTGAAGATTGATTGATTAATGATTGCTTAACGACCCCACCAACAGCTAGGTTATACGGGGGTACGATTGAGTAGGTGATTATGAAACTATGAAGTGATGATAAATGAAAGTACGTTTGCATAAACCCTTGCTCTATGCTGGACGCGAACCCAAGCCCAACGGTGAAAAAAAAATGAAGACGTTCATAAATATTGTAATGTTGAACTTATAATATTAACAAATATTCTTTTCTCAAAAGGTGTTTTTCTCGACTATAGCATGACAACACCAACAGTCTCGCAGTGTTTCTCATTCTATAAGCAATTTCAATACATTACTTCAAAGTTGTGCAGTTCCTACAAAAACCATGCCAAACGTTTTTTTTTTTCTGTCAAACTACTATTTAAATGTGTTAGTATCTTGGAATAAATTAATACGAGTTTCGATCTCCGAAGCCTGTATACATATAAGAACGCAACAGATAACGCTTGCTTCACAAATATTACCATTCAGATCGACGTTTCATAAATTTGTTTTGAAATATTGTAATAATGATTTATGAAGGTATTCGAACTCGTTCAGGTATTTCTTTGAATGTAAAAAAAGTGGTTTTGAATCGCACGGAATGTTTTGTCTGCCACACTCTGCTGTTAAACATAGCGTTTGATTCGCCGTTCATCTTTGTCTAAGCTTGGTGGTTCCACTGCTGTGTGTGTTATCTGCTACGGGCTTTCAGTTTTACTTTTGAGGGGGAGGGGAGGGGGGTAGTACGACGAGTAGACGCACAGTATTCTCTTAGTTTTCAGTCAGGATCAATTAATTGACATTAGGGACGATAACGCTTGATTAGGAAGGAATACCATCGTAGTCGTACGTGGTAGGTACAGTGGCATTTCAAACCACCCGCATGTACCTCCTTGTACATTTGTTGGAAACAAATCTATCAATTCAACAAATAAATTTAATTGAATTAAATTCAATAATATATTATTCAGTTCCGGAACTGTTTGAATGTATGTTTTATTTTCATTGATGTGATTATATATTGTAATCAATAGAAAGTTACGTATACTCCATAGATTTCATGAGATCCTTTGTGCCTTATCATTTATGGACCATGATATTCGGATTTTGTGTTTTTGTGAGTAATAGTTTATTATTGCTTTTATTTGATAAGAAAATTTGGTGACAGCAAACATGTTCTATACAAACAAGACGAGTTGTTGTTTCACCAGGTATTTTCATTGAAGTTCACAGCAAAATAATCTATTTTTAAACCAATGTATAAGTTATTATTTGGATGTACTGGTCTTTGACGTTTATGACATCTCCTAAGGAGTAGAGCGGACATCAATGGTGTATACATTGGTAAAAAACACGAGATGATGATAATTAATTACGTTGAAAGAAACAATAGTGAAACAATTAATTGAACTTCTATAGGCGATGATTAAATCTGTTGGTTTTGTCTGGATGGGGAAGGGAGGCTTGAGTGAAGAGTTGTAGGGGTTGTGGGTGGACGGGGTAGGGGGTAGGGATGCAAGTCTATAAAGAGCGGATGGGAATGTTTCACTGGTACACCACTTCTATATCTACCCTCCTACTTGCACATTACTTGAAGAGTAAGGCGTGATGAAACAGGAATCACACTGTAAGAAACCACTAAGTTTTCCACAGCAGCTACAGGTGCTCGCTGTACGAACAGGCAGCTCTCTGGGACCTGAATGGGTCTGTTGCAGTTCTATGTACTTACATCCCCCCCGCGCTACCCTGCAGTGTGTGTGTGTGTGTGTGCGTGTATGTGTGTATGTGGAAATGACTAAATGGAGAGAGATGGAGCGAGCTAGTATTATGGTGTGAGGTGAGATACAATTTATGGCCCTGGGATCAAATGAAATGTAAGCCAAGTGGTTTTGTCTTTAGTCTCGTCGTGGTTTGGCCTGAAAATAGACAAATAATCACCGATGTCTTTTGTTATTAGTGGTGAACTTAGTTCGGATTTTCAGCTCCTTGATTTCGTTTTTCTTCATATATTTCATAGATACTCTATAAAATGGTTTATTTTTCTCGATTTTTATTCACCGGAATGATTGTGTTAAATCATGACAGCAGTAACTTGCCTATTCCTCCCCAGTTTATCATACACATGATTTTTCACGGCATACTTATTCTCAGCATATACCATTTTTAATACCTTTCTGACATCACGTTTACATTTGTATATGTTGATATCACTGATGGTCATAATAACGATTTGTATTTAAAGCCAAATGGCGTTTCATAGATTTTCATATTCTGCATGATGTAGACCTATAATATAATGACGATAATGATAATAATAATAATAATTTTAATATTGCTAATGATATTTTTTTTTCAATTTTTCAAAGATGTTTACTCATCAACTCGAGGGTATAGGCCTACATTTATGTTCACAATAATTCACAAAGCCTGTGAATAGGCTTATCTGTGATTTGTATATAGAAATAGTATATGGGTGAAAATATAGGCCTATATAGATACAGAATAATTACAGATGGAGTGATGGTGTAGGGCCATATGTATTTTATGACATGCAGGATTTGTTATAATATGGCAATGAATACGCAAGTACAATCTACTTTTAATTTCAAATTGAAAATGAAGATATCATTAGAAATAATGAATAATTATCGCGCCACTTTGATTGTATTGATTTTCAAGATAATTTTCTCTTTGTACTTGAATCGTATTTATGACTTTATTTTGACTACTATATAATATATGGTACGGCCTACGTCACAATCCTGCCATATGTAGCCTACAACTGCGTAGGCCTATGATTGTAAACACCAATACATTAAAATGATGGCATGCAAGACAAACGTCTGTCTGCGTTGATTTTTGTGAATATCTTTCAATATTTTGTTAGTTGTGAATAAGAAGGCCATGCAATGTAGCTTGTATATTCATGCAAATGACTGGAAAGTGTGTCAATTGAAGCGTTAGACAGGGTTTTATTAGCTCGGTGTGGAAAGGGATGTGTGAGGAAGGGGAAAGAGAAGGACAGGTTACAAGATATGTCAATGGTGTCATACCATGGCGTCTGGAACAAGTCAAAACAAAACCAACGAACTGTTGATTGTATTTACATGAAAAAAGCCTTGCGCAAATCAGAAAAACGAATATGCTTCATAGACTGATAGCTTCCAATTGCAGCT
Source organism: Brachyptera putata (assembly GCA_907164805.1). Taxonomy (NCBI): domain Eukaryota; kingdom Metazoa; phylum Arthropoda; class Insecta; order Plecoptera; family Taeniopterygidae; genus Brachyptera; species Brachyptera putata. Next base: position 30,653,837 of record OU015463.1, on the reverse strand, counting down.
TTAGGTCTCAAGGATTGTGTGCGGTGGAATGCTACTTTTTTAGGAAAGCATAGTCTATAGGCCTATATATTTATATATATATATATATATATATATATATATATATATATATATATATATATATATATATATATAAATATATATATATATATATATATATAATATATATATATATATATATATATATATAATATATATATATATATATATATATATATATATATATATATATATATATATTTTTGAAGAAACTTGATATCTGACAGAGAATTTGTATATGTTGATATCACTGATGATAATAACGCTATGTATTCCGTTATATTGATCCTACTAGTATTGCTTATAGGCCTACTTATTGCTCCACTATAAGCCGATCTAATCACACAGAGGTCGTGACTGAGAACAAATTACAACTAAATATTACTGTCATTCTCTTCAAATGATCAATTTTCATCAGAATATCGGCCATCCGTAACATTTAATGGAATTTCATTTTTTTTAATTCACCAAATTAATCGAACAAATCATGAGAGAATATTACTAGTATTTCATGGATGCATGCTTAAATACATTTCTTTGTGAAGCGAATAAATTTTTCGAATATTCAATATATTATTCATGAATTTAATTCATGTAATTTATATATATATATATATATATATATGTTTATTTACATGATGGAAAATCCGGTAGGCCTATATCATACCATAATATCAGAGTTCATCAAAAACAAATAAAATTGTAGTTTGAAATACCGGAATTTTCATTTCGTATAGGCTTACATTAATGTGGTTCAAGGAAACAACTATGCCTATATTATATATATATATATATATATATATATATATATATATATATATATATATATATATATATATAAATATATATATATATATATATATATATATATATATATATATATATATATATATATATATATATATATATATATATATATATAATATTCATATTATATCATCAGTTATTGCTGCTTCCTTCACTTATTGAAACGGTGAATACTCGGCACTGCCGATCGCCAGCAGTAGGATACGATATTAACCCGTGCAAGTAATAGTTCAACCGAATAGTTGTTCAAAAAATCATCAAGAAGATCAAATCAGATCAAATTCCAAAATCAAATATAACAGATTTTAAATATCATCACCATGTAAAGTTGATCATTTTCATGCTACAATTAATTCACCAACTTACTTCATTCGACGATCCAATTGCTAATATGAGAGCGAAGTGAAAATGCTCGGTCAAGTGATATGCCACACAGTCAGTGAGGGCAGTTAGTTCACTAGTCTTTTATTCCAACGTGTTATTTATGGCGATGGCGTTTGGGCAGTGTGGAGTGATACTGCGTGACGGGGAGGGGGGGGGGGGTCAAACGACAAGCTTCTGAGAGCAAGGCGTACTTTTGGCAAACCTTACCAACCTGTTAACTCTTTTTTTCCTTCATTTGGCAGTTATTTAGCGCTCTAGCTTAGGATTATTATACACCATCGACTATTCACTTTCTTATACAAACAACGTGGCTTATGTATATTCGAGTTCTGCAGGTAAGCCTGCTTGTAATCCTTCACTGCCATCTATTCTATTATACTATGGTATACTATTTGACAAAACATAAATCAGTCGTTCATTCGTTTCCATGAACATGCAAGAGTCGTTATCAGTGTCAAAATTGCGATAAGTGTTTTTATAGCATTGGTATTATAATATATCATTATAAACAAAAAAATCTCATTCAATCCTGGGAACAATTAAAAATCTTCCTTGAAGTTAATTACATAATTAATATTTTAGTTTTACGATCATCTATACGATCAACATTGTAATCATGTATACGATCAACATTGTAATAGGTGTAGATTGTTTGGGATGATCCGTTTGAGTTGATAGCATGCATGCTAATCGTGAGTAATTGATTGCTACACGGCCATGCTGTTATGTGATGTGATGCGCCCGAGCTATTGTGTAAGTGTATTTATTAGGAGCCTAACCGCTTCAATACGCACTTTGGTAGCTAATTATAAAGCTTCGATCAGGTGATACTGAAAGTTAGCTGTTGGTTGTTTTATGTTGTTTTTTCGAACTTATGATCACCCAAAATTCACTGCCGTCTAGATATTTTTTGCACATCCCAATACCTCATCAGGTATAGGGGGGATAGGGTATAGTCTATTGGCCCCCTTAGCCTGCCTGTCTGATTGACTGACTTTAGCAGCAGAGAGTAGAGATAGAAAATATAGGAGAGTTGAGCGCTAGACAGGAATACTATTCGTAAGTGTCTGACTAGTACTATGATGGATTTCATTGCGTCAGGTTAGTTATTCAATCAGAGGCCCCAATTAATACACAACATGACCTACAAAAAATTATATTTTGGTGCAAATCTCATCAGGTGAGGTAGAAAGTAGAGATAAGGAAACAACTTTTATAGGTTGTACTTGTAAGTTGTAAGGGTCAATATTAGGACCTCTGCTGGTATTAGTTTACGTGAACGATATTAATAGCTATGTAGACGATGGATTGAAACAAGTATATTACAGACAGATAATATATTGTTTACTGATGAGCAAACTGTAAATGGGTCTAGCAATTTGATGTTGAATGTGAAAGTATTATGAGAGATAGTTTTATATTTTGATATCAGTTTTGTTGGAACCATTCTCCATAAAATATGGAGATTTTTCCGTTTTTATATATTTTATCGATATTTAGTTCACGTAAAACCTACGGCCTTTATATGCAGTCAACACTTTCGAATCAACACAGGCCAAATATGTGAAAATTGTTACGTTCAACATATTTATAGCTATTATTGTCTGATAAGCAACAATTATATACACTTTGCCAACTTTTACAATTAACTACAGAGTACACAAGAATAATAAAAATTATTATCAGTAAATTGGAATAAAATAAGTAAATCAGCGTGCTCCCAGAATAATTAATGAATATTTCAATCATTGAATAATTATTTCATTAATACCTAGTTTTGATGATTGATCTTGATTATTCTGTAGAATTCATGTAAAATTCAATCTATATTCTGAGCATAATTTCCACACATCTGATCGTTTGTGTACTCAAAATATTTAACCCATCATAAGTAACCTTGTTGCTTTTTCAATGGTAGTATTGTTATTAATATTATATAGGCTTCTTGTGGCCCATGAAAACTTGTATTGTTGTTAGCAAGGATTAATTATGCTGGTAAACAAATTTACTAATTACTTTCTTGAAAAAAATGTCACATTTTTCAAAATTTTAATCTGTCAAACTAACATTAACGTTATACTTTAATAGGGTTACATAGCCTGAACACGAACACGGGCAAAAACAAAAAAGATTTGAAAATTAGATAAAAATACTATTAATTTAAAAACGGTTCACTATATTTCTAACTATACAATTAAAAGTTACTTTGTTCATTGCTGTGTAACCATGCAATTACTTTGAATAGGAGGACCAGTTCACAACTTTTCACGTTTCCGTTCTGATCAACGACCAGAGACGGTTCGTAAAGAATAATATACAATGCAGGTCGTACTGACTGATAGATAAGAAGAGTTTGTAGCTTTACGTCGTCATGTATGGTATTAAGCTCCAAAATAATCGTTTTCCATCATTTTATCAAAAGTATTTTCCTAATTATTATTGTATTTAATTCAGTAATATATTCGAAAATCACCTATTCACATGAAACATGTTAGATTTAAAATGATTTTTGTTGTCTTATCGTTTTTAGATATGGTTTGTCCCTTTCGCCTACAACATGGATATCGTGCTGCCTTCATTGTGTTAATGAATAGCATAGAATTCTGATATATGTCAAATCTTCGGATGTTAACATCGTAGTAAAAAAAGGAACGCAGAGAAAATGTGCTCGCCGAAAACAATGTGCAGAAATAGTAACCCTATTTTGCATGAGCTGAAGGCAGGCAAGGCATGCAAGCAAGCGTATTATTGTGAAACCCTCATACAATCCCGATCAAAAGACTGAAGTGAATCCGATAATGTAACTTTTCATCATTTGTTATAACTGTCTCTTACTCATTCTTTCCCTCTTCCCCCTCCCATCCTCACTCACTCTAGCTCACTGCTCTCTCTCTCTCTCTTTCTCTCTCTGTCGCTCTCGCCATATTCTCGTACTCATACTCCTTTGAAAGTTGCATAATCGTAGATTTATACAAAGTATTAAAAACCTTTTTCTATAACGCAGATACAATTTTTAAAATCCTCTAGGTTTTTACTTAACATGTATTGTCTTTACATATTACTATACTTATCCATTTTACGCTTACTTTGTGATATGGCCGTTAGGCGATATATTTTATTACAATGCTTGCATCTTAATCGAATAAGCCTATGCATATAAAAATTGAATTTATGAATAGATTCTATAAGCGAACCATATAACATAATTCTATATTTTTAATAATTGGCAATCCTCAATTTTAGAATTATGTTGTAATTTCACAAATTAGTAGAAGGTCTACAGATAGATTTTCCATTTAATAACAACATTATAAAAGATTACGTTCCAAACATTTCATTTCTATAACGTGAAAACTAAATAGTATTTTACATATTCCTATCCGCCCTGACATCCACTTTGAGACTGTCGACTCCCAGAGCATTTAGAGCTCTCTGTTGCGTTGTATAACTAGCTGGTCGAGCTGAGATCCATGCACCAGTGTAATATTGTATTGAAATAATGATAGGCCATACAGGCAGTTCTCGCCTTGAGGTATGCATAAATAGACATTGACATATTACACAAAACTACAAGCCTGCGTTTCACGCTCACTTCTATACCTGGACCACTTCTATACGTGATACGTGCACAGAGACAGGCAGAAAACGACAAATTACCTAGTACAACTATTAAAACTATTACCAATATCTTACCAATTCAATATCAATATACTTTCAAACATTTTTTTTTCGTTAAACGCGTGTATTGTAGTCACTTTCAGATATCTGCTTGGATACATCTTTAAAATAACACAAATCGTGAACTTGGTATTATAGAATTTAATGTCTATCGCGTTGTTAGGAAATATTAAATAGTAAATACCATTGGAAAATTAGAGTACAGAGACTTCAAAAATCGCAAAAACGTTGCGATTACTTCTCTGTTTTCTCAAATATAGTTTCAGTAATTTCATTTTTTAATCACCCTCAATGTAATTAGCATATTGTGAAAAATGCAGTAATATTGACGGGGCCATGTGCTTCGATGCAGGCTTCTGTGGCCTGCTGGCCTAGTAGATATTATATGTATATATTTTTTTGACGCACTGCTATGATAACTAAGATCTATTGGCGTCAGATGAATGATGAATGAGATGATGAGATGAAGGTTTCTCAAAGTAATGGGAAGGATAGTGGGAAGTGAGAAGGAAACGGTCATGGCCTATATTGTACGAACCATCCCGACATTTACGTAAGTTACATAGTGAAACCACTCTAATACTCTGTATAGATGGACGGCGGCAGGGATCGAACTGAGTCCCGATCCAATATATGTAGGCCTATTTATTTATTTTGGGTTGAACGACGCGTCATAATGATAACTAAGATCTATTGGCATCGGCGATCCAATAGGCCTATAGCTATACTGCTAATAGTGAGGTGATAGACTTGTCGAGTTCTTATGATAGTCGTGTACGGGATACGGCGTGATGTGAGTACTGGATCATATAGAGACGATGGTACTGTTGTAGTACTGTATAGGCTTGCCCTTCATTTGTTTCTTTTCCCGGAGACTTCAACTGTTAAGTGATTGATGGTTTATTTTGTTATGTCGGAGAGTTTAGTAGTGATGGGTGAGAGGGAGGGGAACTATGTCCGTTTGTCCGCCATTGACGGCCTGCATTCCATGTGGCATACAACATTTTCCAATACACACCACGGAAAGACGTAAGCATGCGTCGACACACAAATTTGCGGCTCTCAATGTGTAGTCGAGTGAGTTTGAGGGGTGAGTGGGGATGAGTGGGTGGAGGGTTGTTTTTAAAATGCATTTCGATAAGTTCTTCTTTGACCATTACATTAGATTTGTTGGTTAGTTCTTCTACGTCCTGGAACAACCTCTCTGTGCTACCTGATAGGCGTATTGAGAATTGGTTTAATTAATTACTATGGCAATTCAGTTTTAGAACTACGTGAAGCATCGGTAATTAGTGAATCAAGAAAGTAGCTTTAAATACCGTTTAGTGTAATATTTGTGATATTTTCTTCGAAACTGGCGCAATTCCAACCACTTTCCACGTATAATCTAGTATTTAGTCTAGCAATAGTTCGTGAAGTGATACCAACTTTGTAAAGGTTCATCGAGTTACTGTTACCGTCAACTGTCCAATATTATACAGTTTTAATTATGCATCTGATATTAATTCTGATTGAACGAATGCAATAGTTCAGTGATGTACACACTTTTTATCAAAAGAGCAATTTTATCCATTTTACACTTGTTCGCGGGCCCGACAGGTTGAAAGTGTCCCGGGAAACTAGATGAATTCTCAATTGAGGCTAGACGTATAGACAATCCAGTTACAGGGTCTTCTCTCACAGTCACTCTCCACTTTTCATTGGGGGAAAGAAATATCGAAATTTAATTGAATCCCGTAGTCTAGCTACAGTAGAATTTCATCATTGGATTTACTATGATTTACTCAACGTTCATTTTGAAAAGGAAAGCAATGAAAAGAAAACATGCAAAAGTCACATTTAAAAAACAAGAAAGTCACATATTTACAAATAGAGACACCATATTGGTCTATATCAAAGTGTTGAATAATTTCCGAAAAATTGAAAAAAAATGGAAATATTGAGGCCTTGCTACCTTCGCGAAATATATTGCCAATATAAATTTGAAGTCAATATAATCTTCAAAACCTGACAACCAAACCAGAATCATGCAGCAATTATGAGCGTTGGCATAACTTGAATACTGTCACAAGGAAGTCGGTATAGTCCACTCAACCTTCTGCAGAAAGGAGTGCGCAATATATTCTAGTAATTATACTAATTTCTCAAAGAAAATAAACAATGACGGCTGGTCAAAAATAGTAGAACAATTCTATGTGAAATTATTGGAATATCCTATGAGCATTTTAGAATGTTTCATTCAGTTGGCGAGTCACAAAAAATGATATGGCTGGCCGCAGGTGTTGTGCACCGCTGTAAGCACAGACAATCGAGTGCTCTAAGTCGACATGAAAACTGAAAATGTTTAAAACTATGTCTTGAATGTGTAGCCCTACCAAGTTTGATTCAATGTGTGGTCCAAGCGACTAAAGAGTGTATAAGTTATGATCCAATTATATCGCTTGCTTCACTGTACCTGTAATGTATATTTGATAGACGGACTATTATTTGCAATGAAATATGCTGTCGAGATTTTAACAGTCTCTAGTCTAGTTAGCTAACTTGTTTGCTAGGATTCGATATTTACCAATTTCCTTCCTCCATTTTTTTTCCACGCTGATACTCAAGTGTATCCATGTTAACTACGATATCCGATCATTATAGATTTGTTGTGGTCAATGCTTTTCAATTGCTACTTTTGTTCAAATCAGTTAACTTTTTCGGTGCACAATGCATGTCTTGTATTATAATGGTACGTATAGTTTTTCTATCGTCTTATCATGCAGGCTGTGAAACGTTATGTGGACGAAAGAGAATTCCTTTTATAATATTTCACAAGATTTTCTTTCACTAAAAGTATATTGGAGCCTGGAGGTATGGGAATAACACAGAACGCGCTCGCTTCATGTGATCCCGTAGATGAGGGAAATATCGGACCTGGTTCGATCCCGCCACCGTCCATACTTACAGGGGTTATTCGTGGTTTCCTTCTGTAGTCTGGGCTTATGCTGAAATGGTTCCTACAATATAGGCCATGACCGCTTCCTTCCTATTATCTATCTCAATACCTATAAGAAATCTTCATATCATCATTCCATCAATTCATTATTCATTCATCCGGCGCCAATAGATCTCGGTTATCAATGCATTGCGTCGTTAAACCCAGTATGGAAAAGCTTCAGATCGAAGTCGTTTTACGCCTCCAAAGAAAAAACTCATCCAAATTGATTTACTGTAGATTTAATTTTGCAGTACAACTGGCTTCATGACCAGTTTACTACTGTTTTTCATAAATATAACGAGCGTTTTCACAAATTGCCGCATCAGTATACCATAATTATGTTTTCTCTTCAACATCTTGATTTTTATTTACACGTGTTATGAACATGACCATTCGTAGAATACTGTCGCGTTAATCGCCTGATGTCTAAACAATAATAGTTCAGAACAGCCTAATCGACAGATCCGAAGATTTCAGGAACACGATTGAAAATAGCATGATTCCCGATTTGTCTTTGCTGAGCGATACGGATTTGCAAATAAGTATAGGCCTACAACCAGGTTGTGTGTGTAATATATACAACCAGGTTGTATACATTCATTTCCGTTTGTAAAGACCAAAATCTCTCGTCTCCAAAATAAATTTTCCAATTGGAATACTTATCTATACCGGTATTTGTTTAAAAAGCTGTGGACGCTCCATTCTTAATACGTTTACTCAAATATAGTTGATAGATTACCATACGTTAGGTTTTCAACTTTATCTGTTCTACTTAATAAGTTCTAAAAACTAATACTTATAGCGGATATTTCAACTTTTAACTCGAGCCCTTACACTTTTAATACCCTGTACAGAAATGAAGAAAAAATGTTACTGGTTGGAAATTCGATATTTTATTAATGATGTTACTATTGATTTTGCTATTTCGTTTGATATCTAATGACATGCTCTCTACTTCGCTCTCCCCTCACCCTTCCTCCCCACCACTACTTCTTGCTCGTGTGAATGACGTACTATGTATATACACACACACATATATATATATATATATATATATATATATATATATATATATATATATATATATACACATATATATATATATATATATATATATATATATATATATATATATATATATATATATATATATATATATATTCCTGATAACAATACCAATAGATTTACCAGCACAGTGGCGTTTTTTAGTACTTTTTTATTCACTATCGGCGAACCGTCGAATAAAACACGTGTTAGCCAGCCAGTGTTTACTCCTTACCCGCTCTACCCCTTTTAACCCCACTGTGCTCACCCGCCACCGCTCTCTTTCTCTCCCCCCCCCCCCCCCCCCCCCCGGGAGTTTTTTCAAGTCCTCGTATCGTATCACAGGTCGTATGTGACGATCAAAGGGTGAGAAATAGTATTACAAATGTTGAAGGCCACCTTGCTTTCGGTCCAGTCTACCACTGAAACAAAGCGTTCTCAAACTAGCTGTTGATGGGGTCATTAAGCAAACAATAAAAACAAAACGATCTGCTGCACTCCAACGATTTTCTGCCAAGATTTTCAATTGACATTCATATCGCTACATAGTTGTACATTAAATTATTAGATTATATTGATTTGCGCTAACGGTTTACGAAATGAAGTGAGTTCTATTTCATTTCCGGTGTTGAAAATTTTATAAGATTTGAGACTCAAAAGTAGAGAGAATCCAACTAAGAATATACAGCAATGAAATTCAGTGAACCTAAATTATTCAATCAATATAAGTAAATGCTTTATTATTGATCCCCGAAAAGTATTTTGTGTAAAATATGTTCAAACAGTACGGTATTTCTTCCGACCACTTCACACAATAAGACAGTAAGGAACCCAGTCTCCATAGATCAAAAAGTTCCCACCAGGATGATTTCTCATAAATGATGATAAAACTTGAACCATGATGCAAGATATAAAATTACCAAATACATCACAAGATGCAACTGACTTTCGTCAAAAATGCCGGTGACTCGAATTTTATGATAACAGCCACTGAAAAGATTACTTGTATGTAACCGTAAAACTCACGGCGTAGCTTAAACCATACAAATAACACATACACCATTGTGAATGTTTATTATGGATCAGCAGTATTTCATATGAGATAATTCTATGAATGGTTTGTAGCAGTTTCAATATTAAATAAGTTCACACGGAAAGCCACTACGATCGTTTATATATTATGTTAACACTGCATGTGTCAAGCTGTGGGTATAGTAGTCTACCCCTTTCATTTCCAACACCACAAAAAAAAAACTTCGCTGTTGATTCAACTTAATTCTAATCATAGAAAACGAGTATAGCGTTTTCTTTTGATGATCAGCGATTGTGAATATAAATTACCTTCTTTCCTGTGACGTCATTCTGGTTGTTCTTCGACTGCGACAACAATCAATTTCGTTTCCATGGCAACGTCCATGAAGAATTTACAGGGCCTCTGATCAGCTGACGGTCAAAGGGGGCCTAGCTAACATCTGATCTGATTGTCGTGAATAGGCTCACCTACACACTACACTATCTACACAGACTACACAGTATGCATTACTTTATTACAATCAGTGAAATGTGATATGCTTGTGATCCTGGTTAGTCTACATGACAATGATAAATGACATGGAAATTGATTTTCGTCAAATTGATTGAATTTGTGTTTCTCTCCATTTCGTTCAATGAACTCCTTATATGATTATAGATTTGGGAAATTACGTTCCATATTTATACGTTTAAGAAGCAATTAATTTAGAAGAAAAAGCAGAGTAGTCGAATTGGATTTTTTTTTTGGGGATGGTAACTAAAGCCACAAAAGGAATTATATATATCTATATATATATATATATATATATATATATATATATATATATATATCTATATATATATATATCTATATATATATATCTATATATATATATATATATATATATATATATATATATATATATATATACATATATATATATATATATATATATATATATATATATATATATATATATATATATATATATGATCATTGAATTTCTTGGATACGATCCAATATTGAGATTCGAGTTCCGGGTTCGAGTCCCGGTCTAGACGTATCTTTTATGACATGGCTAAAAATCCCATAGTTGCAAGTTCAGATCTGGAAGATCACCGCTGCATAAAAAAATATACCGACAAAATTAGAACCAGTAGTAACATCAAAATGCAAACATTCAAATGGTAAAGAATGATACAGCTCTGAGACAAATTTCTAATTTCTTAGCTTCATTTCAATATTTGTCACACATATGCAAATTTCCATCGAACATTATGCATGTTTAACACAAATAAATAAAATTGAATCAAATCCGAAACTTTTATTCGGTTGTATTTAGGGCCTACTTGGAACACTTTGTATTTGTTCATTTTTTCATTCATTGAAGCGTGAGGATTGATCTGCATTTTGAAAATATAAGCTTCGTGCAACTATCTAATAAACCACAACAAGATAATTCAGTCCAAGTCTTTGTATAATATTTTCTTTCTTGTGTTATTGCGTTTTGCCATGGGCTCATATTTAATGATATGCTTTCTTAATACCAATATTATCCACAGCACTGTATCAACTCAGACTATTCAAGTATAGTATAACGCGATCCATTTTTCCTAAAAACCGAACGCGGTTTAGTTTATATATATATCAAACAAATTTCATCATTTTCGGTTTGAAATTCTTGCAAACTATTTTGCACTAGTCGCATCAAGAACTAGCTACTTCGTACATATAGGAAGTAACTCCACACAGAGAATTCACGGCGGCCGTCTACTAAATTAACTTTGCACCTTGTAGTCGTAATCTCATTGGAAACGTGGGAACAGCTGAAAGTCAAGTAAATCACAACGTTTTAGACGTCAACATATTTGGAAACTTAACAAAGATCTTAACGTGAAGATAAACATTTGATCTGCCAGAAGATTTTAGTTTATTTTCGATGTGCTATCTTCTGGCTGCGTGTTTTGACAACGTCTTTGATTTTGACAGCGTTTAGGCATCAAGGTAGGAACGTGTGTTTCATTGGTAGAAAGATACGCATTCTTCGTTACATTAATAAGTTATAGTTTCAGATTATAAGAGGTCTCCTTGTTTTGATATAAATCGAAACGAGCTCGATTACATTGGATTGTGCTTTGAAAAGTACAGTTTCATTCTAAAAGGTCCTGATCATACTTGTGCTTACAGCTGTGATAGAATTTTGATTTGATTTTTTCAGCATCACTGCGGTAAAATTTGCCGCTGTTAGTATAAGAACAAAGTTGTGGTAAATTGAAATTGGAATTTGATTGTGTTTTTTTTCATAAATTGGGCATGTTGAAACCCAAATATTCGGTTTGGGAACGGGAATGGTAGCTGTGACGTAAATGACTACCATCACACGGCTAAGAGAATGTTTAGACATTCCCCATTAATCAGGAAAAAACATAATTAATTCCATTATTGAAAATATGCTTCTTTCACCACAGTTCATCTGATTTTTTTTATACATGCAGCGGTAATTTCAGTGTTCTGATGGTCCCTGAAATTGGATGTTCTGTTTGATTTTTATTCAAGAATACAGACACTTGAAAATTTGAGACTTAAGTTGAGACTTAATTTGAACTTAATTTGAGACCTGGTTTGACAAGACGCCTATACTACTGCTGAAAATGTATACTTACACTTTTATTGAAAACTGAGCAACTTGTTATGTATATTAACGTCACGTAATTTCTTGAAATATATTTAACTAAAAAATCACTCTGTTCTCTTGTACAACACAAACCACCGTTTACTAATGTTACTCAATACGTAATAATAAGCAGCCAAGTGTCTCGAATAGAAGTGTTGCTAATATGACTCTTTTCACACCTTCAAATATAAAACACAATATTATATTTAGACATATTCACTGAACATAATTCCAGATTGTACAATTTAACAAGCATATCCTTTCACGTCACATAATCGAGAATAGACACGAAATAAGGATGGAAGATAGTTTGGAAAGATCTATGAGAGTGTACATGTGAAAGAGTGAGAGAGAGTGAGAGGGTGGTAATGGGATGAGGCTGGAAACGGTGAGTGGGAGGGGAGGGGGGGGGTGAAGCGTTAGGAGAAAGTTTCAACACGAAAAGTTGACATGGAAATGTCATAGTTTTTAACTCCCTCTCTTTCCCCTCATCCCACCTTTCCGCCCACACAGCTTGCTGTAAGCACATCCACTCGCCACTGCTGTCTTACCTCGGCAGAGACATGGTCCCAACACAGGACGTTACTCTCCCAAACAACGAGGCGGGGAATTGGGAAGGACTTAAAATATAAACATTCACATTATTATTCGGATGGATTATTGTTTGCTTGATGATCTCACTATCAGCTAGGTTATTTGGAGGTACGAATGAGCAGCTGATAATGAAACTATGACGTGAGAATGGATAAGTGAATATACGTTTACAAAAACCTACGCCGTATGAGGGCCCCGACCGCACTCCCAGCGCGACTTCAGTTTCTAAAGAGGTACCTTATGAGTGGACTGAGCTAAGGAGGACGTTTTCATTAAATAGCCACTATAAATTATATATAAATAAATAGCGTTCATATATAACTAATTAATATGTATACTTGTGTTTAACGACATCATTAATGATCGTCGTTAATTGCTTGTAATTGAATATATGATGCATACAAGCCGTCATTAAGGGAGACTTGAATCTCATATGTGCTCTCTCTCGTAGCCATCCTATACGCCCCTTGTTAGACATGTATTTCCTGCTATGCTACGAAAGAAGTCAGGGGAACACATTGTTGAGATTCCTGACTGGGGTTCGAATCCGAGCCAAGTCAGACGGTTATAAAGGTGCTTGCAGCGTTCAATTAATACACGCATTCTGGTTGCTAATTAGAAGGATTAGTTTAGGTGAAACTGCATGGAAGTTGGATATTGATAGTTTACTGATGGTCACATTTCAGCAGCTTTGATATTGAGTTGTCAAATTGTGAACAAATTTTCGAAAAATATAGAAAAAAAAGTGAAATACCAAGATCTGAATGGATAGTAGAAAACAAGTTTCTTAGTGTCATTATTTTATCCATTTCGAACATAACGATATTGTTGTCTTTGTCTATATACAGTGAAATGCATTTTGAAAATGCACTATGCAGTATAAGATTGTACTCGATCCTCCGTCGTTTATGTTACCTCATTAATATCTAGAATGGTGAAACATAGTGCTTAAAGTGTAGTTGAAATTCTGAAACTGAAGAAGTTCTTGTAATATATTTACTGTAGATAATCTACCATGCCCACGAAGTCATACACCTTTCTTAGTGATTAGTTGCACTATTAGTGGTAGTTGACTAGTGTATCACATTGCTAGGCTAAGATAAACTTATTTTAACTTTTTGATACAACATCAATGTCTTCCTAAAATGAGACATCATAGAATATTGACGCTGGCAATTCTCAGTCAACTAAAACACTGTTTTAGAAATGGGAGTCAAGTCGGGCGTGAGCATGGCATGGGATTTTGTAAGCATATGCCTACATTTCTCTAGCACCTGCCGATTCGTACCCCCAAATAACCTAGTTGATGGCGGGGTCGTTAAGCAAACAATAATCGTAAAGGGTAATGAATATTAAACGTTCTGATTTATCTGCATGATAATCATGACTTCCTGCCATTGATCGCTTTTGTTCCACTGTGTTAATTGGTCAATCATCTTCCACAAACGTTAAAACAACTCGAAATCGATTATATTTCAGTATTTTGTGATACCGAGATGAATCTGTTAATTGTTATTCTTGACTTTAGTCATCCCTTGATATATTAGTACTGAATTGAAAACGAGTATTCAATCAACTGAGGAGCGGAATTTTCAATTGAATATTTATAATTTAATAAATCATAGCTGCCCTACATAGCTCACTCCGCCAAGGCACCGCTATGTGATCTATTGTCACATTGGACGTGAGTTCGAGTCCCGTATAGGACATGAATTTAGAAAAAAGTCCCTCTCACTTTCCAATAGGGGTCTACTTCTTTTTCGCTCCGTATAATCACTCGCTCTTTCGCCCCCCCCCCCCCCCCAAACCCCAAATAACCTAGCTGTTTGTGATATATTTGAGCAACATTAAAAAATCAGTTATACAGAAGCTCATGATAATGTATCGATTTCTTATAAAAATTGAATTGAACATTCATTGAAAAGTAAATTATTTGAATGAGAGAACTCCAGAATGTTGGTCTACAACGTTGGATCGTCACGTATAGGATACCAAAAGGCAATTAATTCATTGTGTATTCTGCGATGTTTCAGTAGGCCTGTTAAGAAACGTCTTATTGAAATCTGGCAAATGTTTAGGTATTTTGTGATCCTAAGAGACACGGGTTTACTGGCGAGACTACTCTGAACGTTATGTAATATATTTTTCGTTTTAACACCAAAGAGTCTGAAACAAATGGAGATTGATCAAATTGTATGGTAGATTCCCATCTCTCTTTCCCTGTGACTTACCTTTCGCTGTTGCTATTTGTATATTACATTGTTATATTTAGAAATTGTTGGTATTCGTCATTCAGAATAGAATTAGTTAAAACTCGAAACGTATTATAAATAAGCAGCAATGAATTTCAAGAAGCCCATTTTGTTTTTGAGGCAAAATTATTTAGTTGAATTCACGCTATACATACGTATTGAGTTTAGGATGCTAATGCGGTGCCCATTAAATGGGGCGTACACATTTAATGGGCCGTTTATTAGTAAGGCGGTGCATATAGACGGATATCATTCAGTTTATTTTAAGACTTTTTCATTTCCTTTTAATCTTTTTTTTTCTGGAGAAAAATATTTTTTAAAAATATTTCTGTATCTTTTTGTACCCTGCATATCTTAATGAATGCACATTCTAGTTCAGCTGAACACCCACAATAGATTTATCTTTCGTTTATAATTCTCGATCCCCCTTCTCCCACTCCCCACCTCCCTTGCCTCCTTGAAACCACATGAGACAAGAAGCAAGAGCATACACTCACTCTTTATTACATACAATGGACACTAATTGGAATCATTTCTTCATTTGCATATGAACTCGGTGATATCTACATAGAGTTAGAGGTTAGATTCGAAAGCTGTAGTCTGCACAATGAATGCACTTATTTATTTACGTGAAAATTGACGTAAATGGATATTCTATAAAAGTTTATAAACTATAAAGTACAAAAGTATACCCTTCGAATAACGAAGTGTATTTATCCAATCATCAATTACATATCTTTACTTTTTGTACAATAGCTAGGATCTCAATTGACGTTATAAATGCGTTTTATGTGTTGCGATTTGACCTTATTATAATTTGAATTTACTTCATCTGAAGGTAAATCGTTGTATCAATTCGTAGTCAATCACCAATTTATATCTTATTCAACAGGTCGATCTCAATCGATGCGGTTTTGTTTTCTTAACTCATGAATTCGAAAATAATGTTTTAAAAATCAACTGTATTCCATCTCTGTTTATAAATGATGGTTGGGCATTTTGTTTTTGATACAGGCCCCAATAGGCCTACACATTTTTCTCCATTGCTGTTCTTTGAAATACTTGTTAAAGTGATGTAGTATAGGAGTAAATGTGAAAACAAAATGATTTGATGAGGATATTTCTATTTTTTAACTACCATCCATGCAGATCTTTTTATAAGTAATGATTTTTAAAATATTCAATACACCGGTAATACATGCCTTATATTTCTTCATTGTTGTTATTTGAATTACTTGTCGGTTATTTGTGGTTTAGGATGGAATGTGATGGCTAGTTGATGTGTGTGAGTATTAATTAGTGTTGTCGTTTTGATTCCAGGCACGGTGAACGCTAACGGCGAGACGAAGCGACAGAGGACGTCGTACACGCGGTACCAGACGCTGGAGCTGGAGAAAGAGTTCCACTTCAATCGCTACCTCACACGACGGCGACGCATCGAGATCGCCCACGCTCTTTGTTTAACCGAACGACAGATCAAGATCTGGTTCCAGAACAGACGCATGAAGTGGAAGAAAGAACATAAAATGGCCAGTATGAGCATTGTACCTTATCATATGAGTATGGGCAGTATGTCACCATATGGCCATCCGATGCATCAGTTCCCTACCCCTTCACATCACCAGTTCGCGCATTTAACTACTTAGAGTGCATGCGTTGCGTGGGTTTTAGTCGAGGTATTAGCAATGACCAGTGTTGTCTAGTACAGAAATGCCAGGGTACTCAAAGCAGAGACAGGTCACAATGTTGGGAAACAGCAAATAAGCGTGAGAACATTAAGCAGGCTTCTAAGACTCAGATTATGCTATTAACTGTATTCTAAATTGAAGGTAATTAAAAAATATCGCTTTAAAACGTTTTCAGAATGTCAGTTTTATAGTGATCTAGTTCAAGAAGTGTACTTCATTTGAATAGATAAATAATTAAACTATGATTTGAATTGAAATTGTGGCTAAAAATCGAAAAATATATTTCTGCTTTTCAGTTGGAAATTTTACGTATTTATGTGTACGGATATCTTGGAATAACAAATCTCTCGAATGTTTTACCTACAGCTTATACAATACTGAGTCATGAAATCGATCATGGCTGTGTAAATGTGAATAATTTGAAGAATACATTAAATTAACCATAATTAATTGTGCAACATCAACATAAAATCTACTCCTTGACATTTTGATAACTCAATAACACATAGGACCAAAATGTGATCAGACATAACAGCTGGTTTCGTGAATGCTGATTTAAGTTCTGAATAATGAACGTTAACAACGGAAATCATATGAACGAACTGTACTTTTCACGTAGCTTTCAATGTCGAGTACGAAAATATTCAAAATTTCTCATTTCATACCTTTTGTAGAATCCATTTGAATTGGTTCACATTAAGCCAACATTCAAGTTATTATATGCAATTCCAAATTCTTCTAACATTATTATTATTTCGATGTACGTATTCTTCTTCTAATTTTCAATAAATTAACTTTACTTGCTTCTAATAGTCATGCAGTCATATAAGATTAAGGTGTAAAGACCCGTCGCAATCAGTAGTCATATTACTGTCCTTCTACCCAGTAAGTCAGTATTAGTAGGCCTACTGCCCATGTTACATGACCCAATGATTCCTTACGCTATTTCAATACGCGCTGTAATAGTGCTGTATGCAACTGCTAGGCTGTTTCAGACTCATTGGACAGCATTCATTTAGTCAGCTATCAATTAATTGTCAAGTCAACAGGATATCTTACAAAACATTTTTAGATGAAACTAAATTTCAGTGAAACCGTTTTTTCTAGAAGTTGATTTTAAATTTTAAATATAATCATTTTACAATTTATCATTCACAGAATAATAATTTTGGGAACGACAGATTCTTCTTCGATTAATGAAGAATGATCGAATAAAATCAAACGGCATCCACAGTGGGTGATTCTCAGTAACATGCATTTGAGCCGATATAAATTCAAACAGTCGCTGTGAGTTTTGATAATCAGCACAGGAGGAGGATCATTACGTCAATTGTAGGATTTATTCAGCTCATTGTGTTAATTTTCCTCAAATTTGACTCAAGTTATACTCGGCAATAAAAATATAACACTTTTAAATAACAGTGAAACTATATAGTTACTTACCTGTATTATTCTACACATACTTACCTCAGCAGAGAAATGCAGTATGGCGTAATGCCTATATACGTTGATAGCATTAATAGTAGGTTGGTATTATGATGATTTATAAAAAATCAGTGTTTGTGTACCAGTAATGAAATCGATTATATTCGAAGAAACATTATACCCCTTCACAATCAATACTTAGTAACCGACCATTTCGATAGTTATCCATAACAGGTACGAAACTTACGGTCTCATTTAGAAAGTCAATTTTCTTCAATTAAAAGTTATATGCTCCAAAAATCTTTCTTAAGGTGCTAGGACCTAAATTTTTGAGCGCTATGATGAGAACAATATGAACAATATCTATCGTCGACTGACATGAGCTTTTTGAAATATTAAATATTTTCATTCTCATTTTGGTGAATTAATTTAAATTAATTAAAATGACTGGTGACAGAGGTTGAAATAATGTATCATCTTCCAGGTTCATGTAGTCATGACTTTCTATGTTGATATTTTATCGTTGAGTGAACAAATCAGTTACAGTATTGAGTTTTGACGCCTGTATGACAATGTTCCCTCGCTTATGCGTCAGGTCACAAATGTGACCGTATAATTGGCAATCGGTACTATACACTCCAACACAGTAAATGTCATTATATTACCGATTAGATTCTATAGGCACAAATTTGGAAGGCCTACTGACTATAATTGTGATTATTTTTATAAACCTATTATGTTATTATTATTATTATAGGCCTATATATAATCTTTTTGTAAATATTTAAAACCATTTAATATTGCAATTTTTTTTAAGAAAACTTTTCTGTGCCAAAGATTGAAATGCAACTTATATCTCGAATCAAACGTAAATCTGTGTTATGTTCAACAAAATAAATCTACTTGTAAGAAGTATCAACTTAAGTTGATGACAGTATTTTTCATTGGCAATAAACTTAGTAATTTGCGTTTATGCTTTTTTCACGCTTTAGTCAAACACTTTAGAGCAAGAATCGAGTCTTGCAATTTGTGTTTCATTGTTGTTCGTCGTTGCATTTGTCAGCCATGTAGAGTTAGCCGTAGAACAGTGTCAAGTGCAATTTTTAATATTAATACAAGTATAACGATACAGTTTAAATGGTATTTATCTAGATCATTATTTAAGTATTAAATATACTTACTTTTGAAATGAAATTCGATTTGTACAAACGGATGTGTATTTATTAAAACTAAATAGTTATAAGATTATTTGAACTTGATTTATGATGTACGTCGTCGGTACATTTAATATATTTCGTTATGAATTCACTCAACACCCCTTAAAGTAACGTGAATATAGAATTACCAATTAATACTCGATGAAAAAACAATTGGTTCATGACTAACCGTGTACACCTGATTCTTTTATTTCATCTGATCGATGCTGTGTGACAACTCAGATGACATGAAATGCTAGATCCCATTTAAAAACTGGTATTTTAAATAGGACTTTTGATATTATTGTAATTAACTCAATTCTTCTTTAGGGTAGTGTTATGGACACATGGTCATGATTAGGTGGGAATCGTGTGAGCATGCAAACTATTACTTTTGTAAGTGTGTCATTTTAGTTTTCGGTTTTCATTATAACACTAAAAACAAGAAAACAAATTCGGAATTATACAGGGAGTTCTTGAACACAACTTGGAGTAGATGATATTTTACTCGTAGAGACCAGTAATTAGAACGCCTAGTATATTTAGACAAATATTTCAAGTAATTTTAGAGTGAAGATGAGATAATAACTATGCTATTTTTTGTCATCAGAAACACTTGAAGTAATAATTCATTCCATGTACAAAATAATTTCAATAAAGTGAATGTCATGTTCCTATATGAGAATCTTTTTAGAAAACAAAACACGCGTGCAAAATTCCTTCATTTCCATATCAATACTCCACTATCCTCATTAGATTGATAAATAGAAGAGTTTCAAAAAAATCTTGTAGAAATATAGAGGTGTTCCTGAAATCCAAGAAAATAAATGTCTTCCATTTCCGATGGTGGCTGCTCAGTCTAGATTAGATATCAGCCTATTAATGATAAGAGTTGAATCACTGTAGTCAATTATAAATCTGCAATATATTTCTCACAAATAGGAGACTAAACGCAGTCTTCTGTCAGCAAACAACAGATCCTACCTATTTCCAATTTGTATCGATGTTCATGGGTACATATTAGTTGGGAAGTTTGAACTAATATTTTACATTCAAACTAGAAATTCAACTAAAATTCAACTACATTCAACTAGAAACGTCTAGCCATGGATTTGTAGCATTTTATTCCTGAATCAACAAATCGATCAATACTTCTGAACTTGCGTGACTTGAGGACCTGGACTAGAGAAACGTTTTACATATGATTATTGAAGAGAACTATGACTCATATTTCATCACTCTCTGAACGACTGAATTGTTTGCAAATGAATGTGAATTTTTATTTTGCTCTGGTCATATCAGAAAACAACTGAAGTCTTCAACAACTATCTGGATATATGAGTAATTGAGATACTCTGGAGTTCAGAATACCTTTGCAAATGAACTTTAATGGGTCCAGATCTACTGACCTTAGTAATTACATCATAGCAAACCATCTGATCGACATCCATACTTATTTATCATGAAGCCAATAGCCGCAGGCTATTATCTCACGAAGTTATAAACGTACTGATGTTATTCATTTTTTGGACTTCAAGTTGAACATAAAATAAAGAACCTGTACTAGAGGAAGACTTTGTTCAGTGGGCTCTTCGGACGCCAACACTAATATGACGTCTTTCCAGATTCAGCTGCATAGCTTGACAAGCTTACTGGTTACTCTGGTCAACCATGTATCCTATATAATCCTTTTTCATTACATTAAATTAAGAGTTGAGCAATCACGATCTGAAATTGACTTTATATATTCTGAACATTACCAAATCTATTCGTATATGCGGGAAAGGCAACTATCACAATATCTATCAATATGATCGAGAACACCTAAATTCCAAAAAAATTAATTCTGAACCATGATATAGCATGGAAATAATATCCACATAGTCAAACTTGACACCATTCCATAATTTTTTGATGGAAATATACATTGATATAGATTTGATATAAAAGACATACTCTACCACAGTTCGGTTCGCCGGCCCAACTCCCCCATTTCTTTGATCGCTCGCCTCTCTGTTTCAGATTTCCACCTGGCGTCATTGCAAGACGAGGGGTACGCGTTCCACCAGGCCATGGGCATGGGCGTGGGCGTGGGCCCTATGCAAAGAGGCCTCTACGCGTGCGGCAGTCCTTACAGCTAGTATGAGTGGCCGGCGCAACAATAAGCGTCTTCGGCAGCATTAAACCCACCCTCGCCAGCGTCGCACCAGTTCTTCACCGATCACATCTCGAAGACGGTGACTAGTGTCTAAGTGGGAAAGTAGCGAGGACAAAGTGAACCGAACACTATTAGAACGATCAACTACAGTATCACAGAAAAGAACAAAGTTTTAGTGAGAGATATTTTCTACGAAAAGTACAAATTTGAAAATGTATTATTGATATTAGGTGAGAAGTATAGTGATCTTATGCGAGCTATAACCTGCAAAGCATCATGTTCTTTTACAATGAAAGTAACGTTATTCAGTATTACTAAATATGGATATCTTATTATAATAACAATGGGACTTATATGAGAGTAAGCGCCATATGACATTGATTACCAAGACAAAAACATCTACATTATTGTGAAGTTATTAAATCATCCGAATCTTCGAATAGATTATTTTGTGTTAAAGTGCTAGGAGTAATGTTTTCATTGTAAATATAATAATGTCTTGTAAAATAATGGTATATATGTGATGATTGGATAACGTATACACAGTATCCGACATAATCTAGCTGCTGTCTATAGCCTATTATGCTGTACATGCATGGTGGATAACAAACAATTAGCTCGCGTTCCATTCTTGTGATTTCATATAATACCTTATAGCGTAGCCGAACGTATTAGTGACTTGTAGCTTACTTCTGTCCGGCATTTCCTATTCAATTGCCATTTGCTCGTGGTTGAAAAGTAAGTCTAAAATAAGGTATTTATTGTGAACTAGAATAAAATATATATGCTTATTACATTAATAAACGAATGTAATTAAAATGTTCTAAACGATGTATTACCGTACTCGATATTTCAGTGTTCAAGTATTTGCCTATAATAACTCCTAGAAATATCAAACCATGTTCATTATAACTTGATTTAAAACATATCTAACATCCCTTCTTCAGCTCGTTTATATTATCAAATAGTGACATGTCAGCAACTTGTGACTTTTCCCAGAAAGTGACGAGGAAAACTAATAGTATTTACCAGAAAGTTATTCACGGAAAGTATTTGAAAAAAATCCGTCTCACTGGTTAAATTTGAGTTTTATATTTTTTTTATAAATTCCAATTATTCTCTTCATGTTTACTCTATTTCTTGATTTTTAAACTGCGAATATCTGTTTTATAGTTGAACGTATTTTTATTATTGAATGTATTCCTTTTTATATAGGTCTTCATGATTTCAACGCCATGTATTAAAAACTCATTATATGGCACGCAGACCCTGAAAATCTGACTCGCTAAAATTCCAACTTTTCAATATGACATTCAAAGTTTGACCACATCTTTGCTGGTTCATCAGGCAATAGTCGTGCTGCAATCAGCTTTCAGTCCAGTAAACGAAACCTTTGCTATTTGTCAGCTGCTGGACCTTACGCCGTTCTCCACAATTATCGCATGCATTATAAATAATAATAATAATTGTAGACAGAAGGCAATGAAGAGTTATTTTATGTAAATTACTTACCAATAACTATCAACTTCTCTAAGAAATTAGTACTTCATTCTTATGTGATGTAGACATAATTATAGCGTGAAATGTATCATATTGTATTTATGTTTGATAATGTATAAATACTGGGTATGAATATTTGTTTTGTTTTTGTGAGTGCGAATGGATTTTCGTATACTATTGGTGATAAATTAGTTATTAAGATGAATTTAGTTGAAATGATTATGTCTAAAATAAACAAATATGTAGTCATACCACAATATGAATTCTATATAAAAATAAATAACACTCATATTGTATACACGTTTGTTTTTACGATTATGAAAGATCCTACAAATATATCGGAAGCCAAGATGAAAAAACGTTAGCGTGAAAATATATGTGAAAATATACCAGCACTGAATTGTTAAGTATGATAGGCAATAGCTGACTGTTGACTCTGTCTAGTGCATAAATTGAAGATATGTGAGATATGTGATGTATATGTGAGGTGCTCGCGTTTTGATCTGGTTTTATTCAATTTGAAATTATTGTATTCGTGTCACTGTGTTAAAATTAACAATAAATAACCCCCCGTCATGTTTAGTCAGCAAATACACTGCTATATAATCTGCAGTCAAGTCGGGTATGGGTTTGATTCCCATTCAAGGCATAATGCTTCTGTAGACATTCAATTTCATTCAATTTCGTTCATAAATACTGCCCAAATAACCTCGCTGTTAGTGGGGTCGTAATGTAAGCAACACTCGTCGTCAATTATAAATGAAAAGTAAAGAGTGGTTGGGAAGTTATTATACGCCTGGTAAACATGAAATAAGGAATTACTATTCTAGTAATAAATGATGGAAAAAAGTTGGAAAATAAATATGAAGCAAGTATTATGAATCTAATAGGAATTCTCACAAAATTCAATGTCATGTTATTGTATCCTGATTCAGGGTTAATACAATATTATTGTTTATTCCAACGCAGTAACACGTTTGGCTATTAGCTGGACATTTGAAGCATAATAAAAGAAGAGTAATGGAAACTGCTTTGTTGCTTCCCAAGTCGAATCTACTTTGTGATATTATGGGAGCTGTGGTAGATGCCCATAGTAAGGCTCTCTATTGCTGCTTCGTATTCCAGGCTGTTGGTACTTTTAGTGCAGGCTTCATCACTCACGTCTCACATGACAACCGATACATACTTTTTATCATACAGTCTGTGTAAACAATTGAACCGCATTTTCTACAACGCTTGCAAACGATTTGAAATTCACCTTTTTTATTACCAAAACAGCATTCAATAAATAAATCGATTTCAAAATACTGCATCACATTATAAATATATAACAATTCAATCGCTTTGTAAAATATTTTTTTTTTAAAGATAGCATAGTATGTACTTGAATGAATTCCTTTTGTGGATAACGTTGACAACCAATTTAAAATTCGTACATTTTCATTAAAAGTTGACATCTGGTTCGGTTGTTTTCGCCGCAACTAGGATTTCTGTCAAGAGTTATGGTCTTGCTATAACTGTATTTGGTAGGCCTACAAAGGAAGCCTATTTGAATACTTGCTACATAAATAGATAGGTCCTATAGTGGGTTACCACACTAGGTCATCACTAGGATACTTATAGGTGCTAGCAGCTGAGGTGGTTCCGATACTGGGTACCGGAAATCTGTGGTGGTTCCGACAGTGGGTACCTGCATCTGCAGTGGTTCTGTCGGTTCCCATACTGGAGACCGCCATCTGCAGTATAGTTCCGATACTGGGTAACGACATATCTGTGATGGAGTTCGCACTTTACACTGTGATGGGATTACTCAGGATATGAACGACTAATAATGATAGGGCATAGATAGTTTGCTTAATTAAAGTCTCCAAAGATGACGATTCGTTTCCATTGAGCTTTATAGGCACACAATTCAGGCAACCTATTCATGGCACATATTTCTGGAATCTGGAACCTCTTGGTGCTAATTCCTTTTCTGGCTCCTCTCTATGGCTCTTCACATTGATTGTTTTTCTTGGTATACGTAACTTCGGTTATTACTTACTATACTTCTCTGGGAAGAAGTGTAATTTGAACAGAAATTGGAAAAGTCAACTCAGCATTACAATAGATACAAGCCAAATCATCATTCAATCGTATCTAGTGCACAACTGAATACGTTATTGACAAACTTATATAAGGAATAATAATTTTTCTCATACAAATTATGTTAGTCGAATTTTGATAGAAGTCCTTCCGGTAGATTCTTTTTGATATATTACGAAAATTGTTATATAGAATGGATTGTATATATTTTAAGGATAATTCAGCTTTATATAGGCTGGCCTACATATAGCCATATATACTTTTAATGAATAGTTATGTATGAGATCATCTTTCACTTTAGTAATGTGAAAATGGATGGCGCAATCTAGACTATTTTGTTTGAACATATTTTTTATATATTTTTCTTTATTATAAATATGGATTTGAGAAGAGTAAGCTATCATAGTTTCTTGACTTTGCGGATTTGTTTGTGGTAAATGGAAAATTTCATTCTAGATATGAAAATAATACTCAATCTTTCTTTGAATTCCATACAATTTTTGAGGGGTTTTGTTAAACTACTTCCTATATTAGAGAAATGTCCCTCATAGAAATATGCATATAAAATGAACCGTACAATGAATTTGATGGGATATTTATTCAATTTTTTATTTCAAGTCAAATTTAAATACAGCTTTTCTTGATAGACTTTGATATTGTAACCCGCTTCCGTATAACTGCCAGATATATAACGATGGTATTAGCATAGGCCTGTAGGCCTATATCCAAATAAAAGCGGCTGTACGCTTATAAATAAATTAACACCTTTCACGGGTTAAGCGATACAGGACATAATCCGTTTGGATTTGGTTAGTTTCTTATTGACTTAGTGTTTTTTTCTTATGTTTAAGGTCACCTTCTATCAAGTTTCGTTCATATTAGACAGTTGATTGATTTGCGCTAGTTAGTAATGACCTTGGTCGTACTAACACCTTATCTAGTCACATACTGTTACGAACCTATCCATATCCATCCTCCACACCCAAACTATAATTAGTTTGAATTAAGTTCAATTTTTTGCAACTGATTTTTCAAATAATGAACTTGGAAAATTTAGAAAGCGTTGGCAATTGAATATAGGCCTAAACATGTAAGATGCATACCAATTTTCGGGAAAAAAGTAATTCATGAGTTTTGAGAAAGATTTTCAAAATATTTTGCGTGTATAATTCATTACTATTCAGCTCATTTCGCTTTCTATGTTGAAAACTGGACACTGTTTGGGATCGAAGTGTTTGAATTGAAGACAATTTATGGGCATCTCTCTCATCGTTGTAACTGTATTTGAATTGAAATGATACATGTCCTTTTGGAAATTTCATCAAAATACAATTATTCAATTATTATTACCACCTTTTGGCAACACTGGCCCTGAGAGGATTGATTGAGAAGAATGTACATGTATATATATATATATATATATATATATATATATATATATATATATATATATATATATATATATATATATATATATATATTATATTATTACACACTTTACTTCTCAAAAGTATGAATTCACAAAAAATGTATAAATAATATATATATATATATATATATATATATATATATATATATATATATATATATATATATATATATATAATTATATATATGTTGTAGCGCAGACTTTGAGGGCCGGAGGAAGATGATAATAAGTCACTTTTCGGTGATTTGCCGAAACGTCGAAACCCAAGGCTCTTTTTAGAGCCACCAGTTGTTTCAAGGAAGGGCAAATCACCGAAAAGTGACTTATTATCATATATATATGATATATATATATATATATATATATATATATATATATATATATATATATATATATATATATATATATATTATCACATACTTCCATATATTATTCATGTTATATATCTTTTCATGTACTTCATAGGTCACCTTGAATGGACTCGAATGTCTTCAAATTTGAATGTAGATTACTTGAATTACTCGCATTTTCCTTGAAATCCAAAATGAGAAAACTATCACTTCGATCCCAAAAATCAATGCTGGAGTACTTCATCTGTTTTTTCGTAGCTCAAAATGACTGAAGGATAAATATTCCCCAGATTAATAGATAATTGTCTCATGTATAGTAACAGGTAAGTTATAGCACCTTCCTACATATAGCCTATAGTCCTACAGCGGTCACAGAATATGAAGTGGCAGATTTCTACAACGGTTGATAAAACACTATCACCTCACAGCTTCATTATACGATTCGATCAATTTTGAAATTGAGATGAATCTTGAGACAATATATTCCATGTGGACCTAGGTCAGGCGGAGACAATGTAATCTGTGTATGCTAACCTTGATAATGTTCGGCTAGGTTTTGTTAGCTTGGAGCAATGATATAAGGCAGAGGATCAGAAGATATGTTAGTCAATACTATTCCAGTATTGGTCTATGGCTATATTAATAATCATGGTGTGATGTATTTTTGTTTTATGAAAGTTTTAACATGGGTCATGAATTAAACCCATTTTCATATCCCCACAGAGCCACAGGCGTAGCTAGTATATTAGTTTGCAGTGTTGATGCATGCTACTCGTTGAGAGCAAGCAATCACCTAAAAAGTTTTAAATTGTATAACACTACGTGTGAAAAATAAATTATATACATACATGTAGAAATATATGTATGGTAAGATGAGTTCTCCGGTTGTGTCCTGTCTTGTAGTTGACGGAAAACGAAGTTTTGACCGGCACATGCAGCGTAGTGGTTAGCACGCTCGCTTCATGTGATCCGGCAGGCGAGGGGAATTCCGAACCCAGTTCGATCCCCGCCGCCGACCGTCTTTACAGAGGTATTTCATGGTTTCCCTCTGTAGTCCAGGCTAATGCTGTGACGGTTCCCACAATAAGTCGGCCATGACCGCTTCCTTCCCACTATCCTCCCGATTACCCAAGAACCTTCATCTCATCATCCCATCATCTCATTAATCATCCATCCGACGCCATTAGATCTCCGCTATCATAACAGTGCGTCGTTAAACCCAATATAATAAACGAAGTTTTGATGGCATTTCACTCATCACCTTCAGGTCTTGTTTGTACGTTGAACAGCGATCGCTTTATCGTAATGAAAAAAGTCATGTTCATTTAAATATTCCAATAATATATAAGAGTTGGTTTTGAAACTAATTCACTCAGAATTGTCATGGATCTATCTATCATAGCACATTTGGTGATGTGCAACTTATGGAAGTGGTGTATGTTTTCAAGAAATATAATTTTATGAAATATTTCGTTGAAGGTTTTATGAAAAATACTCGAAAAAATGTTACCAATGTGGAATCTGTTTTTTCTTACTGAATACGTGATTTCGGAAAGATATAATTGGAACTGAGTGTGAGCAAACACTCAGTTTTGAAGTACTTAAAAATCGAGCAATTTTTTCATTTTTCACGCGCTCTACAGACCAAATCAAAGCACAAACTTTGATGAAACTAGGCACAAACATATGTTATCATCTAACTCGATACTGTATAGTTTTGAGGCGCAATCGGTTGAACCAGTTTTGAGAAAAATCATTTCGAAATTATGAAAACCGTCGTAAAAAAAACCTAGAGGGAAAAAATCGATCAAAAATATTTTCTCTGAATCAATTGAAATATTACATTGAATTTAAGCACACGAATGATACATATTATTTAAAAGTCTTGCAAACCATTCGTTATGAGGGAAAAAATTATACTGTACTTTCTTACATCTATTAATCCTGATCACTATAGAACCAAATTCCTCGAATGCCACATCTCAAGCACTGTATTCACTGAGAAGTATGACAGGTGTACGCCTTTATAGGCTATATACATATATAGATACAATTATTGCAATCTCGTCAATAACAAACACAGAGACACCCTGGTGACTTCAAAAGACGTAATTTGGCCAACTATAATTTGGTCCAGCTTGATCAAAATATCCATAGAAAAAAAAGGTATAATATTTCCGAATAATAAATAGTTAACACGTAAAAGTGAAATCTTTCAACTAGGTTCACATGTAAATGGAAAACCTACGAGAAAGGTATTATGAAGCCACATTCCTATAGTTATGGTGCATCCAGAACAAAATCATTTACTCACACAATTCTCAGTTTTTTCATAGTGGGTTACAAAGAGAACCAACGAAACAAAAATACTATACAATTTTTGCTTTGCCTCCCTTTGGCCCCCTGGGTCTAAAAAGTTGAGGAGGGCAACCTCCCCCTTACAGGTCCCCTCCCGATTCCAACGCCAATGCCAATGAGTATGAATTTTTTGGTGATAAAGAAATTAGGGTGCGATTATAAGTGTGAAGACGTTTACAAATGCCCAAATTGTTCTTTTTTCACCTACACGAGTGAATTTTCAAGTATAAGTAGCAAGGAAGATTCGAAAGGAAAGAAGATGATAGGAAGAACGAAGAGAAATCGAAGAAAGAGAAGATATATTCAGAGAGAAAGACATCAAACTTTTCTCCCAACACGTATTTTGAATTGTTCTTCTTGTCTTAACTTATCATCATAATGTTTACAATGTGTTGAATGAGATATGGGCCATAATATATTCAACTATTTCTTTGGGGTGGTAAGATCAACCCTTGTGGTGCCCCGTTCAAATGAACCTCAACTTTCATCCTATGTCTTCATTGGGAAACAATGACTTTGTGTCAAGTTTTCGTTGTTAATAAACAAAAATGATGGAAACATTACAAAAATTCATGCTATATGAAAGTACCCCACGCCTATAATTCGAATTCACGCCCAACGGTAGCTTCAGTTTGTAAAGCTATGCCTTAGTTGACTGAGCTTGCGGAGGCTCTCGATGAATGTTTTTATCAAAGGTGCTCGCTTAGCTCAGCGGGTAGAGGCTAATTGGGTACAAACTAAGAGGGCCCGAGTTCAAGTCCCAGAGTGGGCACATCACTCACTTCACGAGAAGATCTCACGGCGGAGGGTATGCAGTCTGGGATCGAAGAGAGCTCACGCCATTCGGTTTCACGCGGCCTGCCGACCAACATGGATCCGGGATCCCTGAAGACGAGACGACAAGTGCTATCTTGTCGAAACTTCGAAGCATTTCCAGATCCAACAAATTTCTCCAAAAATGCCAAAGTGGTTGTGTCGAGAAAAGAGCATAACACACACACACATATATATATATATATATGTGTGTGTGTGTGTGTGTATATATATTCCGTTTTGATAGCACATAAAGACTCCACCAACAGTTGGATTATATGTGGATACGAATGAGCATGCATGTGATAATGAACCGATGAAGTGATAAAAGGTGAAAGAGCGTCTACAAAAATCACACGTGTTATACTGGACTCGAACTCCCGGCCTCACTTCTTTTTCTAGAGTAAAGTGACATACCTTAGTTGACTGAGCCACAGGGGCGGTTATAGATTCTTCAGAGTGCGTGGCCGTTTTATTCTATTTTAATAATTTGAAATTTCAGCTAAAGTTCAATAAATTCAGCGGTGAATAAACGATGTGCAAAATGATCCTTTCCATTTGATGTATCTTCGTAAAACATGTTTTTTCCATTCAGTGTGAATTGTGAAGTAGAGTACATTCTTGAATTTTAAATAAATATTCATTTTGAAATAGAGCGTCTCTTTACTTTGCAATGTTCATTCAACTAAAACGTTCTACTCAGTTTAGTGGACCGTTTTGTAAATCTATTGGATGCTTTTCTCTTTCTCACTTCGTAAGACAAAACTGAAGTAGTTTACAAGAAACTTGAACTTCTGCCACACAATTATCTGAAATCTCCAATGTTATTTATTAAATACGAACTTCACGATAATTAATTAGACCGCCTGATTATGATACATTCACATCAGAAATCATTGTTTCACTAACTTAATTCTTTGGACACTTATCTTACGAGCCATTTGCCTTGGGAAATTGTGAATATTTCATTATAAAAAAAGCATGTTCAATATTATTTTGAATTTTAGCCGTAGAAATGCGTTTGTAGCGTAGAATTGTATCCGAAGTGATGAAATTCAAATGGATGTTAACATAACCCATGTCTTATACGGGATTAGAACTGACGCCCGAAAAAATGGTGTTTATCGTTCTCGTTTTTAAATATGATTATTTTCTCATCACTTTTTTCATCCCTGAATGTAACAATGATAGTGGCGTTTTCCCGTCCTATATAGTTCATGATGATAATAAACAGAGCTTCCATCAAGTGATCTATATTGTTGATAAGTAGGGGTAGAGTGGCGTTCATCTTCATAGGCCTAATCCGTCTAGGTAAACACAGCATAGGCCTATGCTTTGTAAGTTGAGCGAGATATATATACTCCAAAACTCTACACACCTTGATTTGAAAACTATCGAGTCTTATAAGTCGTGAATCACCGTGCATTCATGCCATAGAGACTGCTTGATGATGAATAACCTGTTGTATAGTTAATTGATTCAGAAAATCTAATACTAAAAAAATATTCTCTGCAAATCGGTACTAGTCCGAACTGAATCAGAATTGGTGATAATGTGTATCATTTTTGTTTTTACGTTCAGTAAGTTTTCAATGTATTTTTCCCTACAATTTCCCGCCTGGCTTAATCCTAGGGCCTACAGGGGT
This sequence comes from Brachyptera putata, assembly GCA_907164805.1. NCBI lineage: Eukaryota > Metazoa > Arthropoda > Insecta > Plecoptera > Taeniopterygidae > Brachyptera > Brachyptera putata. The sequence goes on along the minus strand of OU015463.1, from coordinate 30,621,726 downwards.
TTCAATTTGTTTTCAAGAAGACCAGACTCGATTGGCCTAAAAGCTGTACTGTTCTAACTTCTAGCTTGGATAAATCTGCGTAGACACAAAAGTTTCATGTTGGTCAATCACACCGTGTGACCTGTGTAGTGCGAAAAGAAAATACTCATAGACTATCACGGAAGTCTTAGCTATCCCTCATCTAATCTTTGGGCATATCCTTTTTCCTTCATTATCATCATGATTAATTTCATCATCGTACTCATTCATACCATATATCATATATTTTTTTAAAAGCAATTATTATCCAGAAATCAGGAAAAATATTTTTTATTCTGCCTTGAAATGCCTGTTTTTAATTTTAGGGGTCTTTTTTCAAGTCTTAATATCGACATTTCTGGTTGACAAGTTATACTTTTCGAAAAAGTTGTATTTATAATATATGCTACCGGTACATATTTTCACATTTTTATAGTTTTGCTAATAATTCACAAGTTCTACCGAATTTAGTGATGTATAACGATTATTTTTTATTATTTGACAATCATTTACCTTTTATTGAATTGAAGGAATAAAATAACTGAAACTATGACATGAGAGTTACTCCACCTCCAATTAAATTCATAAAGCGAGAACATTTATTTCTCATTTCTATAGGTTTTATTTTCCAAGTTCTAACGTATACCTACTCGCCTTCTTACTTAGCCATTTCAATGGTTCTAAACATCCCCACCGATCAGGAATATTTAGTTGGTGGTTACTTGTATCCAAGAGGTAATGAAAAGCAACTTGATAGCAAGGTTTGGAGAAGTTATAAATAAAATATCCCATGTATCTTTCCCGGTGGCCAATTAAGCCAGCCTGCAACACATAAGGGGAGTTTCTAACTGAGCCGTTATGTAGTGACGATCCGTTACAAGATACACGTAACTAATAATAAGGTGTAAGACGAACATCAGCTTCTGTTACATCTTAAAGACAGTAAGGGCAAAGATAATGAACAAGCTTTTAGAGAAATGGTGTTAAAAATTGCATGATTCATACAAGTGAAAGAGAATTCCCAAACGAGCCGTTTGTTATTTGATAATATTCTCAGAAAATAATTATGTTATCCTCTTACTCTTGTATCTAAGAAGTGAAGTGCTTACAGCAGCACTGGTAGCTCTGTGGTTACGCGATTGCTCCATGTGAACGGAAGATGAGAGTAGATCGATCGGGCCTTGGTTCGATTACCGCCACCATCAATCGTTACACAGGATTTTCGTGGTTTTTCTATTTAGTCTGGGCCTATAGGGTAATGCCGGGATCGTTCCTATAATATAGTCCACAACCGCTCTTTTCCCACTGCCCTTCCCATTACCTGAGAAACCTTCATCTCGCCATCCCATCATCTCGTTAATTATTCATCCGACGACACCACAACGTTCAAAGTTCAGTCATCATTTTAGTATCAAGATACCCCAATAGTAATGAATTCAAAGAATTTCTAATGCTGTGTGCATTATAATTTCATCTTTATTGAATGCATAAAGATGTATTGAAAGATGATCTTGGATGTACGATTGGCTGAATTTATTTTTCACTCTTATGCAACGTGTTTGAGAATTTCGCGCATTATATTCGCGCAGTTCTCACGCAGTACTAAGACCATGATGTTGGCCTACAGTTCGAACCAAAAGTATAAAGTTCCTATCTTCATGGATAAACCAGTCAACTTTTGTGTTATTGCGTATAGGATATAACATGTAATGGACAAACAGAAACAGGACTAGCCAGGCCTATTGCTTTTTTTCTACACACGTTCTTTATAGGCCTACAATTCATTTCAAAATTAGGTTTTGATATAAAACATCTGAATATTATTCAAATGGAGTTGGGAGTAAGAAGTAAAAAATCTAAATCAAAATTCGTAGTAATACGCGCTTTTTTTTAATACAACGTGTCTGAAATATCCAAAGCAATCTGAATATGTCAAGTTTTCACGATAGCAAATTGAAGCGTAAATGTTGAAAGCATGCAGGCTATACGCGGAGGGAGGCGGTCTGAGTTTTGCTCAAGTATATACGAATGAGCGAGTAGAATCCTCCAAAAGTAAGTTAAAGCCGGAGTGACAGTATTGAAGGAGAAGGCTAGGAATGATTAATACGTGTCAGAGTAACTTAAAACACAAGACAGAGAGAGGAAGAGGGTGGCAAGAGAAATAGAGAGAGAGAGAGAGAGAGAGAGAGAGAGAGAGAGAGAGAGAGAGAGAGAGAGAAAGGGGAAGGAGATTCACTTTGGTGGTACGCGCATACAACGCCGCTATATACGCTACATTGTTTTGTTTTAGGGCTGTCATTCGTTATTACGTCTTGCGAGTCAAAGATATTTGAAATTCCAAGTGACGTGGAAGAAGAGTGGAAAATAAGAAGAGTGTTTTTCTTACTGTCAATTTGAAAAACATTAAATGTGACATTGAACCGAACTTTCGTGCAATTCACGACGACTGTTGGCGGTTGCCATGCCAACTTAATAGTCTCAAATTAGTGCCAACATAACAAAGATCTTGCTCTATAAAAGTTTTTTGGAATAATGAAAGAAAACGGTACTGGTAGCTCAGTGGTGACTCGTTTTTTCCATGTGACCGGATGTTGAGGGAGTAAGGGCCTCCGTTCTATTCCCGCCAACGTCCACCTTTACAAGAGATGTTTCGTGGTTTTCGTCTGTAACCTATAGGTGAGTGTCGGCAATGGTTCCTACAATAACGGCCGCGGTCGCTATCTTCTCACTGACCTTCCCATTACATAAAGAATCTTCATACCATCATTCCATCATCTCAACAATTATTGACTCGAAGTCAATTTCAGTTATCATTTCAGTACGTCGTCAAACCTAGTATTAATTTTTAAACTAGGAAAACGTCTTATATGCGTTGTGAGATGAGCTTAGAAGTATGGAAATGTAGAATATTAAGAACATTTGGACAGCTCAATGTACAGTACATAGGGTATATACAGGCCATGGATCACTTCAAAGGTTTACAAACCGCGGCTGTCTTGGTTTCCCATCAATGGTACCAGTGCCTTCTTCATATCCATCACAGATTGTAATCGTTTTAATTTATTGGTGACACTTGTTGCTCACATTTAATAATTCCTTCAATTGCTTTCTTAATTACCCCCGTGAAGTTGGCCACGCACATGTGCGAAATCAAATTTTGACAAATGTCATTCGTTAGTGCTTCGTTAGTGCAGGTTAGTGCCGCAAATAAAATCGTTAGTGCTATTATAGTGCTGGCACTAATTTACCAAATACATGTGCGGGGCCAACTTCACGCTGGCCCCGCACATGATCGGAAATTGAAAATTTTTGACGTCATCATCTTATATTGTGTTAGTGCTCGTTAGTGCCGCTCATTTTATCGTTAGTGCTGCACTGGTTTGGAGCAAAAACGACCTAAGTCATGTGCGGGGCAGCCCCGCACATGAGCAATTATAGCGTTTTTATGGCATGTAAATTAAGGTCTTCGTTAGTGCTGGTTAGTGCCACAAAAATTATCGTTAGTGCTAGTTTAGTTTGGTCACAAATAAATGTCAAAAGTCGAGATATAATATAGCGCCGGTGCTATCTATGTGCGGGGCCAACTTCACGCTGGCCCCGCACATGATCGGAAATTGAAATTTTTTGACGTCATCATATGAGCGATAAAATGAGCGGCACTAACGAGCACTAACACAATTTGTGACCAAACTAAACTAGCACTAACGATAATTTTTGTGGCACTAACCAGCACTAACGAAGACCTTAATTTACATGCCATAAAAACGCTATAATTGCTCATGTGCGGGGCTGCCCCGCACATGACTTAGGTCGTTTTTGCTCCAAACCAGTGCAGCACTAACGATGAAATGAGCGGCACTAACGAGCACTAACACAATTTAAGATGATGACGTCAAAAATTTTCAATTTCCGATCATGTGCGGGGCCAGCGTGAAGTTGGCCCCGCACATGTATTTGGTAAATTAGTGCCAGCACTATAATAGCACTAACGATTTTATTTGCGGCACTAACCTGCACTAACGAAGCACTAACGAATGACATTTGTCACAATTTGATTTCGCACATGTGCGTGGCCAACTTCACGGGGGTTTCTTAATTGCTTTTATTGATGTGGAAAAAGTACTTTGAAAATGCGTTTTCTTCGTTATTACACATTCGATTGTTCTAAAAATCGCTGAATATGTGTACGATGGTTGTTACTACATTCAGTAGAAATCTTAGAGCTTTTGGAAATTTTTTATTTTTCAAGTATTTCGCCTCCGGCTTATTCTCATGGGGATTTTCCATATTTTGCAAATTTTTTTCCGGAAAAAACGTTCAACCGATTTCTCTAAGAAACAATCCCAACCTATTCTGGTATAACACCAATTGAAAAAAATAAAAAAATTCTGGTTGGGAATGGGTTCGAGTCTCATATATAAGGTATCGGTATTTGTAAACGTTCTTTCATCTGTCATCACTTCAAAAATTTAAATACTCCCATCAAACCTAACTGTTGGTTGGGGTCACTGATGTTAGAAGAAGTAATTTAAACAAATCAAAAATCCCTACACTAACATGCCCACCTGCCTACGTTGAAAACAGGCCAGGCCTGGGCCTACTCCAAAATAATAATTTATATGCTTAGGGCTATCTAGGTCTATGTAGGAATATATTTGCTATAGCCCCTAGGAAGAAGTCAACATACATTCTGAATAGACTGAGGCCGAAGGATGCATTTCAATATTACTTCATAGAGCTCTTAATATGTAGAAGCAATAACCTGAAACAATTTTAATGAAATGGAGTATTGCATCCATTCACTTATAAACTACAAATACAATTTTCATGAACACGCTCAAGTGTGGAAATATAACAACAATGTATCATGTATTATTCACTAGAAGTGTAGTTACTGCTTATTGCCTGTGGTCTTCGTTAAATGGTCGTTAAACAGTCGTCACTCTGCACCAGCATCTGGGCAAACAGCGAGAACGTTCTACACCGACTCCTACAGGTGGCCATATAAGCCACCCGGTGTGCCGCAAGTCGCAAATCATAATAATGGTGGCGGGGGTGGCGGGGGAGGCTGGGGTGGTGGGGGTGGTTGGTGGGTGGGCATGCTGTACCACACCATAATAACAATAAACCACGGCGGTGGAGAAGTGAATGATTTTATTACAGACAAACACATTTAAGACGTTTATGTTTCTCAGGTGGAAATAAAACGTGTTTCATTTCTCACATACAGCATGTTAAAACAACAGGTTGTGATCTATCGTTTATTGTGATTCAATCAAATCATATTAAAGATACTTTTATGTAGCTAGTGATTTTCAATAAATGATGATACTCATTTTCATCTGTAGATCTGCTTATCCATGGAAATAATTATTATTATATGAAATTGTATATGAAAAATATCAACTTTTGAAGACTGAATGATAATACGAACAATAAACGAAAATGACTTGATGTGCCCCTTATCTAACTATGATTCATCTGCCTAGACATGGAACATATATATATTTTTCAAATGTATTCAAAACTTTTGACGTCCATAAGAAAGCATGCAGAATAATATATAATATAAATTTGAATCTCGAACCGTAAAATGGCTTAATATGTGTTTCAGGTAAGCTTGTATCACGAATCATTTATAATTTCAAACTCTTGAAGATAATAGCGAAAGCATTGAAATAATATTGGGCAAACTATTGTTTGAGGTAAATTTTTTCATACTTTGAGAGGAAAGAGAATGAAAACAGTTCAAAATATATTTTCCTCAGGTTATGTCAAAAATAAATATATTCTCTTCAAATGAATGAAAACATTACAGTGTGTTATATAGTTTTCCTTTGCTAGATGCTAGGTGGGTCATAGAATTGTGTGAATCTAAGTCCATATATATATATATATATATATATATATATATATATATATATATATATATATATATATATATATATATATATATATATGTACGAGATCGTGTCACTTAAGTTGTTGGCAATTTGCTTGAAGGGGAAACAATCTTCTTGAATCCGATAAGCCCAATCCATTCTCCCTCTCTTTCTCACCCTATCGCCATTGAAACCTCCCCCATGCTGAAGCTATTGTTGAGAACTAACCCCGAGCTCATTTAATAGCTTCTCAATTTGATGAAATCTTGGGTTGGATTGGCGTGTCTACCTTGACTTCTGACTCGCAACTACGACGACCCCATTCGTATCAAATGATCAGATAATCTAGTGGGTCCTTATCACCATCATCACCACTATCACCACAGCCACCAATCACCATCGCGCTTCGTTTATATTCAACTTGATTCGTGTGTACTCGAACGAGTGTAATTCAGCCTGTTTATGCATCTCTTCGAAAATACTACGTCGACACTGAAGTCGCTTATAATATATACATGGCTCTAAGCACTTTCACTTTTTTGAAAAAAAATTTAGATGAGATTTTTAATATAATGAATACATTTCAATAAGTTTCACATCCCCCAAAAAAATGTTATTGGGAAAAGATTGGTAAAAAATGACAATTTTCTTAACGACGGAGTAAACAAGCACAGAAAAACAAGAATAAACATTCCCAACATCGACCAAATTTCACACTTAGCTCTTCGTTCAATGATACAAGTAGGCCTATAATAATTATAATGTCACCATAGGAAAATTTACTAGAATAATCATAAAGCAGCTTTTTCAATGTAGCCGTAGTTTATTACTATCAGTATAGGCCCTATATCTGTACTCAGTTTTTACTTTTTGATTCAATTCGTTGAAAAAACATGGTGGAAATTGTATGAACTATATGATGAATGTTACAAAATGAGAGCCTGAATAGTGTATTTATATATTCCTGAATAGTCATTCTATGGCAAAGAGTATATTCATATCTAAAAAGTAATAAATTCGAAATTATGTGAAATTATGTGAAAACTCATTGGTTTACAGTAGAAAACATGGCTCAAAATCTAAAACTACCTTTAAAACGTGCTTGATCTCTATCAATGTGTCTAAGTGTTGATTGAATCAGGCGTGTGATAATGTATATATGTGGATATCTGTATGTATAAGGCATAGGGCCTACAGATTGCTACTCAATATGCAAACTACATTTCCATGGCACTCATTTTGCCTGGACGAAAGAATTTGGTTGCATTTAGCGGGTCATTTTTCACGAGTTGAGTTTAGGGGTTGATGGTTGAGTAGAGGGTGTATGGATGGGTGGGGTTAGGTGGAGGAGGTGGGAGGGGGGCTAAAACTACCCCAGCGCTTGTCGCGACAAGGGTAAACTAATCAATAATCAATTTATCAGATAAGAGAATCAACTTGGCTCGCAAAGACTAGAAAATAATTCCTTCCTTTTCCGACCTCCGCAGCTTCCAGCCTCTTATCCCCCTTCCCTTCCCATTTTCACCACCCACCACCAAAATCCACCCTTCCCCTCATACCTTGTCGCCAACTACTTACACGGCGATTTTTTTTATTCTCGATTTTGTGAATTTTGTATGTGCAAAAAGTCCCCTCTCGATTGTTGGGGTTTAATTGAAAAGCTAGAGCCATTTTCCTGTACTAGTTTGGGCGCAGAAAAACGCAGATTGTTAAAACATAGCAATGCAGTAATTCATAGCAATTGACTGACAAGATCTCAGTCAATGTTACAGTAGTCAGTAACGCAAACTTTAGAAAATGTTAACTGCACTTTGCGTTTATCTTATTATACACGACTAGGAAAACATTAAAGTGTGCGGTTTCGTTCTGTTTTTATGTATACTTAGTATAGACCTATCTTGGAAGAAATCTCTTCCTTAAAGGGCATGGCAATACTGCGACTCGCCTTTACAGGTAGAAAGATCCAATTTTTATACTATTCCTGGTGAAAACGCCATACTTTAAAATTTAAATACATTTTCCCTATTTGGTATGATTTTTCAAGATTATAAATATCTCGGGAAAGCCTATACAGTCCTTAGTCGTGACGTCGACGACTACCAGCCCCACTTAGTACTGAAAAAAATCCAGTAACAAAAAACTGATATAATTATAAACCAATGAATTTGATAATATAATTACAAGTTATAACTATTCAAATAATAATTGTCAAACATAGGCTATTTAGCTGAAAAACACATATTTCGCTGTGTACCTTTGCCAATAAAAATAATCATTCGATGAAAATTGAATAGTTTCCACTCATCAGGCCTATACCATATTGATGGTATTGAAAATATTTGGGTTTCCCCCGCATTAGAATGTATAGTAGAAGGAAGATCATATTGAGTCAATTCACCATCTCAAGGTCTACGGTTACTCTTTTTGTGATGTGTAAAAGTGCAGTTGCGGGTTAACAAACAGTTTCGAGTCACCTAAGTTGACTAGCTGAAATCTTTTCTTTGTCAAATTAATCGAACTAAATAGTTTATTGTCATAATTTCGAAACCCTTAATCATTGATATAAATTGAAGGTGTGGTTCGAAAAGGTTTTCAGTTTTATACCATATAGAAATTAATATTCATCTACTAAATATGAACTGTATAGGTCAGGACTAAGTGGAGGTGGAGGCAACGCCTCTTTCCTTTTTGTCAGCAAATCACTCACACAACAAAACAAATCAATTGTTCAAATTTCATATCACTTAACAATTCATATAATATAATAACTGTACTCGACTGACTGACTTACAATTAGTAGAATATGTCGAGTGTCTCACTGAACCCAAATATATACCAACGTATCTCACTATACTTGAAGCTACTCGATAGCTCCTCGAACCTTTGCAACGTATAGCTAGCCACAGCGAACATTTCCTTATAATTGTTATATCGATTGATATGTAACTAACCAAATTGGGACAAAAATAACCATTTGTTTGCAATTTCTTCCCATTTTCTTCCAATCTCACAGAATAGTTTCATAATTTTAAATATTTTATGTTTTGATGAATAACTCTTTTATATAACGCCGACACTCATGGAACGGGCTGATTATAGAAGGGAACGCACATTTTAGAACTGAATATGATAACTGAAGAAATTTCTTTGTTGCAGTTAAGCAACTTTAGTTGTGCATCGAGTTGAGAAGTATATAATTAATCCTTTCAATTATATATAGATATTTGTTTAATGAATAAACGTGAACAGGATCAGTATATCAATATACGGCGAAATAATCATCCATCTTCCCATGGTGAGCGGAATTTTCAACTATGATCCTAAATTTGTTTGGTCTCAGTCAAGGCGTGTGCATGCCTCCAGATGTGTGGCGAGTTGCCTATAGCTGAGTGAGTGTTTGTGCTGGGATGGGGTGGGGTGGAGGTGGGAGGCAGGAGGCATGCCTGTAGGGTGCAGACTTGCAATTGGTGAAACTGTCAATCAAGCGTGAAGAAATTGAAACTGTTAGTGGAATAATACATACAGAAGTGTGCATGGCTGAGAAGGCAGGAGGCAAGAAACCTATGTGGAACTGGAACTTACATAGCAAAATGACCCCAAAATCGAAGCCGATAAATACACGGCATGCCTACTGATATACTTTTATTTTTTATGGGCAAGTAAATATTTTTCATTCCCTCCAAAGTAGACACATTTTTAAATATACATTCAATTTTGAATTTAATATTCAATTCTGAATATACTTTTATGGACAAAAGATAGAGGAGCGAAACACCCATGCGCTAGTGTTGTGGGATAAGGGGGACGTTCGATCGAAAACTTCTATTTGGTGGATTTACACCAACTAATCTTGAAAGTGTTCGTAACTTGGACTTACTGACAATATAAGTTTCGTTTCGCTTCGATCGCTCTAGTTATACAAAGGACCGACGTATTTTTGTCTACCAAGGGCCAATCGTTATATTTTCTTGAATGAGTTGATATAAATTATGTTTGTAACAAGCCTCAGTAAAACTACTCATCTTGGAGGGTATAGCTTGACATGCGTCTTGGCTTTTGCAGTAAATTGTTTCGTAAATGCCACCTTCTTGTCATTTTCGTACCATTTTCTTGGCACCAAAATTCACGATATAGCAATAATTTTATCGTGAAGTGGCAATTTTTCTCAAATACTATAAACACTTACCCTATACGAACGTTTAATAAATGAGGGAAATCTTCCTTTTTTAAAAAAATATTATGTAATACGTGAAATCCTGTTACAATGGTATCTCACAATATCTCGGAGTTTCACCATTTTCCATCTCGAAAATGTTTTTTTATTTGAACCCGACCGTTTGGCTCAGACGGTAGACAAGAGACACTGCATACTTTGAAATCTGAAGGCAGGCGAGCACGGGTTCGAGACTTTCTGTAGACAGGAGCTTTGTAAACGTTCTTTTACTCATCATTACTGTATCGAATCATTATTCCATATTCATTTGTATCGCCATATAACGTAGCTGTTGGTGGGGTCGTTGAACAATGATCACTATCAGAAAAATATATCTTATTTAATGACCTGCGAAAAAAAAACTAAATTGAACAGAGAAGATACACCGAAAAGTACAGATAGTTCCTCTGCACCTAGGCTGTAAGATATTCTTGTATTGTTAAAAGTGAATAGTCATGAACTATGTCAGTGATTTGGTCATGGAGAGTATAAACAACATTAGGAGCGCATCTTCAACATTACAATTTACAACTCATATTCACTAGTATAAAATCACTGCTACATCGTGAAACTGGATGTCGAGAAAATGGCACGAAAATGGCAAGAAGATGGCATTGACGAGAAAACTGTACTGCAAAAGTGAAGACGTATGTCAAGCTACCCTTTGATGTCGTCGGAGAACAGGAAATACGTCATCATTCATCATGGCGGGAAAAAACACCAGCCTGTATGCCGCATTTAAATATGAAAGCGAAGATCGGAAGAGGGGAAAAGAACGATTCGGTGTAAATGACGTTATATTAAAGAAATCTGATGAGGAGGCAAGAATAATGATTGAGTATAGCGTAGAAAACAAGCTGTATTATCATTATGGATAGCCGAGAAGAAAGATTCACACATATCTAATCGTCTTCTTCTTCGGCATATCTTCTCGTCTAAAGTGAATATCACGTAAATAATATGACCCAGGAACCATTCTTGTAATCATGAAAGAAAAATCTCGTCTACTTACTAAATAATAATTGTAAACACGTCGGGTTACATAATCTCAATGCAACTTTAGGGGTGTAACGTTTTCAAAGACGTAGTTGCGATTCTTATCGTAAAGCTCATCCTGAAAAATGATATTATTCTCAAAATACGACAGCCGTGCCGCCCTCGGTAGCTCAGTCAGTTGAGCCACCGGTTCAGAAACTGGAGTCACCATAGGGCGTGGGTTCGAGTCCCGCAAAATGAATGGGTTTTTTGTAAACGTCTTTTCACTTATCACTTAATGGTTTCATAATCACCTGCTCATTCGTACCGCCAAATAACCTAGGTGTTGGTGGGGTCGCTAAGCAAACAATAACCGTCGTCGACGACAGCCCATAAATATAACGATTCAAGTGTGTGTTACATTGGTGTAACGATCACACCATCCAACTTTACAGAGTCGTTTTCTCTGTGGCAAATCGGGGATGGTTTGTACAATGTAGATGGACCTATGGACCAAGCCAGCTTCCTTATTCCCACTATCCTTCCAGTTACCTAAGAAACCTTCATCTCATCATCCCATTATCTTAATAATCATTCATCTAGACACGAATAGATCTTAGTCATCATTATACTGCACCGGTTAAACCTTGTATGTAGGCTATATATAATGCTTAGCTCTGGGTTATAGCGAAGTCAAGACCTCTATATATTGGCATGTGGGAAATATTTCAATAGCAATATATGTCGCACGAGTCTTTTGGGCGCCTGAGCTTTCACGCCGTGAACTCTCACGACCTTTTTTAAATATCAATAATTTGATATAGAAATACAACTCTAATCAATTCAAAGTTCTAGAGAATTGGGCAAGTGATTATTGTAGCTTTTTTCTTCTTCTGTTCGCCTGATACAAACATACCATCTAACTGCCTGTTTATTTTTCATCTTGATTGATGGATGTCATTCAAATGATTATTCATTAATAAGCAGGAAAGAATCAGGATACGAGGAATGAAATTACACAAATTACAACATATATTTATTATTCAGACACTTTATATTGTACCAGACCAGTCAATAATAATAAAATGACATAGCAATTAATTCTTATTCGTCATACAGAAATGTAAAGCAGAAAATTTAAATCATAGCACACACACACACAAATATTGTTATATTCAAGTTGCAAAGATAGTTTTTACAAGAGATAAAAGATTAGGCTAAGGCTATTAGGCTACAAATGAAAATCAGATATGAAATATAATATAAGTGAAACCAAATGAATCGATTGATACATACACACGTTAATACACTACTTTCTATCATTGTCTAATAATATTATTGGTAATACCATTATTGGACTATGACTTTCTATTGATCTTCTATCTGTCGTCTACGGGGACCCAGTGAGTGTATGACAAGCAATAAGAGTCAATGGGCAACTTGAGGTCTTTGAGTGTAAACCCAGGATACCGCGCTGCACGTACTTACATAACGAAAACTACAGCTAGAGAAAGTACATGGCAGGTGACTTCTACACTTCTACTCCTCTCACCTCCACGTTTTAGTTAGTAATTACCTCGTAATTCGGTAGTGTCTGTATAAGTGTGAGCGAGTAGTTAATAACCATGAGGACACGAAAGTTTGTTTTTAGCGATAATTTGCAAAAAGAATAGCCATACTTCAAAAGCCTGTAAAATTTTTTTAATCGCTTTATAAATTTTACATGAAATAACTTACTTTTCCTCATCAACTTGTATAGTTCTATCCTACAGAGTACAAAGTTGTATGCAATAACTATAGAGAAAATAATATAGTCTTGATTTTAAACATAACCAGAAGACCACAAATTCACCCAAAAAATCCTACGGGGCACTTGTGACTCCTGATCCTCCCATACAATTTGGCGTGGAATGATTCTAACTTCGAGCTTCTTAGCATTCTCCAGCATTTTTTTTTTTGAATGAGTATTTGAGCGCTCGGCTCACGATATGAAAAAATTTTGTTTAATGAAATCTCATTTTTCATAATAATGAAATTACTACCGGAAGTGATTTTTTAAAAAACCCAATGTCAGATAATTGAAATGAATATAAGCACTATTGTAACTCTTCGCTCTATTTGTAACGTTACTATATTTGAACATAGCTCTTATATTTCGTATAATTCCAATGCAAATATATTTGTTCATTACCCTTGTTATAAGTAAGAGTCAGGGACGTTATTGTGCACAAATAACGAAAACGGAACGCAATAGAGAAATTAGAATAGTTTCCACCCCCCTCCCCCCCCCCCTTCCCCCCCCCCCCCGCCTTTCTCATAGGGTATATCCATCTAAAACACGTTCTAAACAACTCTAAACAAATGTTGAAGTCGGGGTATTTTTTGCTCATTTCATGTAAAACAATGTCGAAAACAGAAAAAGTTCGTTTCATGAAAAAACACTTCTCAACATCTCATTATATGAGTCTTATAGGACATCACAATCCTGGAACTAGAGTTTCAAGAATAATGACGATATTTAATTTCCTGATTTCAGAGAAAACTTCATCCTCCAGGACCAAGTTCTATTTGAGTCGTGACGTCAAGGCAATACTCGATTATTTGTATGTTATTATACAGAATTGATAATACCCACTCTGAAGGGCATAAAAATTAAGTATAAATTCTGAAGTTATTAAGATGATGGTTTCCAGCTTTCTCTAGAAGTCGAAAAATGAATATCGTTTATCATTAATTTAAATCTAGTATCAGGGTTGTGTTGTCTTCTATACTTTGTTGACGGAAATGAGACTGAAACGCAGTTCCGGTGCGTTCCGTCACCAATAAACAATTGAGTAGAATATCAATATCAATGATCACAATATTGGTTTATGAGTGCATGCGCTACGGAGCTATTCGTGATGCAATGGGACTGTCACTTGGGTGGCCATCTTCGCAAGACAGTCAGACGCACCATTGTCTGTGGTCAGACACATTGACTGTAACACCACGACTGCATGCAATATCTAAATCACCGGAAATTGTGGCCTCTCAATTGGAAATTTCAACACGAATAGTTCGATTCGTAGGTCTCGTAGAATATTTGTCGGGAAGTGCATGATGGAAACGGTACTGTGTTTTACACATATGAAAACGCAGTATATGCGTTGTAAGATGAGCGAGATATTCATTTGAAAAGTAACAGAATTCTGCATTTTAAGGTTTCAAAATATTTGGTTGTATATTTTAAAATCAAATTAGTGTCAAAAATCAAAATTGGAAAAGTGAAAAAGAGCAAAAAAGGTATTTTTATTTGGCTAAAATTTTGTAGGATAAGAAGAGGACATTTTAAAAACTCAGTATCTTTGATATTTTTGCAATTTGTTTTTCAAGTAATAACAAGGATTCTACAATTCTGTATAGGACCCAATATGATAAATATACTAAGGTGATTTTTGCTCTCAAATCTTTAAGTTGATCTAAATTTTGAAACTAAACTGAAACTTTGAACTGAACTTGTGTTCTAATGTGATCACTTCACATAAGACTCATACGTAACAGAAGAATTGATAAATCAACAATAAACAGTGTCAATTGTAATATATTTTTATTTATTGGGTTTAACGACGCACTGTTATGATAGCGCAGTTCTAATGGCGTCGGATGGATGATTAATGAGATGATGGTATGATGAAGTGAAGGTTCTTGGGTAATGGGAAGGAAGCGGTCATGGCCGACTTATTGTAGGAACCATCCCGGCATAGCCTAGACTACATGAAATTTTGCCAAAATGGTAAATATCACTATAGTTTTTTACTTTTTTAATTTATATGAACTGGTGACACGATGTTCTAGTATTTTTTTATGATTATTACTTCATGATCCCTGAATCATTAGCAAATTTTGCTACGCTCGCCCTAGCCGTTTCCAAAAAAAAGGTGTCTGAATGACAAAAATTTGCAATTTCAAGCCAATTTTCAGAACGGACTTTTTAAACAACGACAATTGTTCAATTATGTTTTTATATTCAGCTGAAAGAATCGATACTATGAGGGAGAAAATATTTGTTTGGAGATTTTAAAACCAAAATTGAATTCAGAAATCAAATTAGTGTAAATTCTGTTGATTGATTGAAAATTGAACCAGAGTACACGGCAAACATATATAGGGTCTAATAGTTTAGAAAGTTAGCTATGAACTAACCGTACAGGGAGGTTTCAACTTTTATAAATTGATTAAAAAATAGGACCAGAGTTCACGGGGAACATAATGATATAGGAAGTTCGCTATATACCCGTGCAGGCAGCAAAAAAAGTGTAAATTGATGATTATGTCGATTTAGAGTACACGGCAAACATAATGACGTAGGAAGTTGGCTATGGACCGTGCACTGATGATTTAAATTGTATGAATTGAAAAAAAATTGGACTAGAGTACACGGCAAACATAATGATGTAGGAAGTTCACTATGAACCGTACAGGGAGGTTTCATATTGTATAAATTGATTAAAAACTTGGACTCGAGTACACGGCAAACATGATGATGTAGGAAGTTCGCTATATATCCGCGCAGGCAGCAAATAAAGTGTAAATTGATGATTATATCGATTTTGAGTACACGGCAAACATAATGATGTAGGAAGTTGCTTATATGACCATGTAGGCAGCTTTTAAAATGTGCAAATTGATAGTCAAGTCGGTTCAGAATACACGGCAAACAGAATGATCTGGGAAGTTAGCTAGGTGACTGTGCAGGCAGCTTTTGAATTGTGCCAATTATTGATTAAAAATCCATTTGAAGTATGCGGCAAACTGAGGCAGTGGGAGGATAGGTCTTATGAAGAAAAATAAATATATCATCATTTATATCATTTTATTTTATTTCAAAGTTCTTATACATTTCAATGATTGTATGTAACAAAGTATGAATTGTCAATTGATAATTCGAATTCGATCACACAGTTAGCAACAATCACTCAATGATTCAAATTCACATAAACAATCATTCATACTGTTGTTTATATAACACACATCTACAATTACATATTCACTTAGTCAGTTAAAAATGAAAAAGTATAAAATACACCATTAATAAATAATGCATAGCCAAAGTAATGTAATATGAACTATAGGAGATAATAGTGTCCATATGTGATAATAATAGTCTCTGTAATATTCTCTATATGGTAATTGCATATAACCTTATATCTGTGGGATAGAACCCTACAAGAGTGATATAGTGTGAATTATAAGAATTTAGGTTAAGTTTAAAAAAGTGATTCAACAAATATTGCAGCCTTCTCAAGTATGGCCATTCTTCCTCTGAATTGTCTTTAAAAACAAACTTTCGTGTATACATACAATTGAACCTGAATAATCACTCTCACAATAGAGACATTGCTAAATTGAAATAGTTACTAATTATACTAATTACAACGTGGAGATGATGAGACAATTCCGGGAAAACCACCGGGACGTCTGGTCATCCCTATTTATTCATTCGGACAATCGATATATCGATATATCGGATTTCTAACATTGTTTTAAGAGTAAATTGAACATACAAATACTAGTGCTTTTTGAACCATTGATTTTAAATGTGCAAAAAAAATATTGGTATGAGATTAAAATGAGTATGGAAGAAAATAATTTACAGAATCATATTTAACACGGATCGTCTTATACCTATAGACGTCCGTCTATAACATTTTATCAATGTCATTATGATCAATAATACGTTTGATATTTGTGGTAACAAGGCGAAATGATGAGCGTAAACGGAGAGACTTTTTCTAAACCACAGACAAAAAAAGATTTTTTCATCTGTACTGACACTTGCCACTGGGCGAGAGTAAGAGAATATCTCGAATTCATATTGCATTTGTATTGTTTAAACGTTTTATCGGTCAGTTGAATTGACTGATTGACATGGTTGTATTTTCAATACCAGAACTGGGGTTTGAGAGACTCTGTAGGTCTACGAGTAACGGATAATCCTAATTATCTGAAAACTGAACCCGACTATTTTGACATTGCCGATATGAGATATTTTCATTTTTCATTTCGTTTTTCACAGATAGGACAAATTGATTGATCGTACCACTATGATTACTCTCACTCCGTTTACTTACGTAATAATTATTTCATATAATAGAAACTCATTTAGTGTATTGTATGGTATTTCCTCGACCATGCCTCGAAAATAATTCAAACATCCATGTTATCGACTGAGTAACTGAGCTAGTGAGGCCATCAGACAGTTGCTGAAAGTGACGGTAGGTAGCGCACTCTACCAAGATGCTTCACGTAGAGCTGGGTTCGAGTTCTGGTCGGTACACTGGCGGTACCGCCATTCACTTCAATCAGACCATTTCCAATCCGATGAACATGTTCTGTAGTAGATGTGGTGTCATGGTTCATGATACCACAAATCTTCCAAAAGGATTAAATGAGATGCTGAGTGCTCATCTGAGTGCAAGTGGCAATTCGATGTTAAATGACAGATACTGCAAGAAAGTATACATATATGTTTGAAGTAAACTTGCTTATTTTTTATAGGTGCTCCATACAGGTTAAATGGAGACTCTAAGCAGCTGAAGAAATCATCCCAAACTGGAGCTGGACATATATTATGGAAAAATGAAAAATGTTGTATGTAGATGAAAGTAAGCATGGATTCAATGGTGGCGCTGAAGAGCGTATACCGGAATAAAGTCGACTCGGTCATGTGATTGCACTTCGGGGTACTTTTCAATGGAATATGGGTAGGGTTCAGGTAAGGTTGGACACCCAAACCAATGTCACACAACCGAGTCGACTTTATTCCAGTATATGCTCTCCAGGCGCCCTGGTTGAATATCACAGGTTGATGAGGAGCTTATTCCTTTGTGTGATTCATTTTTATTTCATATGCGCACTTCACAGATCAAAAGGGTGAACCAATCGACTTCAAAATTCCCAAATGAATCAGTCACATAAAAATATCTTGAAAAAATAGATAAATCGCAATATAATTAAAAAGAATAATAACAAAATAGAAACATCAAAAGAGTTGCAATAATCAAATAAAAATAAATCGAAGAAAGCTGAAAATTGTTAAAAAAGAAGAAGCATCAAGATTCATTCAAGTCCTATAGAGAACGAAAAAGCAAGAGAAAGTTGGAAAATCATGAGCAAATATTTCAATAATTCAAGACAATCATGACTCATGAGGACGATAAACAATAACCAATATACTAAATTGATCGAATAAGATAACTCATGAATAATTTAAATGTTTATTTTCATTAAAATTTGATCTTACATATTTTCATTGTTATTTATTTATTTCAATTTTTTCGATTTGTTTCCTGCCATCTTTGATTGTGATACCAGTTTCCAACCATCATCATTTTGTTATGGTTGATTATATCTCAATGAAATTAAAAATATTCGATATTCCCTGACTTGAGAAAAAATATATTTTGTAATCCAAAAAACAGGCTGTTGAAATAATTGATAATTCTCATAAATTTTAATTATTTTCGAAGTTTAAATGCAACTTTCAACAGGCACAACCGATTAAATTTCCCACTCACCCCTTAAGGCAAACAACCACTCTAATCGTGAAGGAAGTTTACCGTATCCACAACAGATGGCGTAATTGGTCTCTGTATCTAGTTTGAAGTTACTACCAACAGATGGCGTCCAAGCCGCTCTTTCGACTGGCGGCCATCATAGATCATTCAAGGCGGATTTAGGGGAGGGGCAGCTGTCACTCGATGTAGTGATTCTAGTGTTGGGTGTCGACGGTGTAAGGGTGGGAGAAGGGGAGGGAAGCGGTAGATAAAGGAATGTCTTTATATAAGTAGGAGGGGAGTTTGATCAAAGATGATCATAGCGGTTGCAGGCTGTTATGGTTGCTAGAACGTGGGTCATGCTATGCCGGCTATGCTGTAGGAAATCGATATCATCATATGGTATCTAGAAAATAATTTTCTAGTTCGATTCGAATGCTTGAATGCTCGAGATTTAGTAATATACTCATGAGTAAATGTAATGAGTTATCACAATTTATTTAATCTCATATGAATGCATCGAAATCTAAAATATTGAGTTATAATAATTGTGATTGACGAGTAACAATTTATTGCAGATAATAAAAATATAGTGGAAGATGATTGGAATAATTGATTAAATATTTTAAAATAAATTGGTTATTTACAGCGATCAATCCCAAATTTATGAGGTTGTCAATTGTTAGTATTCTGATAAGTGATCGGGATTCGAACTAGGATCTACGACCTTGTAAGAGGCTGTGGCATCATTGATCTGGTCATGTGACACGACAGGTCCTGTTGATGCTGCTTCGGTTGACTTGAGGTGGAACTACGTGGAGCTAGTAACTAGATTACTTGGCGCGAGGTGGCAGATGATACATGTCGAGAACTTTGGCAGCAAAACGCTGAAACACAGAAGAAGCGTTTGTCATGATCATACTACTGTACTTTATAATCTCTTACACCATCAAAACCGAAGTAAAACCAGCAGAAATTCGTGGACCTCTCGAATTATTTGAAAATTATCTCGAAAATTGGAATCAAACAGTCAAAATTGATTCAACCTTCA
Source organism: Brachyptera putata (assembly GCA_907164805.1). NCBI lineage: Eukaryota > Metazoa > Arthropoda > Insecta > Plecoptera > Taeniopterygidae > Brachyptera > Brachyptera putata. The sequence continues at coordinate 30,602,052 of OU015463.1, read as the reverse complement.
GTTTTAAAACCAGTATTAGTTTTGAATATGGAGTACCTCAAGGGACTGTACTGGGTCCAACTTTGTTTCTAATTTATATTAATGATTTATACTTGAAAATAGATGGCCAAATTATAACCTACGCCGATGACACTGTACTGCTATTCAATGACTCGTGCTGGTCAGAAGTTTTTAGAAAAGCAAACAATTCTACGAAACTTATCTCCCAGTGGCTTAACTATAACGTACTAACTCTCAATGAAGCTAAAACTATACATTTAGCTTTCACAATCAATACTAAAACTTTGCATGGTGAGAAATTAAAATTGAAATTGCATTCTTCCCATTGGACTTGTCATTGCATTCTTCCCATTGGACCATGACTTGGACCCGTTATAGTAGCGTCTTAAATATTAATTATTAATCTTGCTTAATTATTATTCACCATTTTTAACCCACAGTTAAGCCCTTTTTAGGGTTTTGTGGATGCTTTGTTGTAATTGTATTATTCTTTTCTTTCTGTATTATGTTGATCAATAAATAAATAAATACAATAACATTGTCACCGACCCGTCATAGTGCTCGACAGTGCAAGCACCAGGACCGAGTCCCTTGACTGTCACTAGACTGTCACCGACCCGTCAAAGTCGAGCACCATGACCGAGCCTGTAAATTTATTTTGTTCATACTCCATGGTATACGAACCAAGATGGTGAGTCTATCCCACCCCACATTCATCCATTCACCATGGATGATATGTCCATCACACACGTTACGTTATGGCATGAACCACAAATCTATTTTCAGACACATTTCGGAGAAGCAATGTCCGACAACGGTCATCTTGCCTCCAATGTGTCAATAAAATTTACGTTCTGAATTTTAAAAAAATCGAAGTGGGCTCTGGTTTGCGACGTCACAAGTAGCTAATCGTGATCAATACTATTGACCATGACTGTTATGCATTATGATTTACACTTCGCATTTCAAAAGTATTTTATCTATATTCATTAGACTTATCAGTTTTTAAAAATCTCCACCAGCAGCCATGTTATTGGGGGTTGGGAATGAACGAGTGATGATGATAGGGTGATGTGATGATAGGTGAAGGAATGTTCACAAAAATACATGTCTACAGCGGGAATAGAACCCGCGTCCACCTGAGATCAGGATTGTATTCCTCATCGCTCATTTGGTTTACCTCACATCCTCAAGGTTCCAAGCGTCAACTTATAAAAAATATTATTATAATCTTAGTTATATCCATACTATAATATGGATTTTTAGGTTAAAGTGAATAATTAGTTCTATTGGATCGATAGAACAATTTTCAATGAGAAATAATATCTAAATTGTATATTTACGTTATTCGATACACGGTACCGCATTTTCATATTTCGTGGTATACCGTGCTGGGGCAATAGGCAGGCGTGCCTTCCTCGCTCACGGCCTCTGCCCAGTCATACAGCCCAGTCATGCAGGTAAGTGATTGATGAACATATCGCGTGTAAAGAACTTCCACTTCCGGTCCTAGAGAGTTTCCTTATCAAGCCGCTAGGTGACGTTGTTTGTTGCGTGCTAATGAGATAACACTGCAAAGATTAAGACAAAGGCGGACAAATCGACTTCAAACGAAGTGTTTAGCTTCACAATTTTTGAGTTTGTTCTTTTACGTTCACGCTTTAAATTATAATTAATTGACGGTATTTATTATACTAAAAGAATTGGATGAAATTGTGGTACATGTCTATATTGGGAAAAAAAGTTTATAATTTACATTTTTTAAATTCATATTGGGTTTAAAGACGTACTGTACTGATGACTAGGATCTATTGGCGTCGGTGAATTATATATGTGATGCTGGGATGATGATATGTGAAGTTGTTTCATCAGCTGTTTTTGGAAAATGGAAACGAGTCGGTCTTGGCTTGTTGTTCGTCAGTTGTTCGCTTTTGCCGGGCTGTTGTTAAGGACCCATCCCAATATTGACCTGGACAACAGAGGGAAACCACGAAAATAAAAAATCAGGATGATCGACCATGACGGGAATCGAAGCACGGTATCCTGAATGACGGTTCAGTGTGCTAGTCCCTCGACCACTCATCTCAGTGAATAATTTACAATGAATCATAATATCTGTTATAGAAATCACCGAGAAATCATAGTTCCTCAAAAACATAAATACATGAATAAATAGAAGCTTGAAATAAAATTATGGACGAAAAATAGCACAGCTATACAAATAGAGACTACTGTAGTTGGCCCTATATATATTTGAGGGAAGTATCAATATATAAGTTGAAATGAAAACATATTTTCATAGCCCCACGATGCCACAAGCATATAGGTTGTTCGGTACGGTACTATTAGGGTATAAGAAATGATTAGAGGATGTAACACAAATTTTTGAATCTGTATTAATACCAATGATAAAATATAACTAAGTGGAATAAGTGATTTTCGGAATCCTTTGGACCGTTGTCGCGTGAGCTCAAGAACAAGAGTCGGTGATGGTGCTCGGGAAAGAGCACTTTCACCGAAAATGAAAATAGGTAAACGGCTAATCGGATCAAGGCGCGGTAAGAATTGTTCCATAGAGCGCAAAGAACTAAGTTACATCATCGGTCCGTGTCAGGTCGAAATCCATTGAGGTGTTCGCGCGTGAGCTCGGGACCAAAAACCGGAAGCGCACCTTCACCGGAAGCTTTTTCGCGTTTGTGATCGAACCGTTGGTCCCTCCGATGCGCGGTAGGCTTAAGGACTGTTCACCAGAGGGCAAAGAACTACATCTCGTGCCCGACTTGCGCTCGAATCGCTTGAGCCATTCTCGCGTGAGCTCAATAACAAGAGTCGGTGATGGTGCTCGGGGACGAGCTCCATCACCGAAAATAAAAATGGTTTTTCGAACGGCTACTCGGATCGAGACGAGGTAAGAACTGTTCGATAGAACGCAAAGAACTACATCATCGTTCCGAGCCAGGTCAAAATGCTTTGAGGAGCTTGTGCGTGATCTCGAAAACAAAAATCGAAAAAGCACCATCACAGAAAATGAAAAGATTTTTCGCGATTGCAAGCGAATCGTTGGACCCTCCGAAGCGCGGTAAAATCTGTTCGACAGAGACTGAAAAACTGCACCGTCTGCCCGACTTGCGTTCAAATCCTTGGATCCGTTCTCGCGTGAGACCAAAAACAAGAGTCGGTGATGGTGCTCGGGGAAGAGCACTATCATCGAAAGTAAAATCTTGTTTTCACGATTGTTTTCACGAACGGCAGGTCACCCATGGCGTGATAGGAACTGTTCGATAGGGCACGAAGAACTTCATCATCGGTTCATCTTGCGACGGAATCCATCGAGCCGTTCTTCCGGGAGCTCGAAAACAAAAGTCGACCCACGTTCGCTGAGCTGTTAAAAATAATCCCTGATGATGGCAGGTCACATGCTGCCGAAACGTGAAAAAGAAGACCAAGTTCTCGAATGGGACTGCAATCATATCCCCGAAAAAATAGCACACACACACACACACACATATATATATATATATATATATATATATATATATATATATATATATATATATATATATATATATATATATATATATATATATATATATATATATATATATATATATTTATATATATATATATATATATATATATATATATATATATATATATATATATATATTTATATATATATATATATATATATATATATATATATATATATATATATATATATATATATATATATATATATGTATGTATGTATATATATATATATATATATATATATATATATATATATATATATATATAAATGTATAAATTTCATGTTAGTATCAAGTTTGAAGAGATTTGTATTGGTTTTTGAGGAAATGAATTATTTTAATAAAAAAAATGACTTTCATATTTATATTAGAGATATTCAATGAATATCTACAGGTTGCATGGAATAACGAAGACTGTGAGTTATAATAATGAAATGATATGAATGAATGAATAAAGAAAGCATAATAATTTGAAAATCAAGGTGTGTGTATATCTTTCAATTACATGCCATATGCCTAAACATCTCGCTCACTGCGTTTTCTGTATACTTTATAAAAATAATAATAGCATATATTTATGAATATAGCAAATACTATCTATTCAGAACCATGTTGCCGCGACTCACGGCTTTCTGGACTTGAGAGTTGCCAAGTAGAGGTGGGTAAAGTTATCGAATATATTTTATTCGAGTCAAGGTGTGTAGAGTTTTCTAGTAAATGCTATTTATACGAAATATAGCTTCGTATAATAGCTCGCTCATATCCCAACACATGAGCTGCATTTGCGACTTACGTAGTATTTTAACCCCTTATTCAACTTCAAATATATCATTTCCTCATTCCCGATCAGATGAGCTATAGCGAAGACTTCCATGCAACTCTTATGGAACTTTCCCTATTCTCTACGCACCGTACAAGCCACACTGTTTGACTGATCGTAGATCGACTTGCAACATCTTGCACGTTATCACGTCGTACACGTTATCTGAACTAGAACCGTATAGTTTTTCGGTAAATTGTACACGCATTGTTTATTGTAATTCTTGTATTTTTTTCAAAATACATTTGAGAACAGCATGAAGAGATTTTTTTTTTTTTTTTCGAAATTAAATTTTGTCATGATTCAAATACATGAATAATGGACACATTTTGAAATCTACTGAAATTGGGTGAGTCATGTTGGAGAAAAATAACAAAACTAATTTTTTTGTCGTTTTTACACGCATTTCTTTTTCAATTTTTATATAGAAGATCATATTTCAACGTGATAAACTTATGGCGTTGTACTCTTTATAACCCACTCATTCGTACCCACGTACAACCTAGCTGTTGGTGGGGTTTTTAAGCAGCATTAAAAAAAAACATCCAGTACTATGTTTTTTCTCCAAATGTACTACTTTGTATTCCATCTTCTATTTCGTCTCAATCTAGAAAGTGCACAGGTCAAGATATTGCATTTATAAAAATATATAAAAGAAGTTTTCACTTTATTTTTTAATTCTTGTGCATATTTGTTTCTCTATTATATTTGTTTCTCTGTTAAGGTAATTGTGAAGTGAGGTACGTAAATACTAAAAATCTCTTCCACAGCAAAAACCAAGTGAAGGAAGGACGCAGGAATGCTGCATATTTGGCTCGATCATTAATTTGTCATCTCATTTGGTGTAGCTTGTTGTCAGAGGCTATGTGATGACTGAGAGACGAGAGAGAGAGAGATAGAGAGAGAGAGAGATAAGAGTCATTTGTTACGTGTCACTGTCACTGTCACTTTGGGCTTGAACGATGTCACACACTGGAACCGTGATTGCCTATTTACGCACTAGCAGTAGTCTATATAAACCGATTTACCAGTAAAAATGGGACCACTGCACCTTGTAGATAACTGAGCTTCAGTTGTAAGCCCTTCGTAATATTTGAGAGCATAAGATCTGTGTTACCTTATGCCATCTGTGGTTCGTATAAATACTGCTTCAGTCAGCACTTCAGCTGCTTCATTCATCCGTATAATCATTCATTATTGCAAATGCCTATATATGTATAAAGTTGATGCCGGAATAGTTCCTACAATATGGGTTACTATTCCCATTATCCTGCTCATTATCTAAGAATCCGTCATATTATCATCCCATCATCTCATTATTCATTTCTCGCACGCCAATAGATCTTAGTAGGCCCTAATCATAATTACAGTGCGTCGCTCGAATCAACTATACATAAAAGTTAAAATAATTTGAATCTTCATCAGTCGATGCGTTTTGATGTGCTGGATGATAATTAGATGAGCGTAGCGAAGATTTTCATTCCACATACCGAAAAATTTTGGTATTTTTTTTTTTTTTTTTGTGTTTAATTTTGTACGCGGCATACAGGTCAGGAAAAAGTTTCAATCAACTCGAAACTTTTTTTAAAAATTGGTGTTATACCAGAATAGGTTGGGATTGTTTTTCAGAAAAATCGGTCAAACGGTTTTTCCGGAAAAAAATTGGAAAGTATGGAAATTCCCCATAAGAATAGGCCAGGGGAGATATACTTGGATTTTTTTTTTCAAAAGCTCTCAAATTTATACTGAATGTGAAAAGATCTATCATACCTATTTTAAGCGATTTATGGAACAATCGGATGTGAAATAACGAAGAAACGCATTTTTAATGTACTTTTTTACACATCAATAAAAGCAATTAAGAAACTATTAAATGTGAGCAACAAGTGTCACCAATGAATTAAAACGTTTAAAATCTGTGATGGATATGAAGAAGGCACTGGTATAATTGTTTGGAAACCAAGGTTTATATACCAACAGGAAGCCGCGGTTCTTAAACCTTTGAAGTGATCCATGGCCTGTATATGTACACTGAGCTGACAAAATGTTCTTAATTCTACATTTCCATACTGCTAAGCTCATCTCACAACGCATATAAGGCTATGATACGCTAGCAGGCCAAATTTTGAGTTCGACAATTCAAATTTGAGATGTTTCCGAATAATTTCCTATCTTTCAACATGTAGCTTTCAAATTCCATGCTTTTTATCATTTGATAAATACAAAATATTCTATGAATGATAACATTCAATGAAAATGGATTTTTAATTTAAAAAAAAATTTAGTGAATAAAAGTATGCGGAAATAAGTCCATTATCGCTAGCGGTAATAACTGAAGTCTCCGTTGGGCGTGGGTTCGAGTCCCGCATAAGGCATGGGATTTTGTAAACGTCCTTCACCTATCATCACTTCACCGTTTCATTATCACCCGCTTATGCGTACCCCTGTATAACCTAGCTGTTGGTGGGGTCGTTAAGCAGCATTAAAAAAAAAAGAAAGTACAAGTAGGGTCTACCCATTCCCATTATTAAATTATACACATTTCAAGTAGAAAATATAATCAGTTTTCAACCAAAATGAAGTCAAAATGACAGCGCAACAATTGTTACTGGGGCGAAAAAAGTTGGACAGTTTTCCTGTTCCATTCCCTATATTCAAGAATTGTTCATTCATTTTTAACGTGAATTTCCTCAATGTAGAATTATTTTCAAAATTTATTTTTGACTGCCCATGAATCAATAGAAAAATTTAAACACTATAAATAATGTGTATTGTGATGGAATTTCGTGTTACCAGATATGTTTATGGAAACTGTAGTTAGTTTCTAATTACTTCATGCCTATACCTCATATCAAGAATTCGGGGGTATATAGGCCATGCATAGAATATAACATTCCAACATATTGTGATACGTCTAGGTCTACAAAGGAACGTTTTCCTCTTAATGACCGTACCAATAAATCTTCAACTATAGAAAGTGCGTACGAAACGAATACAATAAGTCTGAACTCAAAGGGATGTGTTCTTGAGAAAATAAAGAGGTTTCATAAAACAAGGTCGTAGAACTTCCACACAGTCGTATTGCAATGTTGACTGCAAGTTTGGTGTTTGGGGTACTTGACAACGTTGAACTTAAGCAGTTGTCTAAGTATACTCAGTCAGTTGACTAATAGACCTACATGCTTGGATAAAATGTTTTATAATAATCGTGCTGTCAGTTGAATAGATTGGTCACTGTCTTATGCTTGATCTGATTGTAATGAACAGTCGAGTTGATAGATATAGAAATTACGGTCCATAAAGTAACTTACCTCAAACATTAATTATTGTTAGTTTATTCAAAATATTGGATATGGTAACAGTCTCTCATCGGTGAAAAGAATTCAATTGAGGAATTAAAACCATCTAAATATCAGAAATGAATTTCACCAAAATCATACAATAATTTTAGAATGTCGGATCAGGGTATGTTTCACGTAGCCTCTACCCAACGTGTGTGATTTTAAAATTAATTATGACTACTTATTGTTCAGAAAATAGGTTCATATTCAGAATCACCGTAGATTGGTCACACATCGATGTAGTCACAAAAAATGATCAGAGACCAATTCTTCACGAAAGTTTAGAAGTTGATATTGATATATTAATTCGATTGCATTTATAGTACCTATACCAATACATATTCCCAATATTTCAAAGAAACTAGGGATTTTGACCTAGACCCTATAGTGGAGTCAGAAATAATATGTTGAGATGATTTCAAAGAAATTTTTCTAATTTTTCGGCAATTATCCTTTTGACGACTCACTAGATTCGAAATTTCATGTAAAAATCAGATTACATGTTAAATGTATAATCGTTTTCCAATGGTTTAGAGGATTTCAGAGCGTGACCTTTGACCCACGTAGAACGTGTGAAGATAGTGTTTGGACAAAAAACTGAGACAAAGATGAAGTAAGGTATAAGACGAAGTTGAAAGCCGTTGAAGACGAAGATGAAAGCATTAAAATTTGATGATATATCCAAACAAAGAAGCTGTCTTTCATGGAGGCCTTCAGTTATTCCTCTTTTCTGAAGATCGAACTTTTTTAGGGGTGGAAAATTAATGACGCTAATTTGGTTCGGATTTTAAATGTGTACTGATACTGAATATATTTTCTGTGAACCATAATCATACTATATTGAACAAAATAGTGATTATGACGAATGGCGGGGTCACAAATTAAATTTTGACAGTTTCATTGGACTTTATTTTTTAACCAAACCAGACGTATAACATAGGCACACGCAGCATAATTATGCGTTTCATAAAATGAGAGAGGTATTAGTACGAAATCTACTCGAAGACACTCGACACCTTCACTTCTATGAAATGTAGTCGAGAACTTTGGACACATTGATTGAAACCGTGGACTGTGGACAAAGCTGTGAACCTAAATATATGGGGGTACGAATGAGCGGGTATTATGGAACGACGAAGTGGAAGGACGTTCACAAAGATACATGTCTTATGCGGGAATCGAACCCACGCCAAACATGACCTCACTTTCTAATACAGTGCGCGTCTTGATTTTGTTATTGACTGTATTATAAGTTGAAAAAAATACGTAAGAAAACTGTTTTGCATCATAGTGATAACAAATCAAGAGTATGATTCCAAGAATAACGTTCGCATCTTGTATACCTCCTACACTGGACGTGAGGTTCGAGAAAAATCGGTCTTGTATGATTCCAATTCCAGGGGTAGGGGTGAATGCAGATCCACTTACTTGTAGTGTATATGTACAGCTTGAACCAAAAGTTGAAGTCATTAATCTACCTGACCAAACCAGTCAACCTTGTGATGCATAGGATTCAACAGCTAGGTATCATACGAACGGAAACAAAAATTTACATTTGGTTCAAGCCCTATTATGGACACGACGCATTCACATCCACTTTTTCTTCAATCGCTCTCGCGACATTTTGCATGTATCATCTGAAAATTATAATTGATGTAAATTATAATACAATAAACGACTTATTGTTTCCATCGCTCATGAAATATCTCAAGATAGTGTAGTCAGGACTGGGCATTGACTTCATAATACACTCAACGGCCTAGGCCATCTTGGAACTTGGATGCCTATTTTCAGTTCTAGCTACTTCCTTCATGAAATATCTATTACGTGCTAGGTCTAGGATTGAACTCAATAAATATGTAATGCTTATATTTACATATTTAAATTCTAAATGCCTTCACCAGATCATGTGCCATGGCATCCCCTGCAATGTCCAGCCAAGGATTTGCCATGTAATGTGTATCTCGACCTCGTCATCGGCGCAGCTCTTGTAGTATAGTGCTGGATATTGCCGAAGATCAACCAGCTTTCCATCAGCACTGATGTCCAAACCTTCATACTCGAAATCTATTTATCTGCAAAAAATGTTAACACATCAACAGTTAAATAAAATGTAAGAGCTAGAGAAAGATGAAGGTTTGTATAACAACACTAAAAACGCCACATTACACGGCGTGACAGCATATTTACCCACAAAAATATTTTTTTCAGATATGTAGGCTAATTGATGGTACAAATTAAAGCTGGTGTATACAAATTAGGTATATATTGTGTATTTTGTATCCAAGGTTATTATATACTTATATAATAATGTTAATTCACCAGTCTACGCTTAAGACGTCAACAATGCACACAAACTATATTTTCCGCTGAAACTGTTGCGTTCATAGATAGACTGCTTTATTTCCCTGCCAAAAGACACGCTCGTTTTCTAAATGTCGTTGATTTGCCTAGCGTTTAGTATTATTTCGACGCTTCTGATTGGTTCTGGTTCTTGGACTGGTTGGTTTGTCGTAGCTTAGACCTTGTAGGCTTACGGGCGTGATGACATGGAATTAGGTTCAATGTTACGACGAGTTCGATATGAAAAATAAAATTATGGCAGTTGTTAACCGTAGCGTATATTTCTGTAATCGATTTCGAGAATAAGACAAGAGCGAGGACTGAGAGTAAGACTAGAACTGTCAATAAAACTAATGTGAATCGAATACCAGGATAAAACAGCTAGATTAAGTAAGTACTCATGAATTATGATGTATCTTCTTTGGTTAGTTTGACTGCAACATATCATACATGCATCCAGGTGTGTGTTCTAACTTATAACGGCGTGACTATACGACAATGTCAATCTTTAACGGTGATTAAGTCTGAAATGAACTTTAATCAACAATTAGTAACACAAATTGTTAGATCTGCTCGTATCTGGCGTTGGCTCTAACCCAGCAGTGACTCTAGTAATGAATTATATCGAACTATTATTGTAATGTTGGTATAATTATTATTCTAACTTTCATTGTAGGATGTGTAATGAAAGAAATTGTGGGAAAACAATTCATAAAATATATTTTAGTGACGTTTTATACATTTTCATTATTATTTTCATGAATTAAAAGGAGAATGGGAGAATATATATATATATATATATATATATATATGAAAAAAAAAAAAATATATAAAAAAACATAATACATTGTTGCATAACTTGAAACCTGAAATTGTATCTTGTTCAATGTACTCCTTATGCTAAGACCCCTGGTCTAGGAATAGTTCGAGTCTGAACACGTCGTATCAATATGTGTATTTTTCATTTTCCTTGGGGTTCTCGAAAAATGTTCAATACAGTGACGTCGAAACGTCCTCCCACCGGATTCCGCGCCGAGAATGAAACTCGACCGAATAACATGTAGCCATTTCTTCTGACTAATTATCATCGAGCACTCACCAATGGGGTAAATGACCCCTTGCATTAAACCAACCCTAGCCTTCGTTTCAACGGTTTAACTCCTTGACCCCTGGGTCAATAGAGCAGCCTGTTGTTGCGTGGAGAGAGGAAGGGAGGAGGAGGAGGGGCTACTTGTTGACGGACGTGTTCACTCACTCGGATCAACTGAATGCACTTACAATTACTTCAAACGTTTCCATTTCCTCCTACAGAACGCATCAAACAAAAACATCAACCGTTGCAAATCAAATGTCCATGCATTACCTGATTACTATTCATCCAATCATTCACTATTATACGGAAGGTAATTTTATAATTTCTCACTTAATTTTGTGTTTTGCGTTGTATATTGATTTTGAAATAGGCCCTACGAAAAAAAAAAAGAGAAAAAAATTAAATTGAATTTGTATCACCTATACTCGATCACGGTCGTCCATCTGCTGAATTTTGTCATTCATATTGGGTTAACCGACGCACTATAATAATAACTGAGACATCGGACGAATGATTCATGTGATGATGGGAGGATAATAATGTAATAATAATTCAGTAATGGAGAGGATAGTAAGAATGAATCGGTCGTGGCGTATATTGTAGGAACCATCCCGGCTTTTACCGAGGCTACGGAGGGAAACCACGATAAACTGAAGATGGATCTAATCTAACTATAGATGGATGGTGGCGAGGATCGAACCGAGATCCCCTCCCTCACCTCCCCCAGTTCACATCCCGGTCACATTGAGCAAGCTCGTTAACACCGAGCTATCAGTGCCGGTGCGTGGTTCTCATCAAAATAATAATAATAGGAAAGTAAATCGAATAGTTTGTTTTTTAGTACATATATATATGACTTGAACAATACCTTGCATTTTCTGATGAACGGAAAAAATATTCCCGGAAAGTGTAGGCTTATACCCTAAGAACCCGAGCAAAGACGTTAGGCTGGAATTTAATTCAATATATTGCATAAACCATTTGAAATGAGTATGGAAGGCAGATCTTAGTTATAAAAATAGGCATTAACTGTTACTTCATCACAGAACAAAATACACTTGCTGGTAGTCATTTAGAATTACATCCATATGCCCAAGTTGCATACTGTTTCAATTTATCGTTATGTTATAGGTTAGACTTATGTTAGATCCTCTTCTCACTTTGTTCGTCCACACATAATTTAAAGGGGATTTGTTTTCCCGGGATATTTCTTACATAAAGAGGTTGGGTATTATTTTCGACGATATTTTTTTCCGGGATATTTTGTCTATGGATATTTTTTACGAGGAATTTTTGAGTGATTCGAATTATCTTACGAAAGACCGAATTACAATTACTCCACCAAAACTTTATAAACGCCATTGATCTTATATCACTGAATGATTGATCATACTATAAGTGGATCGACACTTAAAGTGAAGTAGAAAAGTACATCGTTCTCGACTCGGCATTCGTAGAGACATAACTTCACAGTATCTCGAGTGCTCCCGCGTATTTCTCTCGCTTTGGTAGGATGTAGATTGTAGAAGCTCGCTCTCTTCCTCAGTTGCTTGCTCCTCTTCGTCTAACCACCTCCCCTTTCATGCAAGTTTATGACCCAATACTAACTGTCAAGACGATAAGTTATGTTAATGTCCCCTGTTGCTATCTCTCTCGAACTCCCATTCAGCCCTACAGCTTTGTCTCTCTTGGATAGCTCTTGCTCTATATGGCGCTCTCGCTTTCACTCATAGCTTCAGCAAGCATGACATCTCTTTTTAGCTCCGTTTCAAGTCTCCAGCCATTTTCTCACTTCCAGTTCTGTTCAGTTTGTGCTTGGACTTAGTTTGAGATTGCAGCTGATTTAGGCTTGCCCTAGGTTGCAAGTTACAGTGCTCATTTACACATGTAAGTGCATTAAATACATAATTATAGTTACTAGTACACATAACCTAGATAGTTAAAAGTTGAAGAGCTATTTTCAACGTCTAATTAGATTTAAAATGAACTTATAGTACAGAATGTATATACCACTCGATACTGTAAGTGGGTGATAAGTATTTCTGTCTTTGTGAAGACTTCTTACAAGTTTTGTTTAGTTGGATCTACAGTACATTTTGGTGGCTATTTAGTAATTTCTTATGCTCACTGACCTCATCTTATATGGCATAATAAAGACGTGAGCGTGGTAGAACTATAAGTTTGGTTGAAGAAGTATCATCAGGATACTATCATAGACCGGTATTACGTTATGAGCAAACTATAAACAGCCTTATCATAGCATAATGTCGCTTCAATGACTTAATAATCATTATCATTCGCTATGAGGCGTAGAGAGAGAGTGTAACGCATTTAACTTTGACATGTAAGCTGATTGCTATTAATAATGTCCACACAATAATGTCACTACCTTGACTGACAATTACAGTTCTGTAATCATGCATGTGGCTTATCTTTGCTACTGTCCACCTATGATTTTCGAATGTATATTTTTAATTATTGATATAATACAAATGCCAATGGCAGACACATTATTCTACACGTTTTATCGAAACTTGGCGAGACCAATAGGCAACGCAATATTTCAGCATTAAAGTAGCTTTGCCTGTTTTATTAGCAGTTAGTACAGAAGAAACCTTGGGTAGGCTTTAATTAATGTGTTATGTACAGCCTCACTGGTTGATGGTGACAGAGCTGAGAGAGAAAGACTATGTGTTGGTCCATGTGTGTGTGAGAGAGAGAGAGAGAGAGAGAGAGAGAGAGAGAGAGAGAGAGAGAATCACGAATCGATAAGCTCGTTTTTTTTTTGTTAGTTTTCAAAACAAGAAACTTTTGGGATAAAATGAATTACTAAATATACTTTTATTCACAAGAGAATAAGGTACCATCGACCGTCTCCTCCATCCTACACGACTAACGTACGGGTGGTTCGCTCCTTCATATTGCGCGGATACAACAAGTACAGTATCATATAATGATACAGACGTGGCCTAGAGTCCGAAATGAAACGTTATATCAGTCTGTCACTTTGATATGGACTATTTGACGTGAAGAATCTAAATTACAGTTCAATGCGCTCAGCATAGACTTAACATTTACAGCCATTTCCACAAAATACCATAGATGTAAGAATACAGTCTAAATATAGTGGTGATCAACTTTGATGCAAGATGTCATTTCTTTTCGCAGTAGATTACAAGCGTTTATAGCTGCTTCTACCTGACAGATTATAGAAGAAGCACTTATTTTGTTTGTAAGAAAAAAATCTTTTCTCTATCCTAAATATGAGGCTTGTTCCTGTCTTATACCTTGAGCATGAAAATAAACTGCTATAAACTCGACCATTGATGCCAAGGTCAATAACAATAAAGAAAAAGACGACGACGACGAAGAATCTTGAATTCCTTAATCCTGAATGAACAATGACATTGTGTTTCACTGTAAAGTGTATCTTTGGTCTCAGAAATCAATCATTCAATTCAATGATGTAATGTTTAATTGATTCAAATGAAGGTGAACACTTGGCATGGGCAGTCAACGACACGAGGCATTGTAGCATTACATTTACATAATCGAAACTAGTATACTCGGTGTAATATAAATAAGCAATGATAAAATATAGCAGTGCTCGAACAGAGAAATGGCTCCCTTTCATTATCCTCCAAAAATAAAATTTTACTTGTCCATCCCCTCATACGAAATGTACTGTTCTCCAAATTTAATCAAAATACTACACCGTAAATAAATTTCTCCTCTCATATATTTTGTTGATTTTTATCTACAAATTGCAAGTATTAGGGGCCTCTATAAAAGAAACCGTTCAGAACAAATCCTGTCGTGTTATTCTTGTGATTTGTATTATACACAATCATAATCCAGATCAGCGTAATTTTCAGTACTAACAAGTGAATGAACTGGATCGTAGTCTGGAACTGGATGACTAGGGACTCCCAAAACTCAGAAATACGATTGAAAAGGCCTGATTCCAAATTTCCCCTCCAGGGCTACGTACGCCTCCCCCCCCCCCCCAACCCGTGCACGCTAGTTATAATACATGCAATTTCTTTTGTGACCAGTTTCCATCCTCACATAATAAAGTTTCAAATTCGACTACTGTATACACCTACCTACTATTTCATGTTTTGTTATCATGCATATTGATTATAATTTCATTGTTACTTGGATTATGGATTTTTTTTCATCACTCATCATATTGCGTGAAATCTCGGAAAAAATACGAAATGAGCTCGGCTTTAGAAAATAAAGTCATGTTGGGTATGGGTTCGAATCCCGAATTGGATTTTTGGAAACTTCCCTCCACCTTTTATCACTAGCCACTCACTCACCATTACCACTCACTCATTTTACCCCCATATAACCTAGCCGTTGGTGGGGTCGCGATGATGCTAAACACCATTAGAAATAATTACGAATAAAATATGAATTATGTGCTGACTAACACGATTGACTTGTTATATCGGAATTACTACCCCACAGTTGAAATTTTCATTGTGAAAGGCAGAAATAAACCATGCATTAGTTACGATAATACATGTGCTTGATTTCCTAATAATTACCGCATATTTTCATACCATTTTTGATAAGATAATAGTCAGGTAAATTGATAGAAACTCGATCTTCATTGATGTATACGTTCACGAGTTGATAACAACGTGAATGATATTAGGTGCTGATATTAGTCTAAATCGACCGGTAATTGTACGCAAGCTCGAAGTAGTGGATGTAGGACGGGTCGGCCCGAGCATTGGGCGCCCGCTACAGAAACAAGAGCCCGGGTAAGCGATGGAAGCTCGCCCGGCGTTCGTAGCCTCGAATACCGGGCTCATGGCTCCTCACAACTACGAGCACTTAGACCAGAGATTACTAGCGTCAACTATGGTACAACCAGTGTGAGAGACAAATCAGGAAGTTGAATGAAAGAGATGAACGAATATTAATTTCCATTGATTCAGAAGACGGTTTTTTCAACGAAATATTTATCAACATTGAAACTTAATGCAAAATCATTGATCCCCAATTAAGGTTAGCGATGATGGGTAGCATTGTTTGGACGAGGCACCACAAGAGCGATCTTACCGCAAAGCGATAGGAAAATCCTTACGGGCAGGGCATATCTAATAGGCCTATATCAAATGAAGTAAGAAATCTGCCATGACTGCTATTTGGAAAACCGTGAAAAGCGGAAGTAAACAAGCCCTGGGTGTATGTAGCATGGTCAAACGGTGGACCTTTCGGAAAAAATTGAATCTAAGTACTGTAGTTGCCATTAACCATTGCTTTCCGTAGCGTGGACACTCAAACGACATTTTTTTTCAACAAACAATATAAAAGAAGTAAGTAACTTGGTATTTCTCTATCAAAGCCCTCCAACTATCAACATAGTTGTTCATGTTTACCTGTATTTCTCAGACGGGACTTGAACCCGCGTGAGTTGGGAGATGATTCACGGGGGAAATAATTCCATGGGTATTTTTTCCACCAAAATGTTGAGGATATTTTTCCTGAATTTATTTTACAGTTATTCGGTACGTTGCCACCACTCGCAGCTTGAACCAAAAGTAAAAGTCCTTATTTGCCGGTCTACCTTGTGATATTGCATGGCTATAACAGGTATCAGACAAACAAACAAAAATCACTCTCGCTATATGCTGACTCAGGTCCCCTAGGGTACTCTCATTCAGTCATTTACATTTTACTAACGCTAGTATTTGCCAATAATAAACGTTTCCTCCACAATTAATACATCTTGGCTCATTATAAAACCTACATGCAGATTTTTGACTTTTTGAGATGACACTGATAGTGATAGCTGTACAGACTGATGCCCGTTCACATGGAACTAGAAAACAGCTGGATATAATGTACTCACTTGGAATATCCTGTTTCACAATTAACCCTGTCATATTATGCTGGCATGGGACGCTTTCAGTCTTCACAATCAACTAGAAACAATTTCAAATGTCGTTAAGAAGTATTTTTTTAATAAGGTTACTTGTAGCGTCAGCTGCTTGGAACCAAATGTCATAGTACGACGAAAGTGTGTAAGTTACATTTTCTGTACAATTTTTTGGATGATGAGATTATATCAATTTAAATGAAAATTATTATTGACAAATTATTATTATTGGAATTATTATTATTCATCAGCTTGCATATTAAATAATGGTTCTCTAAAAGGCACGCCAATATATACATTTACCGTTGCGTTCACATAAAGTGGTCGATCGACCCTTAAAATGTATCCTGAAGAAAATATTATATTATACCCACTAAAACTAGAAAACAAATGCACTCCACGCAACCTGGACCCCTATTCCTGAGATAAATGAGATGTGAGAAAAATCAATGAGAAAACTATCTCATATAATAATGACATATGTCATCTCATATTTTATGTGAGATACTCGTTTTCTCACTCATTTTTATTTTTCTCACATCTCATTTTTCTCAGGAAACTATCTCATATAATAATGACATATTTCATCTCATATTTTATGTGAGATACTCGTTTTCTCACTCATTTTTATTTTCTCACATCTCATTTATCTCAGGAATGGGGGTCCAGGCAGCACAGAATTTGAAACGATGTAGTATCTACATCGTGACGAGGTATCGATATACCATCGATGTCGGTTCTCAGCCTAAATTTTTATAATTAAACGCACCATCGCGGAAAGTCTAGGAAAAATCAGCGGTTAAATGTGCGTTGATTTTATTTGAATTAAAATGTTAATTTTGAAGACAGCAGTCTAGAAGTCATGTTTTTCACGTCAAGTGATTATTTTGACGGTTATGGTAACATACATTTTACGTATATTATATATTATTCATATTGTATTTATAAGTGTAGAGGCCTATAATATAGTTTAATTATGAATTAGTTCCAAGATGATGAAATTAATATAATATGAGAAAATAATCTCAGTATAGTAAAATATAATAGATATTGTAAAGGAAAAAGGTGTGAATAAGTTAGTGTTGCTCAGACGATAGGAAGTCTTTTTCTGATCGGAAAATACGATATTTTTATAGGCTGTTTGACGATTTGGATTTAATGTTCTGTTATCTGCCATTAATGGAAAGTCTCTATCACAATATAATGAACAAGCAATACATATTAAAAAAACTGAAAAGCTAATAAACTCAATGTAAATAATTTTATACAAACAACTGCAGCTATGAGAAACATTCATATTACTAACAAATATCTTTCTGTTGTGCATCCGTGTTCTATGAATGAAGTTGAAAGTTGACAATTATTGAATAGAACGAATAATTAATTAATAATAGGCATATGTGCCATCAGGTTGGACATTTTTCCTATTCGTGCAGTCGCGCATTCACTCGCCATTGAAACAAAGTGTACACTACAGCGTTTTCGTATCAAATTGTGTATGATGCTTAAATTTAACAACAATCTTATTTAAGTTTTCAATCTTACAATTCCATGAAAAGTGCGAGTGTTTTGACGAATATGGCGGCATGTTTGCGATACTGAGTATAGCCGAGGTTGTGCAGAGATGTGGAATGATTCGGGGCGGTGTTGGTACGACGAGATGAGAGAGCGAGAGAGCGAGAGAGATCGTGGAACGCCTAGATGTCTGAACCAGCTGCGAGGTTCACAGCCTGTAACTATGGCAACAACATCCCGGTCCTGATATCCCTCCCCTGCCCCTCCGCTACCCAAGACCAAGCCGACGGCAACCAAACATCATAACCCATGGCGGGCAAGCTAGTAACAATACCACTAAGCCCATCTCTAAAGAGGGCCGAACATAACATTATCCGGTTACAGCTTATACAGGGGATATTAGAAGTCTTCGATTGTAACAGATTCAGAAATGTATTTTACGACCATGAAAGAACGGGCGAATAAAAAATAAATGAATTCAAAATATTGTTTTGATTAATTCTTATATATATATATATATATATATACACACACACATAAATATATATATATATACATACACACACATATATATATATATATATATATATATATATATATATATATATATATATATATATATATCGCAGGATAGAAAAAAAAATCGGAAGTGAACTTATTTTTTCGATATAGACGTCAGGTTGGGGGAAATGATATTTTCATATCCAATATGGACGGCGAAATAATCCTTAGTTTGTCGAGCGAGAGGAGGGTGAACTTGTCCTATTGAAATGCCATCTTTTCATACCGCGACCCTTGCGCCACCTCCCCCCTCCCCACGCGTCTTCTACCTCTTCAACCAGCTCCCCATTTGATCTTTAGTTCCAAGCTTTACCCCCCGTAGCGCTAGTGCCGTACTGCACTGTACAACGAAAATGCAAACATACTTTCAAAATAAACAACGTACATATTATCAAATTAGAATAATTAGTATATCGTGAAATCATCAATCAGCAAATTAATTCAACTGGTGAATAATACGCAAATGTTTAGGCCCACTTATTTTCTCGTTAAATGTGTGAGGAGTGGAAACCAGCAGTGTTGAATTCAGAGATTTTGTTGCGGGGGAGCTTTTGTGTTTTCCGAGGGGGCAAGGGATACATACACAAAATTAAGCATGATAACCTTAGGCCTATATATATGTACAAATTAAAATACGCACTTTTTAAATTTTTAGGTCAGTTTATTATGGAACGATTATGCTACTAATTCATAATAATGTGATAAGAGGTGATTACAATATAACGGGTACCGGTAGTGTACACTCGACTGATCCATATGAAATTGACTCCACTCCAGCCACTTCTGACATTTGAGGTGTCACTAACCAGGATTCACGGGCAGAATGACAAATAACAATACCAATGAATAACGTCTAGATTTTTTTTCCCTTAGTAATGAATATAAATTCCTGATACTTTTTAATTTTCACAAATATTTTTAAAACCCAAAATACAAGTTTCTCAAAATATACACTATAGTGCTTAATGTTCTTATCTCGGGGGGGCAAACGACGAGCCGCGGGGGGGCAAAGCCCCCTCGCGGGTATGCCTGGATTCAACACTGGAAACCAGTAATATCTTTGTAAAATATGTTGCCAAAGTAGTACTGCCTCTTGTTGTTTGTTCCCATCTATTATACTGACAAATGTTACAAGATAAAAAACAAGTGGCAATAATTAATAATCGCTGTCAAATAGATTCTTTTGAACAATCCGTAATCTAGGCCTAAATAATAGATTACTATCAACAACAATAATGCATACATTGTAATGTAATTCTATAAAACGATAGAAGTGTGCTTGTACCCACGAGACACGAAAGGTTATCTACCAATAAAATAATTCAAATATCACCATTATATTTGTATAGCCGTGATATTTTCAGGATATTATGGTTTTCAGGACGGAGTTTACGATAAGAAACGAAACTACATCTCTCCAAACCTTCAAGTAGCAGCGATATTATATAATAACTGAAATGTTTACCATTATTCTGTTGGAAGCCGACGTTCTTCTTTCGATGATACAAGTACACCAATCTGTTTAGTTTGTGTAGCTTATGACGTATAGTTGGCTGAAACTGGCTAGACGTGAAGCTATTATTTGAGCCAAGCTTAGAGAGAGATTTTCTTGCTAATAAATAATAGCCTACCACGCAACCCAGCTTGATATTATTTTACTTCTGTGATTGTCAACATTCCAAAACAGGTTAGCTCAGTTATATACGAGAAATGTAGTTTTGGATCGAATGTGTTTCTGTGCAGAACTTTATTCGTCGACACATATAATAAGTTAATCGAAATATAAAATTAATAATACATTAATATTGTATGCGGTTTTAGAGCACAGATCAATGGAAATTGGTTGTCAACATGTTGATTTGAATATGGTAATCAAGTACGTTACTATTACGGTTAAATTGATTATATGAATTGAATATAATCAAATAAGGTTAAATTAATTATATGAACTGAATATTAACTGATAAAATATCAATATAGTGGAATTGACTCTGCACTATAATAATGATTATTATAATCAATTATTAATACACGATTCGTGATATAATTATGAATATTATGAATACTTATGAACAAATTATTATTTTTAGCCGAATCATTAGTGAAATATAACAATTGGAAGAATGAAATGATCATACAATCGAAAAGCAAATAAATCAATTATGCGTTATGAAATTTGTATCTTCAGTATTATTGAACAATGCATATCAAGATATGCAGTAAAGTTTGCCACTGTTCCCGAGTTCGAGGGTTAGATCTTTCCACCTTGTGCGTCAAATGCCGAAAATAAAATATACAAATGGGCCTTTTTATCGAAATACCAAGATGGAATATTTCGAGAGGAAACCAAGATACATGCTAAGAGGCTTTTCTTATTGGGAACCCATCGTCCGGTTCCAATTGTTCCCCACACACATGCATACTGCTGCTCTATGTAGGCTATATCCAGGGGGCGGAGTTAGGGGAGAGCACTGGATGACATGTGTCCGTCTGATTCATAAAGAAGGGTAGATTAGTGTAGATTATTGGATAGATGCCATTGTTAATAGTCTTTTGGTGGGGTGGAAGAGGGTGGGTTGGGGAGGGGAGGGGGGAGGAGGCGGTAAACAGAAACTGGTTCAGCTAAACATAATCATGATACGTTTCGTATGCGAAGCAAAATGTTCATATTATCATTATTTTATAAAAAGGAAGATATTGTCAACCAGTGATTATACGGAAAGTTATTCTGGTAAAGTTTCGTACATTTTTCGTCAGACTTGGCAGCCCATGAGCTTTTTCCTCGAACATTCGTACATAACAGAATGTGTGTTTTATCCTACTTGCCCGAGGACTGGTCATATATTGCATATGACTGATGTTTTTGCTTACATCTGGCAGAAATTCAATAATCGATTTGAACGAATGAATATATGATTACGTGAATTCATCTCGATTTTATAAAAAAAATCTCATATATAAAAAGGGGGTGGCAATAGAAAACGTACAATATCCACGTCTTGATTGAGCCATTTCGTCTGTAGAGCTATAACTTTAATTTTATATATATATATATATATATATATATATATATTGCGTTTAACAATGCTGTACTGGTTGCGTTGGTGAACGAAGAGCGACATGGTGGTAAGACGAGAGGAAAGGTTATTTTATTAGGTGTTTTTAGAGAGTGAAATGGAGCCAGGCGTGACCTGTTGTTAAGGAACCATAGAGTAATGAAGTGATGAAAACTTCCAGGCTTCCTTAATATATGATCGAACCATCCCGGTATGCACCTACACGACAGAGGGAAACCATGAAATCCTGTGTATCAGGATGGTCGATCATAGCGGGAATCGAATCCCGGTCTCTTGGATGACAATTTATTAAACTATTGCGTACTAACTCTTCAGTACAACATGAAAGATTTGGGCCCCCTCAAACTTTCCTGTAAGTTGTCAGTGTCGTTTCTAGTTCAACTTCAATCTTCCATGTAAGAAATATGGGATACTAAATCGTACGGAATTGTATTCTATATTTTAAAAACTTACTCTTCTAAATATACTGTAACATTAATTCTATTATCCTGTTTTTTCATGAATTGTAAATTAAATATACAACAGGTATAGGTGATCACTTTCACAAAGTCACAAGTAAAGGAATGAGGCTCCCATACGATTATAGCAGGAAGCAATTGCAGTCTTGTTTACTCAGGTGTTAATTGACCGAGTGTCTCTACGGTATTCTGTCGAAGCATGATGTAGCACTCTGTCGCACAGTTCGTTTGTCAGTGAGAGTCTAGCCATACCGCATGGTAGTGTCACTAACCTAGGCCAACAGCACATGAATTGTAGACTATATGGCTATGGTTGCAGTAAGATTAATGATTGGTCTGCCTGTTCCATTCCCTGCATGCTTCGAGACTGTTACTCTTCACCGTGGAGTAATGGTGTTTTAGATACGTCATTGTGTCGAGAGAACGAAGCCAGCAAATATGCACGAAATGAATGAATGGAAGAGAATTGTTTAGTTTACTATGAATGCTGGTTGAAGAATGGAATGGTTTCGTTTCGCCTCTATGTACCTGCAAATCGATAGACTGTTCACCTACCTGGCGCCAATTATATTACACTTTCACAGATTACAGATTTGTTTCAAATTGAAAATAGGTGATGACTGATGAAGTAATATTCAGGGGTAGGCCTATGTGGATGCTGGTGAATGAAAAATGATTTGCGTATATACACCATTACATTATATGGCCCATATGTACTATAATTAGGGCTAGGATGTTCAAGACCTTTGAAACTGCCAAAAAGGCAGACAAATAGTATCTTAAAAAGTGAAGAAAAAGATCTTTCAAATGAAAAAAGTACCTGTGAAAATTTTTGATCTTACATTGATTTTTCTGTACGTAGGGGGCTATAGTCCTAATTACTTGTGCTTACCAATTTTTGACCTTTTTACCAAAAATCAAACTAACGTGTACATTTTTAGTGGATATTTAAATAAGGAAGTAAATATATTCAAGTCATTCGGGTCACTCAAATCAAACATTAAAATTGTCAAACAGAATATTTCCTTCTAACATCAAGAGGAAAAATGAATGAGAAATCAACTATCGGCTGGAAAGGCTTCACAATAAGAAATTAGAGCAAAAAAAGACAAAAAGACCTAAAAAACACTGAAAAAGACCTAATTTGCCAAAAATGTAAAAAAAAAGACTTTTCATGGCAAAATAAACAACATGTTTTTGCAGTCACGGACGCATGAAACGTATTAATATTTCATTTTTAAGTGCTACAAAGCGAAATAAAAAAAAAATGATATGTCTTAAACCTCCTAGCCCTATTATAATTTTAGTTTTACTAATGGAGTGCAGTTTTCTACACAGGTTGTCCAACTTACCCATTAAAGAGTAACTTTTAAATATCATTTATCTATCATGCGACAGTCAGTTTGAATGTTGTTAGGCCATGTAATTGTTAGCCAATGGTGAGGCTTAGGTTCAAGTCGAATCAAATGGAAGATGTAGGTCTACAGGAGCTTGCATTAACAACACAACGATTAGCTGAAAGTATTTTATTGAGAAGTTATATTGGGAATACTTACATGTGAATACTTTTGTATTATGTTTCTCTAAGCAAATTGAATTTTGGAATACATTACTTTGTTTTCCTCATATTTACGTATACGTGAACTCACGGTGGCATAAAGTGGTCGATCGAGCCATATTGAAATGCATCCCGAAGAAAATTGATTGACATTGTACGCACTGAAACTAGCGGACGATGACACACGCACTCTACATGGTATATCCAAGAAAAATGGTAAAATATGCGAAATTGAAATTTCGAAGAAGCACATTATGTGACCGACCGCGTGTGAACTTACACGTAATGTCATTCCGAATATTATTTTTTTTTGCTTTCTGGGTTATACCTAGTACCTATTTAGGGAAAAAAATCTCAAAAAAAAGTCCAACCGATCGGGCTCCAAAACCGTGAAAACTATAGATGTGCATTACTGGAAAAAAGTTTCGTCCTAAATGAAAAAGTTCCGTTTGCGTTAAAGGATTTCTTTCCATTCATAAAATGGAGTTTAAATTGCAAGTAACATTGAGTGCACAAAATTTATATCAGTGACTTTCCAAAACATTGAGTGTACACAATTTATATGAGTGATTTTCTATAAGTTCCATGAGATGAGGGTAAAACCAAGAGTTAGGTCCTTCAAAACAGAATTATGCAGACGAAATTCGAAAGTATGGTCTAGTTTTTAACACTTGCTTTCTCAACGTAAATTGTAGCCAACATAGAGCAAATGGAATTTGTAAATAATATCTGTTAATTACAATTGAGAATTTTCTTGATTTACACAAATATTGCAAAAAATATTTTGATATCTAGTTATTCTAAAATGTACAATGATCCCACCCAACTACAGGTGTGCTTCTTGCACCTCCGAGTTGGTTGTAAGTGTTGGGGTCAAGCTTGCGTTCAGGTTGCTCTCAAGGTCTCTCGTTTGGGGTCGAGGTTTCCCTCCCCTCCCGCCCGTCCTGCGCGATCAACCGGGCTCTAGCGGGGACGGTCGCTTTCTACCCGTTACGTCAGCCGACGAGCCGCTTCAAACAGTCATCCCGAGCTCGTTCGCTTCTGCCTGGCGCGCTCAATGGCTGGCGTCACTGTGACACATCAACCGATTACTTCATTCACTAATTACAATGTCAATCTAGACACTCGAGTGGTGGTTACTATCTTAGGTTAATAAACGAACTATAGACTTTCGAGCAATTGTTATACTATTGATGACGTTTTCGAAACGAGTGAATCGGTTTGCTTGTGAAGTTTGCAAAGTCCCCGTTGAGACTATACGAATGTTGGAGACCGTCTTGTGCATTATAGAGTAAGTACTTTGATTTTTTGCTGTATGTCATTTGCATCTCAAATACAGACGCTGTTTACAGTGTGTATACTTGTCAGTGCAGTCTGCCTTGACGTGTGAAAGGCCTAAGCGGGCCTTTCCATGTTAGTATTCAAACGGACGACCGTTTGTTCAAGTGGGATGCAAATTAATTGAACTCCACTGTGGAAGAGGAAACCGGTTCAACAAATATCTCATGATCGACACATGCAAAATGAAGGTGTATTGTTATATAAAATAAATAGGGATGCATCAAGTAACTACATTGATATGCCAGTACCATATTGTACTTACATAAATCAAGTGCTGAATGTATATCTGGGCCTTATAAAACATATGAATATGACATTTGGTATGCTTGTATAGGCCTAAATATACTTGATTAACATAGTCTTTTTCTACAAGAAAACTGGAGCCGTCCGTAGTAGGCCCACCTTCTGGCGGACGTACAGCACTGGACAACATTATTGCAACAAATATTTGGAGTACACATTTCTTGCACGAGTTTCAAGACAACAATGATAGTATCAAGTTGAACCATTTTGATGATCGTGATCGCAACAATATCAACAAATATGGCGTCGATTAATTGTGTATCATTGGGACACTAGGTGGCTCACTTTTAAACGTGAGAGCAGCCATGATGGTTTTAACCGTCCACAGCGCCACATTTGAACATGTTGGAACTCGAACTACCATGAAACTAATCACAATAAACACAAAAATGAGAACAATTTGCAGAATGAACTGTTGTTAATTTGATGTATATTATGAATTACCGTAGTCGTTTGATTAAACAGTGTTTCATCATATGCTGTATATATATATATATATATATATATATATATATATATATATATATATATATATATATATATATATATATATATATATATATATATATATATCGATTCGATTCCCGGTCGAGACGTATCTTTTACGACATGGCTAAAATATCCCAAACATCTCGAGATTGGATCGTATCCAAGAAGTTTAATTACCACACATATATATATATATATATATATATATATATATATATATATATATATATATATAGTAGGTACTAAGTAGGTACTAAGTGAATCCACATGAATTCGGATGCTCTTTTTCTTATTTACATGTTAAATTGTATGCGTTAGTAATTGTTCAGATATATAAGTTATATATGCTTGAAATTATTGTATTCAATCATAGAATATGATACCATTCAACATGCGTATTCTGATAAGAATCCGATAATGAGCCATTTCAATTACCGCAACAATATATAGATCATGCACCTTTCGAAAAATGGACAACAATGTATTGATATTGAAGGTTAGGTTCTAAAAAGTTTTATTACGAGTTCGATATTATTCCCAAAGCTTACTCACTCATACTTTACAACGTCGACATGTAGTCTTGCAATAAAAAAGTCATCCATTCAAGAATTGAGTCAAGAATTACGCCAAGTTTGAAATATCATTTCGATCTTTATTCTCACGTAAATGCTGTCAATGAATGAGCTCTTCTCTAACCGTAGCAAATAGGCTGGTTTAATACACAATAAACGACTGATCAGTCAAGCGCTTCAACAATCATTAATCAAATAAAACGATTAAGCACGAGTTCAAATGACAGCAAACATAATATTTACGTGGATTTTCGTACATAAAACAAAATATTTCTAGAAGTGTAAACGGGTTGTTAATGATTCAAGATTAGCAGTAAATGAAACAAGGTGTAAATCTGTTGGCTCAGTTTCTGCATATCACTGTTGAGGGCAAGATGGCGGGATGGTGTGTTGTGGGATGGTGTGGGGGGGGGGGGTAGGTTGGCGGCGCAAGGGATGGCGGATCGATTGAGCGAGATTCAGTTCCCTGTCAAGGGTAGGGAGAAGGGGTGTGCATCCCTCCCCGATCTCAACATGTCAGTCAGCGACTGGAACTATCAACAATGTCAGCTTAGATACAACAGCCGTGAGGGCCCACATTGAAACGACAACAGATCAAGTCGGTATACAAGAAACATGGGAACCAAAAATGCACGTACCATGATTTTAAAACCATGATTTTACTGATGTAATCATTTAGGAGTGTGCGTACAGGCATAGTTACAATGGGTTCAATTCATTTATAAACTGCTCAATTCATTGAAAGTGCCAACTTGGGCGGAAAACGTATGACCACAAAAATGTTTATTTTAGGTTCGGTAGAAGCTCGCATTCCAAATGGGTCTACCTGACAAATTGAATTGCTCATTAGCTATACACTTGTACCCACGAAAGAAGAAAGTTATCGATCAATTAATAATTGTAAATACTTATTTAATTACGTAATCTCCTAAAGCTTTGAGGATTTATCACTTTTGAAACATGAAGTTGCCTTCGTATCGTAAATCTCTTCATGTAAAATCATGACAAATCAAAACGACCATAGCATTTACTGATATAACCGCGTTATTTGTATTTGTTAGGTTTGTACACGAGTAAAATAGAGAAAGCTGACATCTTGGACTATTGCGTCTTGAAGCCATGAAACGTGTCAGCTGTTTGGTCGACATGACGCCTGGAACGTATGGTTGGTGATTCTAAACTTGACCAGCTCACCTTCTGTCATGACTGAATAACCGTAATCATCGCATAGTTTAATTACAAGTAGGGATATTGCACAAATTTAAATAATCAAGTGTGTTCACATTTATAGTTTGTGCAATTTTAAAAACAATGTCAATTTCTTTTGGATACCAACCAAACTCTATGCCTCATTATTTGATAATTGCATTGTTATGTCTCGATTCATCAGATGAAATACCCGCAAGCAATTCAGTAATTATGTTGTATTATTTTGAATTAAGAATAACGCCGGGGGGATGTGCGTGCATATTATACAATCTGTTCTTATTTCCGTATAAGGATGAAATCATGAAAAGTCGATGATGAAAAGTCAATGATCCCACTAATTGTGATACCCACACATACACTGATGTGATCCCACTAACTACAAAACTATATGGGAGAGGATCATCTTTACCCTGTGCTACGATAATGAACGATTAAGCCTACGTACGTTGGCAACGCTTGAACTATCGCGTGTACCTTTTACTATATAGGCCTATAGCGCGGGTGTCGGTCGATGTAGTGGATATTAGCAGTCTTAATGATGACTCTTGACGCGGTTACCCGGTCAACCGTAACAAAATACTTATTTACGAAGAACTATATATATATATATATATATATATATATATATATATATATATATTATATAAGTGTGTGTGTGTGTATGTGTATTATATTATTGAACTTCTTGGAAATTATCCAATATCGAGATAATTGAGATGTGGTAGTCGAATCATAAAAGATTCCATCTCGACCGGGATACGAGCCCGGGACATCCCAATTTCCGGTCAGGTGCTCTACTGACTGAGCTACCGAGTCTACATTTCAATACGTGACTATTCTTCGAGTGGCGACATTCCATGGGGCTAGCTCTATAGAGGGCTTCTTCCGTGGAAACAGCTCTACTACATAAAGGTCCATATAAATGGTTCCTTATTACCCTTACCTTTTTAATGCTAAATAAAAATACCTCTCGAGGTTAAAATATGTAGGCTAAAGGCGTATGTTATGCGTATGACAGTATACATTACGCTAACTATTCAAACTATAGCAAACTATTCGAACCCCTTCTAAAATATAAACTTTTCAACTGTGTCTATGACCTATGAACTGTGTCTATGACCTACATATGAAAAATATAGGACTTCACTTGATAAATTTCGAAGATGTTGAAAAGATCAATGTGTTTATACTGAATGAAAATTGTGATATCTCATGCCGGTCAAAAAAAAAACACAAAATCAAAACCTCATAGCCTCATAGCCTACTGATTGGCTATTAGCAGGACGAAAAAAAAAAAGTGTTCGATAAACTGTCCTGATAATAGTGGCAAATTTTAATATTTTGGTTAGCTTGTTAAGGGCGTAAAGAGGACTTCTTCAAATTTTCCTGTATATTAAAATTCATCGCACTTGGACAAATTTATAACCCATGAATCCACGGTCGATTTAACCAAGCGGTTAAATTTGTAAATTGAATATGTACGAACCTCAACATTATCATCTGAGATTTTTTTCTTAAAACAGTTTATTTTTCGAACCAATAGTGCCTCCCTCCCCCCTGATACTGTACGAACTAGACTCTCATGCTCACTCACAGTTAGTAGCAGGAGCACGGTAATAACCCGCATCATTACTCATACATAACCAATCGTCATCAACTCATCAATCATCATCATTTATTCATCACCATACCAGAATGGCTGATAACTCGTCAAAATAACGATCGAAAATGATGACTTACTATCGCTTTCTTTCAGTTTGTTTTTTGCAGTTTTATTGGTTCTTGACGGGTCATACCGTTTGACTGTTTTCAGTTAATTATATGAGCGTAGCGAAGATTTTCATTCCATATACCGAAAAATTTTGGGCTTGGTTTTTATGTTTGTTTTTTTTTTTGTTTTTTTTTTTTTTTTTTGTGTAATTTTGTACGCGGCATACAGGTCAGGAAAAAGTTTCAATCTACTCGAAACTTTTTTTACAAATTGGTGTTATACCAGAATAGGTTGGGATTGTTTTTCAGAAAAATGGGTCGGACGGTTTTTCAGAAAAAAAATTGGAAAGTATGGAAATTCCCTATAAGAATAGGCCGGGGGAGAAATACTTGGAATATTTTTTTTTTCAAAAGCTCTCAAATTTATACTGAATGTGGGAAGAACTATCATACACATTTTAAGCGACTTATGGAACAATCGGATGTGAAATAACGAAGAAAACGCATTTTAATGTACTTTTTTACACATCAATAAAAGCAATTAAGAAAGCAATTAAGAAACTATAAATGTGAGCAACAAGTGTCACCAATAAATTAAAACGTTTAAAATCTGTGATGGATATGAAGAAGGCACTGGTATAATTGTTTGGAAGTTATCCCAGGTTTTAGATTGCTAAGTACGAAGAACGAATTGATGAATAGAATGATGGCATCATTTATGATTATGTCAATTTCATTCCGGCTGAGACGAAGCTGTATGATTTGTTAATTTTACCGTAAAAATCTCGA
The DNA here is from genome assembly GCA_907164805.1 of Brachyptera putata. Classification (NCBI taxonomy): domain Eukaryota; kingdom Metazoa; phylum Arthropoda; class Insecta; order Plecoptera; family Taeniopterygidae; genus Brachyptera; species Brachyptera putata. The sequence continues at coordinate 30,571,447 of OU015463.1, read as the reverse complement.
TATTGGTGCGTATATTCAGAAGTTCAATTAATTAAACAGTCCTTCCATGAGGTTAGATTAGGTTGAAGGATGTGACACAACGATAGGTATAGTAACGTACAATCGGTTCGCCTTGTTTCCATTTTTACTTATTAAGTTTGATATATCTTATTCAGTTCAAAAGTTCTGAGCGCTCTTGAGGCACTGCTTTCCTGTTCTGTCTGCCACGTATTTAACATCGTTTTACAATCTAATTGGTTTTATTTTTACCTGTGGCTCTCGTAAGTTTTGAAAGCCTATAGCTATATATATATATATATATTTTATTTTTTTTATTTTTTTATTTTTAATCTTTGAAACCTCAGATCTGATTTATGTAAAACTCTGGAATAGGCCTAGTGTGTATAATTCTTGTGCTTAAGTTTATTAAAAATATGAATATATGCCCATGTCGACGAAAATATGTTTTCCAAATTTTCTCCACGGTGCCTTGTCATAGGGGTTTCGAAGTTTCAAGATAGTTATTTTCAATTGTGGGTCAACCGACTGCACCTCAAAATTATACTACATTGAGTGAGACATATGTGCCTGCCAAGTTTCATCAAAATATGTGCTTTCGTTCGATCTGTATAGCGCGAACAAAAAAAACAGAGACAATTTTTTTCAATTACGGTCAAATTGAGTCTTCTCGTAAGCTCATCCAAAAAATGCACCAAGTATGTTTTCTTATCATTCTTTTAATTCATTCAGTCGCCCTCTATGGCTAAGCAAGTCAGCAATTAAGGCTTCGTCTTGGATTCTGACGTCACGGTGGGCGTGGGTTCGAGTCCCGCATAAGGTATGAGTTTTTGTGAAAACCCTTTCACTTTTCATCACTCTGTACCCCCCATATAATCTAGCTCTTGGTAGGGGTCCTTAAGCTCCATTATATAATATTAAATTCTGACCGTGATTCTGACCGATCCGAAAATCTAGCTTCAATAGGTAATGTGCATGAAAAATGTTAATAATTTTATATGGTATCCTATACAACTGGAAATTATTGGATCTATTTCTTTTTTCATTTTCTGTGATAACTAATTGCTGAAGAAAGTATTGAAGAAATGCCCTACCTCAACATAGAAATACCTCGGGTTTCTTACTGAACACGATACCTCATAATGCAGGAGTGTCTCCCTGGTTAATCTAGCAGGCGAGAGTGTCGTTAACAATGAAGATAGAGCATCTCAAAAGCACGTGCTTGAATCGAATCAACAAGTTTTGAATGGTATACATATTTTTTATTCCATTTTGAGCCCACTGTCAATTTTTTTAACCCCTTTTGAATGCAACATTTTCGAATCTATTGAAAATATTCGTTTTAAATAGATTTAAACCAATTCTAGAATGTATGCATGTTTTCTATCACCTGTATTTTAGAAGATGAACCAATTAACTATTCCTTGAAAATTTCCGCCATCCACAATTGCGTGGATTCACCAAATTGTTTGTGTTCGTAATCAAAGAATGTGATGACTAACCAATCAGAGTTCCGTTATATTTCACCTTGTTGTAAGGTAGTCTATTGAATGTGACCGTATACCATGGACCAGTATATGTAATACGGTCAGTGGTATAGACTATAGACCCACGGTATAGACCCTGTGGTTCGTCTCCCTATACCGTGTATCTGTTGCACCTACAATATAGCTACATGCTCGAACTTGTTGTATACATACACTATTATAAGGTAGAAAGGATAGTAAGGTTCTATTTTACCTTTTATTGCTATTATTTCATCACTCATCAGTTGCGTTAGTTATAATATTAAATTTGAAGTGAGCTGAATCATTATGGTCAGTTATCTACATTATTTACAGTCAATCAGTGAGTGATATTGTCTCTTAATTTTGGTCACAGGGTAGTAGTTTGCAGGGACATTTTCACGTTTCAGAGAGTTGTTTGATGGGTTATCGGATAGCAATCGAGCACTGAAAAGTATTCTCATAGAGAGTACTTTTTTTCTACTCTGTGTTTACTGGGTTACATTATAGATTGGGTTAGGACCTGAGCCAGTTCACTCCCAGAACTCGGAACCGACCAAAAAAAATTGTTATCCCTCCAATCCTCCTCCATCGATGCCTGAATCGGAACTGGAACACTTTATTTTTATATAATAGGAAGTGACATCTCTATTTTTCGGGTCTTTAACGGTTCGCAACTATGCTCAATTTATTCTCCCATATCTCTTGCATTTTGATTTTTCTTCTTTGCGCCAGCATGATCAGTATTAATGATGAATCACAATAAAATGAATACATATAATTGAAAACTTTTTTTTTTTTAAATATAATGTTTTTTCCGTGCTTTTTATAAGCCGTCATTTCCATTCCAATATCCTGAATATATATATTTCACTGGCTGTAATAGAATAATTCATAAACATGTTACTTGTGACTAGAACTGGAACCGTTTGGAACCTTCATTGACCGGAACCTTATTTTCGACTTGGATTGATATAGGAATGTTGGACTACTTCTTCTAGATATCATAGAGATGATAGGTCAATTCGGATTCTATTTCGATTGTGTGATGTAGGCCCTATCAAGTAATACCTATTTTTGAAAAGGTTTTTCGAAATAATTGTTTTTCAAGATTCAGTTTTGATATGCGGGAAGTTCATGAGACCTGCTAGTGGGATGAAAAATCAAAATCTACTCATTTTTTAATTAGGCTTAATACCATGTGAAAAGTTATAGGGCCTAATGCACGCGCTCATTGCTCGAAAACATTTATTCATATATTTATTTTTTACTATTGTTCTTTTATTCATTCAGAGTATATTTTTTGGCATATATTTGGTTTACCAATACACTGTTTACTGACGATTAACACCTATTGACCTCGGTGAATGATGACGAGGTGATGAGAAGGTGAGGTGAAAGTGTTTATGATTAGGAGTTTCAAATAGTGGGAAGAAATTCAAGAAAACAGTCGTGGTCTGCTGTTGAGGTACCGTCCTCATATTCACCTATAGATGGCAGAGAAAAACCACGAATAACGAGTCTAGATGGTCGACAATCGAACCCCGGTCTCCTGAATGAGGTTTCAGCATAGGCCTCCTAGCTATACTGGTCCGCCCGGGGCACGTACTTCTTCAAGAATAATTGAATAATATAATTGTTTGCGATCAATTTTGGACAGAGACCCGAACTTCGATATTTTTTTGGTTTTCCGATTCTGGTTCCACCTATACAAGAAAATAATCGGATCCGGTTTCTATTTAAATCAGTTTATAATTGTTGACGATTCTAAACAGTGTCAGTTCTAGTTACGAGGATCTATTACGAGGAAATAGGAGACCGGGATCATTTTCCACTTTTCCACCATGGTCGATCATCCTGACTTGAGTGCATTGTTTCTTTCCCCTGTCGTTCAGATGATTACTGGGATGAAAGACCGTGGCCGTTTCCTTGCCACTATCAAAACACGAAACACCTGATAAAATAACCTATCAATTTCATTTCGTCATCGCGTCATCTCACTCATCGTACATTGATGCCAATAGATCTTGACTATTATTACACTGTATCGGTATAAACCCACTATAATTGAAAATGAATTACACGAATTTTGATTGTTAAGCTCGTACCGTAAACAAGAAGTAGAGACAGTGATTATACCCCGAGGATGATGAATGTAATAAGACAGGCTGTAACCAATAGGCCGTGACAATGCGTTTCTGTGAAGCTGCAACTGTGGTCTAAGCCACGCAGTCATTACATAACCTACCACAATGTCAAGTGTACACAGGCAAAGGTGGGTTGAATGACTGAGGGCTATGTCACACTGCCTCAGGGGATCTTAACGATTTGCAATACCGCCTGTGTATCGGAGAGCAATACTGTACGTAAGTTTAAACCGATGGGAATATTGTGTGCATACTCGATAACAATAACGTACGGGTATTTAATTGAATTCTATCAGATAGCAATACTGTATATAGGCCTATATACCGCATGGCAATACTGTAAATACACCATATGGCAAATGTATGTATATACCGAATAACAATACAAGCTGTATTCCGAATGACATTACCGTTTATAAATACAGATTGATGAAAATGTATATATACTGGTTGATCATCCCCTATATAAGTTTATACCGGGAGCTAATACCACTTTTATATCGGATGACAATACCGATTGTATACAATTATATACCGGATGACAGCACCGTTTTGCCTTGTGACAGCATCCCTGTGCTAGCAGAAATCAGTATACTGTTGAATATTTGCTCATTTGTTTTCATCACTCTGTTCTAGTTGGTGGAGGCGCCGGGTTCAGGAGACTTCGAGACTGTACGATTGTGTCCGAGCACTTCCAACACATTCAAGTAATTCCGAGCACATCCGAGCCGCTCCGAGCAATTCCGAATACTTTCCATCAATTCCAATCGCTTCGCCAGGGTCCAGATTAATTGTAATGCTCTACATCTACCCTGTAGATCCGAATTTGTTTGACACTTGGCGACAAATTCGGTTCTAGAGAGGTTTGTGTGGGGCATACAAGGCTACTTGGGAGGACGAGTAACGACAACAACAACAACAGCAGCAGCAGCACCCAAATTCAAGCAGTGTTAAATCACACCGATTGGTGTCTCCATGTGAAACTATAAGATGTTCGATTTATTCATCAGAAAACTAGTTGTAGGCCTTTATTTCATTCACGAACCAATTTAGGAAGAAATATATGAGCGAAATTTAAGGCAATTCCAAATTTATTACAATTACATCTTTCAATTTCATTCTTTCACTGTATTGAGATAAACTGGTTGACCTGATTATATTCTGGATATATCTGAGTTCTGAGTTTTCGAAAAAACTTGTTCCATTTTGAGCAGAAGAGTCTATAAGAGTCCACTGAAGTCGCCTTTAAATAAGCCGATTCATTTTTTTACTGATTCAAGTGTGAGTCAGTATATGATCAATAAGGAAGTGAGAAGTTTTTGCCTTGTAATCAGTGTGTAATCAGTGTTTTCGAATGAAATGAAATAAAACCTTATATGACCCTCTTATTGAATTTCATCATTCAACCTATGGTTGAATAATTATTTGTATGTTTGTACAATTTTCATACAATGTTACTTAATTCTTATTATGAACAGTTGGTTATATATTTCTTGCTATATTAATTTCATTGATTCAATGAACCCTCATATTCTGTAGATGAAACTACTTTGATCATCTCAATTTTCCTGACAATTAATGTTTTTTCACTCTCAATTGAAGTTGAAAATGATGATCCACGAAGATAATTTTCAAATTTATTCTGCTTAAAAAAAACAGGTCTTCTATTAACCATTCTACTAGTAATAACATACTTGAATGAAAATATGATTATGTGAACGATGTAAATGTTTTTTGTACTTGATGAAGAACAGATTGAATTGAATGAAATGGAATGGCTATTTGAAAATGAATGCGGTTGAAATATAACAAACAGTTGAAATATGGAAAAATAAATCAAGTTTTATTTCCATTATGGGTAATCTATAATTACAGTGTACATCTCTTCTATATCCAACATTCATGTAAGAATGGTAATAGTCTTCAACAATTGTGTTTTGAGACCACATGCTGACATTATCCAGACTCAAAGTTTGGGTTGGTTGTTGCAACTATATTTTGTTTCATTTTCTTTCCCATTTTCGTCTGAAGAAACAATGAAATGTGGAAATATAACTAATTTCAAATGAGAGTAGGCCTATATGGACATTCAGTACATGATTAAATGAATAATAAATTGTATTTCCAAAGTTGATCAAAATCAAACATCAGGTAAGAAAAATGAACGTGTGTTTGTGAAAAATATGACCTACATAGGCCTAAGTCATAAGTATTGATATATAATGAGATGAAAGTAATTAATTAATAAACAAATGTGGTCACACATGCTTTTGAATATTCTGTGTTGTTATGAGTGCACGTATTTATAATTTAAACTCTGGCGCAACAACCATGTCGTTGACTAACCGTTGAACCACAACATTCAACTATTAAAATAATAGTTTAACATGAAGGAACATTGAGAAGCAGCATGCCTTGTTGAATTGTCAATCATAATAATCAATTTAAATAACTATTTATGCATTACGATTCAAGTAATATTAATAACTGTGATCAAGACCCTGTTCGATTATAATTATCATCGATGAAGCATCTCAATATTCGAATAATCTTATTTTACCCTTCAACGTGTATTGTCTATGTTTGGTTTACAGGTCGATTTTATAATTGGTGAAGAAAATTGGGATTTTTTTCAATCTGTAGGCATTCTTAGCGAAAAGATACCCGTTGCTACTCTATTAGATACTGTATGTTAATGGTATTGTTCTGATCCCAGATTGCTTGTAGACGGTATACCAAATGTACTACCACTCTACTGTCCTAAAATCCAACTGTCTTGGAAATCAACTACTAGAAGTTAACCCTTCTAAACATCTCCTTCTTGAACGAACTGGATATAAGTTGGAGTTTTAGGACCCATTCCTCCCCGTCACAAATTTCATTTGACAAACACCTTAGGCCTACTTCCATATGCATAACCATCACTACAAAACTAGAAAACATTTGATGGAAGGTAACAGTTTGCGAAGGGTATGAGCTGAACCCTCCACACTAACTTCTGTACAGGTTGCTCAAGAAGTAGAATTTTGGGACATTTGGTTTTTAGTTCAGTTGGTTTTTAGTGGAGTTGTTAATTAGTCCAGTCATCTGGTTTTCAGGGCAATTAAGTTTTAGAACAATCGATTTTCATTATCTCATCTCATAACCCATCTTCCATTTGTACAAAAATTATGAACCACTGTAATCAACTTTATGACCAACTGTACCCTAGAATCAACTCTTTATTACAATACTAGTGATTAATTAGTTCACTTGATTGATTAAACTTGATAAAGGCAGTAGTGTCATATAGTTGTGCTAGTAGCTAGTATGAGTTACTAGTCTCAGCTAATAGTTTTAACTGGTCATGAAGGCTGCTCAATAATCTCTCAATGATATTAATAAAATGAAAATATCTCGAAATTAGATTTATTCGATTGAATTAATTGTGATTAGGAAAATGTTCTATACATGTGGAACTGACTGAATCATGCACAAACTTATCAAATTTAGAATTTTCTGACGAATAGTTGAGAATTTCATTGATGAACGATAGATTTGATTCGAATAATTTATATTATTTATTGGGTTTTAACGACGCACTGTAATGATAGCGAAGATCTATTGGCGTCGGATGGATGATTATTGAGATGATGGGATGGTGAGATAAATTTTATTTTGGTATAATCTACAGTGTTCAGTGGTTGAACCGATTACAACTGACATAACTGAATTGTTTTTCAGTAAGGGTATGGATATGCACTGAAAACCCCTCAAGCAAAAGCACTAGAAAAGGTCCAATTATGCACTAAATATACCAAAATATTAAAATTGAAACAATCACTGAGAAATATCAATATGCGCTAAAACATCCAGATATATGCACTATTTTTCAAAAAATCATACAAATATGTATGATGCATGTATTTTTAGGAAAATAGGCCAAAGTATCCTAAATGAAGTTCATATTTTCCTGGAGTCCTAAATGGTGTGGATATTGAACTCTGATTATACATAATAATCATAATCAGTCATAATAAGAAACCTGCATTTGCATAACCCCATCCTATCCTTATTCATTCGAACATTACCATTGAGTATCCACTATCCTTTAAACCCGGCACCTCCACTCAAGATGTGACAGCACACACTCATTCAAGAGCAGTTTCATATCTGTATCTCAAAGGGTCATTTTACTATCGTTTCAATTTGCATCTTGATATTACAAGATTGAATGAATCATTCATGTTTTACGTTCAATCAATGGATTTTTATCCCCCGCGCTTATTTAACGACATCCAATCAAAAAAAAAAAATCTGTCCTAATAGTCGGTGTCTTTTTCTCTCTCGGATAGAATTGTTTCCGGTCGTTAATGAGACATTATCAAATACTATGATGGTGGAATCATGAAACAGACATATTCATTGAACTAAAATAGGACACATTACTTATGTATGCTAAATTGTAACGAAGGAACTAAATTACTACTATCGCTGGCGGTTGAAACTGAAGCAGGTCAGGCGTGGATTCGAGTCCCGCATACGGCGTGGGTTTTTGTAAACGTCCTCCCCCCATCACCACAGCATCTTTCACTATCACTCACTCGTTCGTACCCCTGTTTAACTTAGCTTAAAAAATAGAATTAGAAAGGTATTTTATACCGCTTATTATTTGATATTTCCTTCGTTTGTCCCTTCACGATCTATTGAATATGACCGTGGTCATGAATACAATGCAATGTATCAAGTAGCCCTATTTTTACCCCATATTTGTCAAGAATGCCAAAATTACGAGCTGGGTCCAGTTTCTGACATATTCGATCACAGTGATGTTTCCCTGGTAAGTAGATGTTGGAATAATACTTGATACTTTCTCTAATAAAATGCAGATTCAATTAATTATCTCCTCAGTAGGCCTAATATGATTCTTCATTCAGTACGCGTGTACGGATTCATTATTATTGCATTTTAATGTCTCACACAATAAGTTCATCAACGTTTTACTTGTCTCGTGTGTCTTGGTTATGACAATTATTAGTAATAACAATAGTAATTTTACTCTCCATTTTATAACATGATTATTAGTCTTGAATCATTCTAGTGATCGATACAGAGATGAACAAAATAAATTATATTAACCTGAAGAAGTGATTACCCAATTTGATCATAATTATAATATGTATAATTTTCATTATATCTAATTATTTCGTGATGTGGGGCTATATAATTAAATTACTTACATCGTAATGATCTTACAAAATTTAGACAGTAAGAGATTTTTTTTGAATTTATTGTTTAAAAGTTGATAGACCAGTGTGAAGCCATAGATAACAGTCCTCGTTAGTATGTTGGGTGACATAAAAAAAAAAGTCGTGGCGTAATATGACGACGGTACCACTACCATCCCATTTCCAGTATTCCCCTGAATGACAGAGGAAAACAACGAAAATGGAGGTACTCGAACCCCGATCAATTATATCTCCTAAATGGCGGTTTAGCTGTCTATCACTGGTCCACCCATCTCGGCGCTCTTTTGCACGGATGAGATGCATCAAGTAGGCCTATTTGTTCATAAACAGGTACTTGATGTCCAGCCGACTTCAAATACCCCATCAGTATATTTGTCATCAACCCACCGTGCTTGTAAGTCAAACAAGTTGCATAACTTGAATTTTTACAGGTAAGGTCGCTTGGTTGTTAGATATTACATGATACAAACAGTGTTTGTTGATAAATGGTTATTATTAGGTATAAAATCTTGATAATATTTCATACCGTGACCAAATTGAGCATTGTTCAATAATTCATGGTATATAATTTTAGCTTCTGGTTATATTTACATTAATTCAATATATCTGCTTACTCATAGGCCCTTGTTATTTCTAATATTGAGATGTCGACAGATGAGATTGCTCCTCCCCCTTTTGGTCTTGTTCCCCTCTTATCAACCCCAATACGCTAGGAAAACTCGCATGGTTCTTCGTTTTCCCGCTAGATGTCACCAAGTGTGGTGATCGTGCAACTGGGAACATTTTCACCATGAAACAGCAACAACTAAAAAGGAACTACTCCGATAGGTCTATATGTTTGCGATTTGCGATTTGCGATATGAAGGCGCTACACTAGGCCTACACTAGTAAATTATTAATCCTACTTGCTATCATGAAGTTATATTGAGCTAGATATAAAGTGCACTCTACCTCATATAATTTAGTTTTTGGTTGGGTCGGTATCAAGAACTGATATTTTAATAATTCAAGAAATAATTGTTGTTATGGTACAATACAGCTTGAATTATTCTTCCTCGCTGAACCAGTCATTATTGTCATATTGCATATGATTTCACAGTATCAGGCGCACAGAAAACGGATTTGTACTTCTTGTTCAAAATCTACTACATGCAACACAGAGACCATTGGCTAGTACGCTGAACAGCCATTCGGAGGACTGGGATTCGATTCTAGCCATGGTCGACCATCCAGACAGTATAGCTTTTCGTGGTTTCTCTTTGTCGTTAAGGTGAATACTGATTATACTTCCTCAATCACCCAGGCCACGACCGTTCCTTCCCACTATCCAAAAGACCCAATTATTAAAACTTTCAGGCAATCTTTCCCTTACTCCTTCCATCACTCATCGACTCCAATAGGTCGTAGCGTAGTCATCAGCAAATGTAAACTCAACTTGAATAATTTTAAAAGAATGTTATGGAGTGGTGAAATATTGTGATGGTGATGAGGAACATTATTCAATAAGGCTTTAATTGTAGAAAACCATGAGCTATCCGTTCGGATGAAATACCGCCGTTACTCACTTTTATCCTTATATCGGGAAAATGTTGCGATAGTTTTATGCCATTTTATAACAATATCGCTAAATCATGTCAAAAATATTAAAATATGAGAATAAACCAAACCAACAAAATTAAACATTCAATTTTCCACTTATCAATAAATATTTGATTGGAGATGAGAGTAAGCTCAAGCCCAAGTTCATATTATTTTTCATGAAATCAGGTATTGAAATCTCTTCATTCATGTAAAAAGAATATAGGCCTATATTTGCCCCTATACATACCTTTTTTTTGTATATAAACTCATAAATATTCATAGAGCCTATATAGACTCGATGAATATAATTATTGGATCTTCCAAACTTTTACGGCTCATTCAGTGGTCCTCATTATTTTGATAGGAACATTATGGTCGTGTATAAATTTTAATACTTCCATCTATATATATATATATATGAATATATATATATATATATACACATATATATATATATATATATATATATATATATATATATATATATATATATATATATATATATATATATATATATATATATATATTGAATGTATATACATAATATGAATATAATTAATGCAAAACTGTTATATTTTTTATTTTTCCGACTTTTAAATGGTTTTTACATGTTAATATACCAAGAAATGTTACAAAAGTACTGGGCCATTCTGTATTGTGTGTATAAGCGATTGTGATTCTTCATTATTGCACATCCATGTAAACTTATAAGGTCTAATGAGATTAAGTAAATATATGGAATTAAATGTAGGCCTATAGGTTGTTTATACCACACTATAATTGAAAGATAATCATTGTTATAGTCCTATATCGTTCATATCCACTCCAGTATCACGTAATATATATATATATATATATATATATATTATACTCTGCCATAATATCTAATTATAGGCCTATACGTTATTATGTTTACATACAAATGCTTTTATAGTTTGCACATTTGACATTATTGATACATTCAATGTATTAAGTGCTTGGTCATACAGTTTTCATGTTGAAAATTATTCTTCTATTTAGTTTCCTCTTCTCGTCTCTATTACATATAAAATGTCATCCCTCCAGTAATTATTATTGATGATCGGCCTATAGCGCTTATAGCTGAGTCACAGGGGCACAGAAGTTAATACACAGCAACTAGGAAAACGGTATATTGTACGCTTTGCTTGATGAGTACCCCTTAAAATAGATTTGGTATGGATCTGTAATAATGAAATTGAGATGAATCTATAAGGAAAGCAATAAGAATCGGTATTTTGCTCTCAAATTTGAAAGAAATTGAATTTTGAATCTAATTTCGCTGGAGCTTTGATGAAGAAGCTAAAATTTTGAATTTTTTATTTGATAGCTTGTTATACGTATGTAGGGCCTATGTGTAATTTGTAGTAGGCCTATGTATCAAACTCGGAATTGAGTCCTCAAAATTCTATATGGAATCAAGTTACTAACTTTTAAGTTTTAGTCACCAACTTTTCATTTCTGTACAATTAACCCAATTTTAACGTCTATAACCGCAATTCGTGTAATACTTTCAGAAAGCTATTATTTACTCGGCCCCTAATTCATTTCTGAAAGTTTATGAATACAAATAATAAATTACAATCTTCGAAGTTATTGAAAAAACCAATGTAGCCTACACTAATACAAAATAAGTGGCGGTGGTTATATTCCCGAAAACATTCACAAGTATGGAGCCTTGTCAATTCAAATTGGATTTTCCATCATTCAATTTGATCTGAAAAAAGATTTTTTTTCATTTAGTACAATTCTACATAAAAATAAGATTTTATTCTATACAGATTGTACTTGTACCATTTCAGTCAGAAATTTGAGTAACCATTTCCAATGAAACCGAGATATTTCACCTTTTGAATACCCAAAAATATATCAATACAAAGATTCATATATTTCCTTGCTACGCTCACGCAATGACTACTCTTCTCTACACTAAGCTATATAGCATGATGTCCTTACTGCCCTACTGCTACACGGTATCCGACAAGGTTGGCGCGGCAATGTCGAGCTTGTTCGACTGGAGGATGAGTTGCAGTAATAAGAAATGTGCTGTCATCCATAGCCTTCATGGTAATAATGGTAAGGCGGATTGCACAAAACAGCTAACTGTTAATGAATATACATGCATGCTATCTGTAAGTGCAGTTGGACATTCTCTCGTCACTGCACAGGCGCCTAGGAGTGGGGGGATAGGGAGAAATGACCCCCCCATTAATGTTTCTGACCTCCTCCCCACTCTATATGCTTGACAACCTCACACAATCACGTACGGTATTCAGAATACCTAATAACTATGGTCTTAACCCTAACTTGGGTTAAATATGCTTCTACATCCAAAGAACGAAAAAAAAACGTACAATTTGCGCCACCCGCATCATAGGTTGTTTACTGAAATTATTAATTCATAATTATTTTTAAATGTAAACCGAAACCAAAATGTAATATCAATCGTTGTTTGTTCTAAAAATGAATTGTTGTCAGAAGTAAATTTCTACTTAAACATATAATTGTGACGGGTAGCGTACAGTCATTCGAGAGTTCGGATTTTGATTCAAATTTCAAAGTGAAGTAAAATGTTTTAGAAAATCAAAAAGATCAGTTTTTTGTTTCATTACTGTTGATAGCTTTAGATGATTGTTTTCAATTTAAAATAGTTCATACATAATTATTTATGTTGGTGCAAAGACCGCCTCAGACTCCAATATGAGTTTGATAGATATACCAAATTTGAACCATACTAATTTGCACTAATTTATATACCAATTTGAATGATTGTATAATAGAACGGAAATATTGTCTTGATAAATTGAAAATGATGATCCATGATACATGAACCAAACCACAATCTTGAACATATTACAAGTGTATTGGCAGACACCATGTGAACACACCAATCTTTATCACATTTCAATCATAAGCCTATACTTCATGCAGCTGTTATTTCAACATTTTCAATTTCAGTTCTCTTTCTCTATAACCAATCTAATGAACCAATATATTTACATATGAAATCGCCTCCTTAAAAATACGTTCACAACGTTTACGTTATTTCTCACTGAACGGTTTAGTTATATTGCTTTCGCAGGGGCTTTAGTCTTTATTTGCTTGTAACTTGTAAAGTTTAACTTGTTTTTCATCAATCTTGCCATCAATTTCTTGTTGCCCCGCGATGACTTGCTAGTTTCATATTATACCTAGCAGCTGTTTCCTGGCATGATATTGTTTTCAGCTTCGCGTAGAACTGTTGCTCAACACTTATTGCTTATGCACACTGTATTCTCCAACAGCCTTCGTTGTTGTTGTCGTTGTTATTGTTGTTGTTATTGTTTCATATGCACAATATGACGAGCAATCAGTATGCCGACCACCACGACTTGCTCGCCTTTAGATAGATGATTAGTAGATATTAGCAAAAACCAGCAATTATGAGGTATGAATGGACACGATCAGGTATATCTATATAGCTTTTCATATGGCGTCAATAGACTTACCTAATGAATGTATTATCTTGTCAATATGAAATGTCCACTGACTGTGGCATTGTCGCATTTGAATGTAACACACACGACTGTCTTTCAGACATCTATCATGTAGGCACACTCGCTGATGTATTCATTCTTCGGTCAAATGGAAGGTTCAGAAAATAGCTAATGATATTCTTGCTGTTCAATGTAATATGTCATGCCACGAGCTCGATTATCTGTGGCCATACGTGAAGCATAGGCGTCTGCAGTCTCCAGTGCATAGATAGGCCTATGATATTTGCAGGAAGTACACAGTATATATATATATATATATATATATATATATATATATATATATATATATATATATATAATTATATATATATATAATATATATATATATATATATATATATATATATATATATATATATATATATATATATATACACATACATTTAGTTATTCATATTCAATAGTATTCGTGCAGGAGGTATACGAATAAATGGATGAGTTACATATAGCACAGTTTGCACTTGAAACAAATGACCGTTGTCTCTTCGTCTAATACCTGTTAAATCCTATGCAATATCACACGGTTGACAGGTTTGTCTAGGTACAAAAAGGACTTTGACTTTGGTTCAATATATATGTACAGTAGAGTCAATACAGCGAGTACCTTAACAGCGACTAACACGAAGTGTGTAGGCAGTTCATGGAGTAGGCAGTACAGGTGGTAGGTAGTATATGGGTAGTACAGGTATGTACTTATAGTACAGGAGGCGATGAAAGTAATTGACCATAACATGAAGAATAGAGATAAATCTTTCAAAAATACCAAGTCTTCACATCAAGTACCAGCTGCGTTAATTAGGAAGTAACATATTAAGAGCATACTGATGTTGTATGACGTCTTCTCTGATTTTTACCTATATACAGTAAAACAGCCTTCGAAACTTGGCCTAACTTGTAACTTCTATTTTGCCAATAACGCTGTGAACTGAAATGTGTATTGCCATTTTCCCTCAACGTATATCTAAAAATATCTCCCCGTCGTTTCTCTCTTCTCCAATCTCTTGAGGGCTTTTTCCAAAAGACGTCGCCCCCCTCTCCTTTCACCCCCTTCCCCACCCCCTGACATCACTCGAGGAGGTGATTAATGATACGCCGTCCTGAAGCAACCCCAGCTATAGCAAGCATTTCGCGCCAGAATTTCACTGTCGTCTTTCGTTCTTATTTCAAAGTTGAGAAGCTTTCAAACCCACGGCACAAGCTCCCAGCTAGATGTTGATGAAAAAACTACCCAAGACAACTTACTTGGCAAGTAACAAGTACACTTGTGGCATTGCTGCACATAGACCTCAACATCTCACCACCATCGAAATGCCACTTCTCGTACGCCTATGTGTTTATGATTACTACCAATATGATTACGTATACATGCCAATGCTAGAAACTCAGAGCATATTACAATGCATTCAGTGCAAACTCAGTGATTCTACCAATAGAAGTACCTGATATACGAGCCCAGCTGTACGTTGGACGCCATATTAGACTCAAAAAGTCAACACACAACAACGTCGTTTTGTTGAATCTTTTTTCGTTTTTGCTGACAAACTCAAAATGAGAATAGTTGAAGATGTGAATGTATTTATAATAGTTTCCGTTCGACTTCAATATTTTCGATCTATTCGATAATTTAGGACCTCAATTCGATACAGAACTGGAAACTTCAATAATCCACAAATTCGATATCGAAACGTTTCGGTATCGATTCGAAAATTTGTGAATAAATGGGATGATGAATACACATACCCTGCTGCCGATACTTCATCCTGCATGCGAGTATAACTAGGAAATTATAGTCTTTCAGTAGGCTAATGATACACAGCACTGATTCACTGTACTTTTCTATCCATTTGCCTATTTGCCCTGACACCATTCTGTTGCCAATAATCGTAATCTTACGGTTCAATTAAAGTTTTCGGAGATATCGTTTGAACATTCAAAATTTCGATATATTTTGATCATGTATTCAAAATTTCTTTATCGTTTTCAATAATTTTTATATCGAACTTCGTCCTTTTATTGATAATGATTCCGTAAGTGTTCAATTTTGAAATATTTCATGAGTATCATTTTCCTGGTATTGTACCTGAAAAAGAATAGCAACCGAGCTATGGAAACTATGCTATTTCCTGCAGTGTAACTGCCGTAACGTATCTTCGAAAGGAGACCTTATCATACAAACCTGCTCATGTTGGAGGCATGTCCTCATCACAGGCATGCCCTTGTCAAACACCTGCCCTAGAAGAGAATAGACTCATTGAAGATTATTGCTCATGGAATTTTTGAAATACTTGCTAAGGAGAAATTAGATCATTGATTAAAAGACCGATGAGGGTATATAAGTATATTTGAGATATACCTAATTTGGTTATAAGTGTTATGAGTATTAACCTTCCATTATGTAAGTCAATAACTTGTTATTCTTCTCAGGAAAATAAAACATTACTGGATTGCTACTGCCACATGCATTGACTAAAACTAGAATTGAGTATATTGACCTGAACATGTTTTATTGTTTTTACATAATATGAATACGTGGTAATTTGTTGACCCAATTATTCTTTCATAGCTACATTAAAGAAGATGAACTGGATGATCCAAAAGACAGAGAGAAAGAGAAACAGAGAGAGAGAGAGAGAGAGAGAGAGAGAGAGAGAGAGAGAGAGAGGAGAGAGAGAGAGAGAGAGAGAGAGAGAGAGAGAGAGAGAGAGAGAGAGAGAGAGAGAGAGAGAGAGAGAGAGAGAGAGAGAGAGAGAGAGAGAGAGAGAGAGAGAGAGAGAGAGAGAGAGAGGAGAGAGAGAGAGAGAGAGAGAGAGAGGAGAGAGAGAGAGAGAGAGAGAGAGAGAGAGAGAGAGAGAGAGAGAGAGAGAGAGAGAGAGAGAGAGGAGAGAGAGAGAGAGAGGAGAGAGAGAGAGAGAGAGAGAGAGAGAGAGAGAGAGAGAGAGAGAGAGAGAGAGAGAGAGAGAGCACTTTACTTACCTATCGTCTATGGCTCGTCGATGTCATTCAATAGCAACACATCTGAATCCGGCCTATTAGCTCGACGTAACCAAACACAGTCACCAGAGGCCTATTCACTTCTAGATTTAAACACCGAAGTTAAAGCCTTACAGATAATACAATTTTGAAAGAATGAGGTCTCTTGATCTTCAAACATTCAAGTCCACGCAACAGGGCATAAAAAAGGAAACGAAACGATACAAAAAACATCAACTTATGAAAGGCAAGACTAAAATAGCTATATTCTTTATACACATAGTTCTTTTTCATACACAGATATGATATCATTAATATATGCCAAATTCTTGTATAGAATATATTAGGAACAAGGTCGGACGTATATATATATATATATATATATATATATATATATATATATATATATATATATATATATATATATATATATATATATATATATGTATATATATATATATATATTTATGTTATAATGTTATAGAAATTGTTTGATAGCTGTCAGGAATGTCAGTGTATATACTGTATATAGTAGCTCTAGTAGCTCGAACATAGTATGGTTTCTGATCGTTGCATATATTTCACCTAGCTAGCTGTCAGACCATCATCGTATACTGTGGGCTGCACGTTCTATACCCATGTTCGACTTGAATCGTTGGAAAACCACCGGTGTAATCAACAGGGAGGCACAGCTCAAACGAGACCTTAGATCCATCTTCTATTTTACAGATACAATCATTGACAAAACTGGTACTCGCACGTATTCTGTAGTTTGTATGATGTTGGTTAAACTATTGAAAAACGATCATAAATAATGCGAACGCTGTGATACGTAGGTAGAAACGATGATATAGGTCTAATGTGTTGATCGCTTTTCGAAACTAGATGAAACAATATTGGGCCTATATTAGAAAATTTATCTTATTTATATTTCCAAATGTTATTTGAAAATGTAATAAATCTGTTCGATTTTTTTTTCATTTCATTTTAAAGAAGAAAAAATATTATTAAATGGAAAATATCATGGAACGATCATTGGCTGAACGAAATTAGATCCTGACATAATCAAGCTTGGATCTGTATTAATTCTCGGGAATAATCACTTAAACCACAGTTGAGAAAATCAATGCGATCTTGAAAGATCACCTACCCAGTCAGAAAATGATTCAAATTCAGAATTTTACAGAGGTATCAGATTCTTTTGAATTATCAGAATAATGATTTACATAATGATCTAATGACATTTGAAAGATGTATCATAGATACCTCAAATTTTTCAAAAAAGTAAATATTAATAATACAATCTATACGTCATTATCAAAGTTATTCGTCAATTATCCGTTGATTATAGTCGTTTATCCGTCAACACAACAAGTATAGCGTTTGCTTAGTACATGCCATTTCTGAACCATTTGTCGGCGAAATATTAGTTCACCATTTACATACAGTATTCCCGACACATCCCCAATGTCTATTTAGTTCTCATCCTTTCTTACTTTTTGTACCGGCATATCTTTTAAGTTTGATCTCCCAAGAGAAGGTAGATCTATCACGTTGGCTAGCATCATGAATACGTGCAATACGTGTACATCTCTTCTGCGAATAATACATATCTTGAAAGCATCTTTCAATGAGCTCCTTAGGGATGTTGAGTTGATTTAAAATGTGTCAAATCGCCGTGGCGTGCCCAAAGCGTTACAAAATATAATCCCCGTTGAAAACAGATTTTGCAAAAAGCCAAGCTGAAATCTTGTTGTGATTTGCAATTGGTAATGATTGTTGTTATGATGGCTATAAATCATCGTTGTTGGCGTTACTATTAGACACGCACAGTCTGTCCACGTTTTGGACATTATTATAGAATCGACATCAGAATTGTGCTATGAGCGATCGAAGTCATAATGTTGACATCATACAGAATGAGAGCTTGATAATCAGAAAAAAAAAGTATGAACTTTACCAACTTAAGGGATATGGCATTGCACATGGGACATGGCATTGCACATGGAACATAGCATATATCTTGATGTATGTTTGCAGTGTATCGATATTTATTAATAAGATACACCTTCCATCGATTTTACCTCTGAATGTTTGAACTTCTTATTTGACTATCCATATGAATTAGATTTTAACCTTACTCTTACTATGTATTATGTGAGACAATGCAATTCCAAATTGGATGAAAATAAATAGACAACAAAAAACTGTGAAGAATAGGATAAAATAAATATAATATGAATGAGAATAACATTAAAATATTTATATGAAGAATGAGGTGATAATGCGGCGTTAGGTTTTAAAACATTGAAACATTCGATTAATTGTGAATGATATAATCAGATTATGATCTGGAATCGCGATATATTCGAAGTATCGCAGATGAGCGAAGTGATAATTATACATATTTAATTATTTTTTGAGAGATTTGTAATTTTTCAATAATTCCTAGAAACGGTCAACCTGATTAACACAGAATCTCAAAAACTAATGGTTTATGTTTAAAAACTTCAATAAATATCTTTGAATGAGTTATTTCATTTTAAACGTTTGTAAATAAATGTTTTAGAGATGATCACAAGTTATTCAATGAGTCATAGATAATAAAAGTTATAGATAATGAATGTTATATATAAATACAAAGTAGGCCTAAATACACAATTTTTACTGATTATTTCTATATGAAAGTACTCATTATTTTCTATCGGTGTACACATGCATTAATTACATTATTTGCTAAATAGATTATTCAATTACTCTGCATTTGCCAAGGCTGCAAATTATGCAATACTAACATAAATAATAATAATAGTAATAATAATATTCATAAAAATAATAATAATAATGACTGAGTTTGGGTCAGTAGGTTAGACTGAGCCACATACAATTAACTCAACTAATGATTGAAGATTGACTGACTGACTCACTGCCTTACTGACTATATACTCACTTACTTTGCAAATCCTAATGAGTCTTTGCGAAGTGCCGATGGCCATTTAAATACCGATTTACCAGCAATTTGTACACCCCGGGTTTTAATGAGTCAGTACTTTCTGGCGTGTAATGAAGTGACGGGTGGAACGAAGAGATAAATGTCTGGGAGTGCTAGAGAGAGAGACGGAGGTAGATAGAAGAAGGGTTCAAATGGAATAAATATAGAGATGTGAGTGTTAGAGAGAGAGAAAAAAGAGAGGTGTGATGAGTATGAAGGGAATGGAGGAATATAAAAGATGAACGAAGCGTAGAAACGATGCTACGTAGGCCTATACTGGTGATTGGTGAAAATAAGAAAATAAGAGATATGGAAATAGAATTTAATATGGACAGATTATTCGGTTAAAGTAGAGGAAATGATCCTGATAATTATTAGATATCTCATCGGTTTGTTTCAAAGTATGGCAACACCTCAGCAATTTGAAATACTGACCTACTTGCTGAAAGAGTTTATATAGAGTTTGTAGAGTGGTGATGAGGGTATACAATCTATACCGCGTGAAAAGCCAAAGTTTCATTTTTTTCATCTTTGATTTTTTTTAGTAATTTATTTGTTCTCCTAAGTTTCTTCTTCTTCTTTCAGGTCATATATATATATATATATATATATATATATATATATATATATATATATATATATATATATATATATTTAATGTTGCTTAACGACCCCACCAACAGCTAGGTTATACGGGGGTACGAATGAGCGGATGATAATGAAACGATGAAGAGATGATGGATGAAAGGACGTTTACAAAAACCCATGCCTTATGCGGAACTCGAACCCACGCCCAACGGTGACTTCAGTTACTACCGCTAGCGATAATTGACTTGGCCACCGGGGCGGCTATATATATATATATATATATATATATATATATATATATATGTGTGTGTGTGTGTGTATGTATGATTATTATTGTTTGATGATGATCATAAGTTTTCAATCTTACAAATGGGATCGTGGTTTTGTGAACGAGGGTACCCATTCTGTACGAATGTTCAAAATTCGATTTTATTATCTGTAATTAGAAACAAAAGCTCAATTTATATAGCCCATGTGTTGATGGTAATTATTTATCTCAGAATATTTGATTTTAATCTACGCCATCGACCATATCCGTAGGTCTATTGCCCTACAAAAAATGTGTTCATCGGACTGAACAGTAGGCCTACTATTGTGTTTTGAGGGAACACATTTTTTTGCATCATCGAAAATTATCAACGATGGATTTAATTCTTGATATTATTTATTCAGTAATTTCAATTTCTCAATGGGAAGTACACAGGAAAAATATAACGATTTTAGGGAAATAATTGGAAAACGAACTGGCAAAAGACATTTGGTACCTTATTCACCATGCCCGATAAAGTAATTTCAAATTATTTGATTTGTATAAAGATAAAATATGACATACGGTACTCGGGAAATGCTCAAGGAAATTTGTAGGTCATCACACGAATGGGATTCTCTCCTTATTTTCTATGCCAGTTTCCTAACACCCGCACGCAGTCCGTCCTTTAAACTCGAAATAACAGTTTTCAGTAAATACGGTCTGATTTGTGTGAACGATCCGCGCAAATACTGTCCATAAATCATTGGTAGTTCGTACTGTGTACAATGTCTACTAACTACGTGGCTTGAAAGTTGAACCAAGTGTTCACGAGAACCCTTTATTCCCTTTACTCCCTTATATTCACTGCTTGATCCACTACGATTGTCTGCACCCCCCCCCCCCCTTCCATACGAGACGAATACGCTTTTATGGACAGTCACAAATTATCTCTGCCCTAGTTTCGCATTCACGCCTGATTCTTCTCCAAATACGGATTTACTTTCAGGTAAAACTTGAAAGAATGATATGTGTATCTTATGTCAACTTCACTCTTGATGATACATATTTTGTTCAATATAGTCTGCTTATGGTGAGAATTAATATTGATATTTTAAAAGTACATTCTCGTTAAAATTAACTGTGATTTGATAATGATACATGGAACCAAAAAAGGAATAAATTCATTAATTATCATACTGCGGTAATGGTTAACTGGCAGGGTCTTATACCAATTGACCAAGAAATCTATGTTTAGCCTATGTACTCGATATATCATGAAATAAAATCAAATAGAAATCTTCATAATTTGAGTATATACTTTTCTTAGTGATTTACTCAATAATACTATCCTCAATAATACTATCGCCAGTAAACTAGATTCATAAAACAATATAAATATTAATCATCATAATCGTTGAAAATTAAATTTGATTTGTTGTTTTGTAAAATTGCTTTGTTATAGATTGAAAACCATACTCAGAAGCAGCCCTCCGTAGTTCAGTCCTCAAAGACACTGTTTTGAATACTGAAGTCACCTGGGCATATAGGTTCGGGTCCCACATAACGCATTTGTTTTTGGAAAAGTCCTTTCACTTATTATCATCACTTCATTAATTCATTATCACCTGCACATTCGTACCCCCACATAACCTGGCTGTTGGTGGGGACGTTGAGAAACATTAATCATCATCATCATCATATAATGTGAATATATATTCTTCTGATAATTGTTGCTCTTTAATTTATATTTGTTTATTTACATTGGTTTCCATTTTCAGCCATGGCAATATCTTAACATAAGTTATTATACATAGGCCCACATTATGTTTTTGTGATTAAACATGAAAGGTGCCTTCTTCGTGAAAAAATAACAAATAGTTACAGTTAAGAAGATACAAAACATCAGACTCTTTAAATTAAGTGAGAATGATTTAAAATATTTAAAGGAGAGACGCGCCAAAGTTAAAGTTAGTTGAACTGAACCAGATGGTTCTGACGGCAAAGAAATCGGATACAATTGTCACGTTCTGTCATTTTATAAATATTAATTGCTTAAGTTGCTCAACTTTTTCAAGATGTTCCGTTGATTGTTGTTTTTGGCTCTCTGTTGACGTCTGCGTCGAGCGGTGAGGAGATAGGTTAGAGAACATCAGAGTTCTATCAGAAGTGCGTGACAATTAGGTGTACAAGAAACATTTTACTACCACCCAATTTCTTACAACTTGTGAGAGAGTGAGAGAAAAGAAGAGAGAGAGAGAGAGAGAAAGAGAGAGAGTGAGGGAGAGAGAGAGAGAGAATTAGAGAGAGAGAGAGAGAGAGAGAGAGAGAGAGAGAGAGAGAGAGAGAGAGAGAGAGAGAGAGATGAGGAAGGAGTGATATTGATTTATTGAATAGCGGATAAATTAATAACACGTCATAATAGAATAAGAGTATCCCGCTTTTTATTACTTTCAGAGTTTCATGAAATTAGAAAAGAAACCTCAACTAGATATGTGGATGAAATCAAAATTGCTCTATAATATTACAAAATACAGTCATCTGAACTAATGTCTTTGAACAAGATTTAATCTTGATTCACAACTGTTTCGATGTGAAGCATGAATCAAATAATTTGTTCACCTTCTACGGGTATGTATAAGGATGTTGGAAAATGATGGTTTTGCGTAGCGTTCCATTTTATGTGAATTTGATTGTACCTCATTAAAAGTTGAAATTTCACTCTGGGAAAAATGGATTTTTTATTTGCGTTAAACTTTATAGACTGTTTTAATCGTGTTTTTAGTCAATCAATCACCCTTCTCCGAGGAAACTCACTGGAAACTTTGCAAGCTGCTAAATGAGATGTTTTCCTCAAACTTCCAGAAACTTTCGAGAGAAAATCTATAAGCCACGTATAAAAAAACCTATTATCTTAAAAATTGTTTTGCAATTGGTTTTTTATGATAAATAAATGTTCAATTAGGGCTACTTCTTCCAAAAAAGAAGCCAACCTGTATAACATATCATAATAAGACAAACTTCAATGAAAGAATTCTTTTACGACAAACATAAAATTGAATATTCAAAAACGTCAATATTACCACGGCACTTGAAAACATTTGGAGTATACGGAAGCTATTCAGTTGTAAAAAAAAACAGGTAAATTGATTCACATTTCAATTCACGCACGGGAAGATCATGTATGTACAAGGACCGTAATGGGCCCACAAGAACTAATTCAGAACACAATCTAGCTAAACAAAAATTAATCGAAAATGATATTATACATGACTGGATGTATTTTGATCTCTAATTGTTTACATAACTATATATATATATATATATATATATATATATATATATATATATATGTATATATACGTATATAAAATCAGAAATATATATATATCTTATTCTCAAATCATCGATTTTATTTGATCGAAAAGGAACTAATAATAAGTTATTCATACTATTAATAACTTATAATGAATTGATATTTTTCATTCAAATCATGTTTCTATCGTGTCCAAAGAATTTTGAATTTGTCGTTTCAAGGTACGACAAATTTTGTTGAAACGACAAATTCAAAACTCTTTACACTTGATAGAATCATGAAACAAACTATTAGGCATATATTGAAAAAAATGTACAAGATTGAGATTGGAGTTTGTCAATAAAAATCTACATGTTGCAAAGGCTTTGAGTTTCAAGAATGATATGATATGAATGCATGAATGCTTTCAGTAATTTAATTTCAAAGCCAAGTTGTATTTTGTGAAGTTGTAAAAACTCTCCGATTACATTGTATAGAAATATCTCGCTCATCCTACAACGCATACGCTACGTTTTCCCAGTAATTTACTAGAAGATCCGAATATGACAACACAATTAAGATAATGACAAAGTTACGGTCACACACATTGGCAAAGACTTGACATATTCCGTAGCCCAACTCATACGCGGTCTGAGCTGCAGTCAACCCAGTCAAACTGCACTCAAACTGCTCATACGCAGTTATGAGAAAATTTGGGTACTTTTATATAATATATCATCGAGAGAAATCGACTTTTACTGCCATAGGTGACTCGTAACATTTCACTACTGCGTATTTTCATTATTTCCAGATGAGAGTGACTTTTATTTTTGATGACTTTTTTATCTAGACCTGATAGAAGCGCCCTTCGATGCCTAGGCCTACATCTGAGATTATAAGCACTGCTATGATTGTGCTATAACCAAAACTGTCTTAGACGACTTAGCTCACCTATAGTCAATAATAACCAATCGGAGTCCTAGTATCATAGAGCTAGTTAGGTCTAGGACGCTATTTTAACCTAAAAGACCGCGAAAAGGGCTCTATAGTCCTAATTTATGCCTATATTCTTTAAAAAGAGCCAATACCATTTACCACGCTTGAAGCCTACACTAAGCCTGGACCACTATATTGAGTTTATACATGCAGCTGGTTACTGATAGGTACATTTTGATTCATAGCTCAAACCGGCACTAGTACCTCAGTGGTGACGTGCTAGATACGTGTGACCAGGAGGTGAGGGTTGATCAGGCCACGGTTAAAGGTCTCCAATAAAGGTATAACTACCCATACCTTCCTGAAAAAAACATACGACACCCTTCACCTCCTCTGTCATCATTTCAGTATTCATTCATACGACGCCAATAGATTTCGTTATCCCATAAATAAATGAACACATAATTGATTATTAGAAAATGTAAGTTTCAGCAGAAGTTCGGCAGAAATCAACAATGTTTTGATATAAAAATGAAATTGTGATATTGATAGATTCAGTCAAACGTGAGATAATTTAAACTGAACTGTAACCTATAACAACTTCATAGAGAATACCAATAGATAATTATATTTCCTCTTGCTCAGTTTTCACTGGCATAATCTTCACCCCGTCTGTCCGTCTATCCGTTCTTTCAGTTTGCCTGTCTGTTCATCAGCTGACAACGCCATAGCTGATTGCTTTACAAAATAATAGAACTAGAGACTATAAAAGAAGAAATGATAACTGAGGTGTGAGGTTGAGGGAAGTGGTTTTGTTTCGAATTCAGTCTGTATTAGCTTGTTTATTCCAGTTGTATACTAATAAACATTACATTGTGTTGAAATTGCATGAGTATGCCTACAAAATTATAACTATTCTCACATTTATTATTTGACCTCAACTTCACATGATGATTTGTATTACAATCTGAATGACAATTATTCTGAAAAACATTACAAAAACTTCACTATAAAAATAGATTTGTCGTCATAAAATTTAGTTTGTTTTTAAATAGAAAACCTCTATACAAACATGAATGATTTCATTTCATTTCATTCATGCATATTCCCAATTGGATTTTTTTTCTATTCTGAACCCACACAGAATTAGATTTTGATGTTCTTCAGAGTTTCTGGATATTTTGAATTTCAAAATAAAGTAACGTGAAAATAGGCCTACAACTTTCAAAATTAATTTCAAGTTGGTATTTTACGCATCAAGTCTATGTGAATATTGATCATTTCGGTTCATCTCGTTGGCACGCGAAAATTTACTCTTATAAATTGAATTATTTTGATTCACAGAAGTATGGAGCAATTAATGACTCTCATTAAACGTCAACATTATTTGAAACAATCGGACTTCTCAGAGAAAAACTATAGGTATATTCAACTCGTATTGAAATGCAAGTTTCATTTAGTATTCATAGTATTCAACCCAGAAATATTCATGTTACCATTGCTGTAAATCTCGAAGAAGTCAGATCCTATTAGAATAAGCTCGTAATCAAAGTAGAGTAGATAACACTTCCAATATCTCAACCTCAACAACTCGAACATAATTCATCCTGACTGATATTTTTTCGTAGTTTCCCTCAGACGTTGAAGTCTTGGCGATGTACAATTCAAAAATCCAATCAGCTACGACTCTGTAATATTGAAAAACGAATAAATTCGAACAAATACAATAACAAAAACAAAAAATAAAACAGAAACGAAGTGATCAATTTTGTAATAAATATAAGAACAGAGAGAAAGAATTAGTTTTCAACAGTAAGAAGAAGTAGAAGAAGAAGATCAAGATAATGAGACACTTCACCCCACTATGAATGTTTGAATTGTTTTCCAACCCTGAAATTATTACCTCTATATTTATTGTTCGTTAAATGAGTTATCATATTTTGAATTATTCTTTGGGATGGTAAGATCGCCCTTGTGATGCCCCGTTCGATCATATCTGTCATCAATAACCTCAATCGGGGAACATATGATTACAGTTCCGATGTTATTAAAAAAAAGATGACACTCACTTGATGAATTAAGATTTTGAAGCTGAAACAATCGGACGAAAAAAGTTTACTGGTGTAATTCTCCACTTCATAGGCCTTCATGAAGTGCAAGAACTTGGTTCTTCTTACATTATTTTCTCGAAATATTTCTTTAAAAAAATAGAGACAGCTGGTCCATTTGTGTAGGGATTTCAATTACCTTCATGTGCTTATTAAGATATCACATTTTTAATGGGCATAGGCCTACAAATGAATCGAATAAAAAATTCGAAGAACCCAATTTGTATTATTGTCAAAAAAATGTAGCACTTAGAATCTATAATATAAAATGAATTATGTGAATATGACAAAAGTAACCATTGCTGATAAAGTTTGATGACATTTTGATATTATAAGTGCAGGAAACGAATATAGAACGTCCATACCCGAGAGTCACACACTATGCCAATAGTCAAGCATGTGATACTGATCAAACCTTCAATCTGGTAGTAATTTCGTCATGAAATGATAACATTATCTTTATCTTTCGAAACGTACGTATAAACCTACAAACTGGGACCAATATTTCATTGGACTATTCAGCCTATATAGGACTATATTTAGCACTAATATCCGTATTAGGAATGGTCAATATATTCTGTATTCCCATATACATACAGGCATACAACAAAACCTAATTAGTGATACACAACACGTTTCTTCTTCAGCGGGTGATTTTTTGATTGTTTATTCAATAGATGAAAATAATATTGGTCTATAAATTCATATAGGCCCTATATACACTTCATGTCCTTCATTAAGTTCATACACTTCCTGTCATATCAAAGATTAGTCTAATTGAACAGAAATTACTTGATCATTCGCCAAAACTTCTGAAAGAATTAGTAAATTAATAATGAAAAGCTTAATTCTATTGAGTATGAAGATTTTCTTCAGGTGTGATAATTATAGCCTATTTGAGTGTTTTTTATCGGATCCAAATGAATTTTCATTCTGTTCATATATTCTAGCCTTGATCAGATCCAATCATCAAAAATTATCTTCACATGTTTTCGATATCTCGAAGGTTCGAATACGACCTTATTCCTTTAATAAGCGTAATTATCATAACTGACCCAATCGATATTGCATTTCTAGATGATACCGAGATAAACGTCGAATTTTTAAGCCTCACGAGGAGTGGTAAACCAACAAATGAAACAAAAGAGAAAAAGATTTAATTCTTGTATCATTTCAACCGTATTTCCAAGTTTTGGGTCTATCCTCATTCGCTTTTTAGTATATATACTGAATATTACGCTGATGTGGACTCTGATCGTGTCTACTACAGATTAAAAACGAGTGAGATGATGGAATTTCAAAAATAATTCTCCTAAAATATACTTGTACATGAAAATCAGATAAATGTACGAGAAAAGGATAATAACGGTATACCATTTTCTGAAAACTTCATGGTATGAAGATACATTTCTTATTTGTTATTTCTTATTCTTTCATATTTCTTGACAACAATATTCTTTTTGGGGCCATCGTGTGAGTGACAATTTCTCTTCGGGAGGATGCATCCCCCCTCACACAAAATTCGAACGCTGAAACTGGCCAAATATATCGAGAGAAAAGGCCGATTCAAGAAATACTGAAGACTCTAATAGAGTGAGATGGGAGAGGGAGAGAGAGAAAGAGGAAGGGAGAGAGAGAGAGATAGAGAGAGAGAGAGAGAGAGAGAGAGAGAGAGGAACTGCAGGGGGGAGGTAGGAAGATTGCTCAAAGAGGTTCATGTGATTGATTGTGTGAACCATCTTCTGGATGCATGAGAGGAAGTCTTCGTCGTCGGCGAAGAAAGAAAAGTCGCGGAACATTGGAAGAGAATTTTCTTATTTAAAAAAAAAATGACAAGAGGAATATGTTCAAAAATAACGAATGAAATAATAATCTCATGTCCAAGGTTTAAAAGTTTTGATATGAATGAATAACGATATATTCCAGTAAATATTCTCACTATTTGTTTCAATCTAAAATTAAAGGTTGAAGCTAAACGCCGATTATATCTTCATGAGACGTATGGTCTACATCATTATAACAATTTGAAAGATATTCATTGCGATTTGAAAGGTTTCGTGCGATTTTGTGTCAATAAATTATTACGAATGAATATTATTTTGGCTAAGGTCTATAATGTTTCGACTTTCGTTGTCATGATGAAGATTATCATTTGCTTAGTAAACCTCATCTACCCACCCACCCAACCAGGTTATTTAAAGGGCCTGTACGAATGAGCGGATTATAGATATGAATGACGTTTCTATAAAAACTCGTGTCTTATGCGGGACTCGAACCTACATCTGACTTGACTTGCACTGAGTGAATTGGTTACCTGAGCCCGGAGATGTATTTATGGTCATTATTCTCTGAAACTCCCATGCGCTAGAATACTATGAGTAACCTATATACAATATAGAAAAAAAAATACTTATGAGGGAGAATTATGAATCCGAACACCTGGATGGCTCGATTTTAGTCGATAACACGATCAAAAGATACAGGATCAAGATAGAAAGATTGTTAAGACGCTGATTATATATATAGGCCCTATATATATATATATATATATATATATATATATATATATATATATATATATATATATTCAAATAGGCTAGTCTTATATTCATATGCCTATTTGTAGGCCTGTGGTCTATATAGCCTATATATATATATATATATATATATATATTGAATGTATATTATCAGTAAGATCACATGTAGAATTGCAAGTTTACAGGACTTTCACATAGGGTCTAATTCCCTGTGCTATCCAGCCTTCAAGACTCTTGCCTTAATATCGTGATGGTTTGAGTACAAATGGCAGCATTTGCCTCTATAAGATGCGATTGGCGTAATCTTCCCCCATGTTATAGTTGGCGGGGGTTGGCGGAGGTTGGCGGGGGTTGGTGGGGTGATAGGGGGAGGGGTGGTTGCAGGGTGGATATGTGTCATGCACATGCAGGATGGTGGGTGGGGTTTGGTCCATGTGACAGTTGACGAGTGATGTATCCTTGGCCGACAGATTTCACTTACTTCGATCGACACAGACCACTGAGTTGGTGTGTAGAGTGAAGAGTTATACCTATTCGCACCGCCTGTGTGCGTAAGACAATAGTACTTTATCCTACAGGTACATACTAATAGTGCCACATGATTCGCGCCTAATCGCACGTTCGGTGCCTGCATGGTAAATACAGTTACACATTATTTATTGATGGGTTGGTCATCATTCAGATACTTGACTATAAGATCGAGCATACAGTATACATTTGGAGATGGAATAGCTGAGAATGGTATTTTACGGATAAGAAAGACCTATATCAGTATATAAGTATATAGTTATATATATAGGCCTATATATTATGTATATAATATATAGTTATATAAAACTTTGTTTTAAATTTCGGAAACACATTCCAGGAACACATTTCAGGGAGTTCCTTATTGGATCGGTCATTATATTATATATATTCTTATTTCCGTTTATTGAAAGGATTTTAGGAGCTATGCACTATCTACATGATAGTCTTATAGGCTAATATTACATCATATGGGAAAAAAAGGTTAGTATTATTTTCTTTGTTTTAAAGATTCAAGGTGAAAGATAAGGAAGAACTTGTTCTAAAGACGCGTGTGCATCCACAGGTCTATGTGTTCATGAAATCATTAGACCTAGACACACATTTTATCAGGCAAAATTGTGTCAAAATGCTATTAGAACGATGAGATAGAGACATTTTCAATATTATGTATAATATTATCGGACGTAATATGAACAGAGATAATGATTGGATATCTTATCAAATTGTTGGTAAAAACCTTACTTTAAGAAATCTGTAGTCTGTGTGTGTGTGTGTGTGTACTTGTGTATGTGTGTGTTTTTTTTCGGTGTTTGTTTCGTTCGAGACTCGGATAGTGTAAGCTTGTAAGGTCGGAATGATAAAATATTTTTTTGCGATAGTGATCATGTGTCTTTTATCATAATCTGTGTTATTATTCTATATACTTCCATATCACTGGTACACGGTATCTGCGTGCGTCAGTGGACGAAGCAATCCAAAATCAACGCAAGGTGTGTGTTCTGATCCTTATTGATAATTTATTCATTCATTGTTACATACACTTCCAAGGGATCATTTATCAATTGTTGAGTCTTGAATTTTTTTTTAAGATTATCTATTCCACGATTAGTTTTTGAAAAATAACACTTTTGCATTATTATAAAACTTCAGATATCCATAAGTCATACATGACAACACATCCGCGAGTATTTCCTTGTTTTGTGTGTCACTGTATTATGCGTAATGATGTGTTAACAGCTGACGGCTGATGCAGTTCGTTGCAGTCCTGCACTCACCCAAGTCCTGAGTCCTGCGCAAAGGAATATTATTATCTAGATCTCTTCTATCTTTCCAACCACTCATCTAGTTGCCTTGCCGGTCGTCGCTAGCTCTCTTCAGAACGAGGCGCCACCGTCGACCATACACGCGGGGTAATCCATCATGGTCGCTGACAACGAACCATTCTAATTGGTCGAGAACGAAACCACGTGGTATGCTAATTGGCTGGAGGGGTGTGGCCTAACTGTTGGGAACCAAGGGTGGGGGTGTTTGAAAAAAACTAACTACAAAAATCAAAAAAGAGCCGAGGACATTAAGTTGGGTGAATAGGCTACTCGGTTATGTACAGTGACTAACGTGCAGTGCGAGAATGTGAAAGACGTCGTTGAATGGGAAGAAGCAATTGACATTATATGGCAACGATTTCATTAAAAAAGAAATGTGTTTAATCTCAACGATAATAACCGTGACGACGGAGTGATTATTGTTTTTTCGTATAGTATTACATAAGTAATAAAGTTCAAATTTAGACATTTTATCAGTGACTCTCTTTTATGATAATAGGGGTCTAATTGTATTGACTAAAGATGGATGAACAGTTTCGGAATAAAGATGAAGATATTTAATAAGATTATCAATTTCTTATGAATTAACTACAATAATAAAAAACTGTGATCCATAAAATAAAAATAGAGCTCAAATCAGTTCTATATTAAAAAGCGTATGAAAAAAGTTATATATTTTATGTGCCATGAATATATATTCAAAATGCTTTGATCAGTGCGGACAGTGCGTCTAATCAACAACAGTATATTTGATTTGTTTTTCAATTAATTCCCAAGTAATCTAAATCCCTCCCCAGTTGTATCTCTTACCATCATATCCCTCCATCAACCGTCGCCCTCCCCACCACAACGTCCACTCGAAGCCGGACAGACCTTAGCTTCATTGCCGAACTACAATTAATGACTATGAGCTCTTTTCTCATGAATCCCGCATCTACGGGCTCTCTGCAAAGCTCATATCATCAGATACAACAACATCATAACATGGTGGACCCGAAATTCCCACCGACAGAAGAATATAGTCAAAATAATTACATCCAGACTGGAAACGGGGACTTCTTCGGGGCAGCCGGAGGTCACCACCAGTATGGATATCACCAACACCAAGCCACAGGTACGTGTTCGTTTCTATAGTCATGTTTTTCTTCATGTCGTGATGTTGAGTTGTTTGCTTTGAGCACATACGTACAAATAGAAGATGTTGTTGTTATTGTTGTTGTTGTTTCGTTCAACTCTTTTGTATATATTATATAGTTGAAAGAATTTGCATAAATATTCCTGCAACTACACTCTATGCAGATAATACAATTGCAACATAATTCATATATTATGCTAGAAAAGAGATGAAAGACATTCAAACAGGTAGCTTCAGTATTTGATGATAGTAAATGTCACTATTTTGCTTATTTGTTTCATATTATTCTTACAGACATAATCTGCATATATGGATATAAAATGTTATAAATAGTTGAAATATTTCGATCAGGTTTAGCCTAAATCAAATAATATTCTCTCATGTCTTTTGTATTTGTATTTCTTGAAACTGTTCCGTCTCACTTTTTGGTATAGTCTTCAACTTTGCGTTCATGAAACTGTGCTGATTTTCATTTTGTGTTCCATATTCAAACTATCAATTACACAAACACATATACACAAATATATATCGTTTCATTTTACCAACGATTTCAATTGAATGGTATAGGTGTAAGGTCCAGTACAGGATCAAGTTGCATTAAACATATTCTAACTGCATGGTTTTGTTATGTCCTTCTATCAGGGACGCCGTACGGAGCGACGGTCCAACTCAACGCCACCGGATACGCCAACTACGGCGGCTATTACCACCAAATCCACCACCCACAACACCTTCACCACCCAATTCTACCAGCAGAAGCCCAGCAGCCCCCCAACCAGCCCTCGATACCGAACCAGTGCGGTATCCAGCCTAATAGCACATCAGCCCCCGTGCAACAACAGCCCGTACAACCCGTACAACCAGTACAAATACAGACCAAGTTCGGCCCCATTCAGTCATCAACGTTACAAAATCCTGGTCACATTCAAGCCAAGTTCGGCTTACAGCAACATCATGTATCGCCAAACAACGGCCCTTCAGTGACTGTTTTACATCAAAGTGCTGTGCAAAGTGAGTTAGTGTCAGGAGGCGAGGGTAGTCCAGTGTCGTCACAAAGCCCTCCGCCGCCGACACAAGTGTTGAGTGTGTTGCCTCTACAGGAGTTGGTCGAGCAACAGAGTCGGATGGATGATGACGATGATATGGATGATATGGACGAGGAACTAGACCTGGACGATGACGACGACGGTCTGGATGACGGGGATCGCGTCATATATCCCTGGATGAAGAAGATCCATGTGGCAGGAGTTGGTGAGTAGGCCTACTGTTCAGAGATTGAGATGTTACAGTAGTGATAAGTGAAGCTGTATTCACAGTACTGTTACAGCAGAACTTGGCTTGCGGTAGTACAAAATGTTATAGGCCTAACAGATAACATATGGTATCGCATGGTCTAACTATAAACCAACTGTTGTAAATACATACTATTTGAAGTTTGCGTTCTTATATATCAATATCTTATCTTCGTTCTTATATAATAATCAATATACAGGAAAGACTGAATTTAGTATAGCAATGAATGGAGTTTTAACTATATTATGACTGCAATTATTTTGCCTTTATTCAAGTGGAAATCTATGAAGCGTAATATTCATTTGAAGCATAGGCATATATAAACTGAGCACATCTAGAACAAATGTTGCTCGATCACTTATTGCCTCATAAGATGTCATCCACGAGACTTTTTACACTCTAGACTACATTTGTTATCAGCAAACAAAACCAAAATATAGAAGTGTTTAAAACATGAAAATAAGTGTTGAATATGAATATATTACTAGAACCGATAT
The DNA here is from genome assembly GCA_907164805.1 of Brachyptera putata. Taxonomy (NCBI): domain Eukaryota; kingdom Metazoa; phylum Arthropoda; class Insecta; order Plecoptera; family Taeniopterygidae; genus Brachyptera; species Brachyptera putata. Next base: position 30,536,985 of record OU015463.1, on the reverse strand, counting down.
AAATGGAACGCTGGTCTTATATTCACGACGACAGAGTTACATCTCAGTCGTAGGAGACTAGAAGGTCAAATAGAGAATTGGTCAAATTACATATCAAATATATAATATAAAATCACTTATTCAATTGCTCATCTGAATAAGAATAAATAAGGTAGGCCCTACGCTAATGGATGTAACGTATACTGACAGTGTGCCAATGATTTAGGTAACAATGCGATACATACTGAGGGAGCAATATAATATATCATATGTAGAGAGGTACGAATGTTCAAAGATAATTTACCGTAATACAAATACTATTATCAGTATTTAATAGCATTGCTCATTTCTCATAATACATACTCAACCCCGTGTTTTTCTTTGAAATGCAACACGTGTTTTGTTAACGTAGGTCAGGTTCTACTCAGATAACATAACGTAAGAGGTAGGGTTTGTGTAACTCACGTATATATATATACATATATATATATACGTGTGTGAGTGTATAATTTATGGCCACCATTTATCAGCTCGGCAGTGCAAAGAAAAATGGCGATCAGATTTATGTCCATACTTTTGTATGTTAAATGTTCATATGGCAGGCAAGGCAGGGTTTAAACACCTCTGTGTGAGTGTTAGGGATGGCATGATATACGTTAGTGAATGTAATATGAAGCTATTCAATACATTGATCCCGATATAACACACTTGACTATTAGATACAGCATCGCAGATAGAGAAAGAGATAGATAGCAGGGCCTATACATGCGTGAGGACAAAATAAAAAGGAGCCAATCAATCAGGTTATTGGTATACAAGATATGTACAGGACTTATCGGTTAAAGAGACGGAAGATAGTGAAAGATAGGAAAAGTAACTAACGTAAAATGATGGTAGGTCCTACTTGTGACTGATGGCAATACCTCTTCTCTGATGCATACATTTGTGACAGTAGACCCATATACGGTGTAGGCCTTAAATATATAGGCCTATACATATATATATATATATATATATATATATATATATATATATATATATATATATATATATATATATATATATATATATATATATATATTTATTTATATACATATATAACTAGGCCTATATATGACTTATAGGCGTATAATTGATGAATATTAGTTCGCAGTAAACTTGCGTGTATCATACGCTTCAACGAGTAATCTTACTTATTATCCATATGTAGGCCTGTACTGTATCAATAAGTAGTTATTTGCCATACGCAAAAAAGTATATCATCTCCATTGTCACTACAACTTGTTGGAAAGCAAACAATTACATTAAAATAAGCTATAACCATGATGAGATTATTTCATTAAAAATATTGAATAAGTTATATTCAAGTTACATTGAACCATTTCCATGGTTCTTGATTCACATTAGAATTCGGATAAAATAATGAGTGATCTGATCGACCCTATTGATTCATAGAACAATTATATTCGTTGACACGCCAATTGTTGAGATTCCGAAATAAGTTTAGGTGAATAAGAATAGAACAATATTTCCACGAGTCCAGTTTGAAATATTATACGATTTCATTAGGCTTATTATAGTTAAAGAATCCTGGTTGAAGAAAAATTATAGCATCAAGTTATAGGCCTAGATAGGGTCTATTCAACATCTGCATTGCTGTACCGTATCACAAATTATAGTTGGTAAAATATTGTTTGGGGAAAAAAATTATTGCAAGTGCATTTAGAACGAGAATATAGTGTAAATGTAGCATTATAGAATGTTTCTTCATTCTATTCTCCATATATCTCCAATACATAAATGAAGATTATAAAACCAACAGAAACCCGGCTAAGAACACCAACTCGTGAGTGCGGGCTGACAAATGAAAAACATTAATAAATATTATTTTAATATTATTATAGCTCGCAGCAGAGACGGACCACAAAAATAATATTTAAAAGGAGACAAACAGAACAAAGATTAATTATAAATTACCAGCACAAAATCTTTGGGGACAAATGGATTGTACATAGTATATCAATTCTAATTTCGATTACATTTGACATGGATTCGAATAATTAATTGGGTCTATATCATGAGGCATAGCACATTTGACTTCCATATGACTGTGTCTTCTGCACAATGTGTGGATGCGTTTGGAATTAGATGACAAGCAGGTTACTATAACATACATGCACAGCGTGCTGGACCAGCTAATTGCTTCAAACAGTGATCATGAAGTTTGAGATTTTGTTAAAATTACAAAAACTAGAGTTTGTATGCATATATATATATATATATATATATATATATATATATATACATCGATATATTGGATCGTATCCAAGAAGTTTAATGATCATATATATATATATATATATATATATATATAAATATATATATATATATATATATATATATATATATATATATATATATATATATATATATATATATATATCTTCATATAGAGCCTATACTTGGTTTTCATTATATATTTATATTTATCAGGCTTAAATCTCATACAAAATTTTATCTTCTTTCTGAATTTCTATATAGTTTTTTGTTATAATATAATAGGGGCCTATAGGCCTACTCGTGGAAGGACGAGAACGGATGAATTTCATTTTCAAAAGAAACGTACGTATACTGCTAGCCCGTATATAAGAATGTCGTCTATATATAAGCACTGATCATATTGTGGTGGCTGATGATCAAGGTTTCTAACGGTGACTTTGCATTTATTAATCAATTTCAAACGTAGCTCGAATCGTAATACTGACCACATAGGCTTGAATAGAACTGTTTGTAATCAAGTACTATCAGATCAAAGTATATTTTATCATATACCAATGTAAACACACCGATAAGCTAATTTAGTCACACGAAATGACATATTAAACCTGGACAAGCGAGCGAAGATTATATTCGGAAATTTATTCACATAAATCATTTACTTGCAAGAACTAACCATGATTCTATAATAAGGCCTACTTTGTCTGCATTTGCTATAATAGCAGAAAATGACTAAAAAGTGCAATATTATGCCTATACCAGCTAACCAGTAATGTATGATCAAATTCTGAAGAATAAAAGCAATTTCTCATTGGCTACCAATAATTTTTCAATATTTTCGAGTTGAGAACTCTAATAATTTAAAAGTGATAAAAAAAATGTTCAAAGAAATAATAGTCGCTCTAGCAAACCATTGAATATAAATGCAAAACATATCAAGATTTTTGCATGATGGCTGTTCATCCAGACGATGAACGATCATGAAGATCTACCTCACCATACATTTGGAATTATAATTGCTGAAAGTAAACATGAGTATAATACAACTATGGTAATAAAATGATGGTGAGCATTTCCGTTGTTTTCATTTATAGAAACTGTACACAGCAAATCCAAATAAATCGTTGCTCACAAATAACTCAAATAACTTATAATTCGTTAAAATTGACATTGATGAAGTAAACTTACAAATTAAAATACATCAATAGACTCAAACTCAAAACAACACTCTAGGTACAATAAATTGTAATGCTATTCAAATTTGAAAATATTCAAAACAATATATGTTGAAACCTTACATCCTTATCGTTTGAGTTGATTATTTTTTACCTCCAAAGTTTTACTGCATGAGTAGACATATCACTGAATGCAGAGGGCCTGAACGTGCATACTTCCAGTCTGGATATAGGGATGGACAGGAATGGACACAGGAATGACGGCCTGGAATTCAGGGAACGCATTGTGCTGTGTTTACAAACGGGACGAACAAGTTGTGATGAGTTCGGTATACGGCAGAAAAAAACAACATGCTGGCATTTACTGAAATAACGCCAAGTACTGAATGAGTGGCACGTCGCGGCAAAGAATCGGGTGTTTACTATTTGCTATGTGTGTGTCCGACTGTCTATGCTCTGATTTATTCGTCCGAACACGCATCCCGTCGACGCTTTTATCTAGCGGTTGGTACAAGCCTTCACTGCCAATAACAATATTACATTGCGGTTAGAACGGTTTGGAACTACACAAATATCTGACCAAACTCAAATGTGTTTAGTGCTCTGTTTTGTATGAACCTATAGAATAACAACTCATAGAAGGACAATGTTGATGAGTTTGGAATAAAATATTCTATGCCCAAGCTTATCGCGGTTAGTTGGAAGCAAATGATACCATCTATTCAGATGGTAAGCGCAGTAGTAGTAGCGTTATTTTCATTTAGCTCTCTTTCGGGGAGAGCGGTACATAAAAATAAAAATTATAAAAAAATGCTCTTAATGATAAAGTTACAATATGAATAGTAAGAGCAGACTTGAAATAATAACAGGTAAATAGTAAGATGGTAAGACAGTAAACAGTAATATAATTAGGAGTGAGTGGGGGTCGATTGAGCGACATATCTGTTTTTTTGGTGATAGCTTTGAGCGTCATTACATAGACTATGGGCTACACATTTGAATACGGGATAAACATATGCAGACACATTTAGTATGTTGGAAATTATCTGAAATAAAATTATTAACCATGGATTCTGACACCTTCTAAGGGTATCTTATAAGTAGCTAGAAATATTTTAATTTTCAAATTATTTTAATTTTTCATTTTTGTATATTCCTAAAATGTATTTTTTCAGCTGTAGGAGTCTATACCGTGAAGATCATGCAATATTTAATAATGCAATATTTAATGCAATATTTAAAAGCTTCTACTTGAACTATTACGAAGGTACATGTGTTTCCCACATATTAGAATTTTGAAGCGTTGGCATATCGTTCAAAATGTATCAATCATCAAACAACTGATATTTCGCTAAATCGACTCCCAATTGAAAGAATAACAATGAAATTTAAATTCTCAAGCCTTCATAGCATTCCGTTTCAGTGTTTATCGCAGGTTGCTGACATTTATCAATTCAACTTCTACATGATCATGGGATGAATTTTGATCAACCTTTTCTCATATATTAGGCCTATGTAGCATTTGATAAAATACCACATGCTAATGAAAATTGAATGCATGTTACAAAGATGTTACGTACTTTCAATGAAAGTGTAATCACAAATTTTAGGCCTACTGTCAAAGTGTCGTCCTCTGTGGCATATATCGTCAGATGGGATATTACGAGGGGTTAACAACTCCTGAAATCAGGTGTACACTTGCCATGAAATCCCATTAAAATCTCCTTGAAATCACTTGAAATCCCCTTAAAATCCGTATGAAATCTCTTCAAATCTCCTGAAATCTCTTGAAATCACCCGAAATCACATGAAAACTCTGAAATCACCTGAAATCAGGTGTACACCAAATTTGCGAGTTGTTAACCCCTCGGGATATTATTAGAGTTATTATTAGAGTATTAGAGTATAATGTTACCGACTGAAACGATGCAGTTTCCATTTCACTGCATTCAGTGTAAATTCATATCACTCTATTTGGTGTTTAAATTCACATCACTCTATTTGATGTGTAAATTCATTCCACTCTTTGGGTTTGATTAGGAAACATCCGACAACATATTGAGATTTGTATTTGATGAATTTGAGTAATTTTAGTGTTTTATGCATTTTATCATACGATTTACTCAAAATAAATATATATTTTTCACTACCACATCATCAAGGTGAATTTCAATGAGGGAAATATATTGATGAATATAGATATAATATAGAGCCTAATATGATATAATTCTTCAATTATGAATATAATTATCATACCTAAATTATGAATATAATTTTAGTAATAGTATAATAGCTAGTTCATAGTTGGGTAATTGTCACCGTTAAATTGTATCACTTATGTCAACAAATTATCAACTTATGGAGAAGTTGATAATATTTAATATGACAAAATATAGAAACTTATATTTTAAATATAAATAGGCCTACACAGGACAAAAGGACTACAAATTGAATTATCAATATGACGATCTAGCCTATGTATATTGGCCTGCATTCTGAAGACATATAGAGTAAAACAACGGAAGACGTGTACCGTTTTTTAGTGTGATGATGTTTATTCAAGTCTTTTCGTGATCATTTATATAGTTTGGTAATGAATTGATTTATAGCGGTATTCGCTCAAAACCTCATGACAAATAATGTTATGATTTGAACGTGCAAAATTTGATGTGGGGTCCATAGGTTATCTAGCGTTTCTTTTGTTTGTAATCGGGCCGAACCTCTTTTTTGCTCAATCTATAAGTAAGTCACTCCAGAATGATATAACAGTACATCTAGGCCTAGAGTAGAAAACATTTAGATTCACAAATTAGAAAACACCATTTTCCAACTAAAATTGTATTCATTCATTTATCTTCGTTTTTTTCTATGCTCTATACAGTCGAAATAAAGTATACTAGTCTAGAATACAACATTTTGTAATTTCTGAAAACACTTTCCAATATACAAAAACGTTTAAATTTATCAAGCATCTATTATTGGATGAGCGATAGCGTAGACTTTTACGGTTTATTTTCATTCGTTCGTACACACTGCACAGTGCACAAATTTGAAAAACCTTGTGAGATTAGACCGTGAAGTATAATTTTGAGAAAGAATATCTCTGAAAATTCAAAACTTCCACTGATCTTTATAATAATATGCTTCACATTAGAACACATTCTCACTTGAATCGGACAAGCCGTTTTCAAGAAAATAAATTTTCAATCAATATTATTTTTGAATATGGCTAGAAATAGCTTTATCCAGAATCTTACGCTTGATGATTCACGGCTTTGTAGACTTAATAATTCCACCAAGGAGTGTAGAAGTTTGAAGTATATTCTATAACGGACAAGATGTGTTGAGTTTCTGAGTGGACCTCAAACATATATATCTCGCTCATCTCACAATGTATTTGTTGCGTTTGCCTTGTATACATTTTTCAAAAATAGGCCTTCATAAGTATATATTATATAACTATGTAACTCATGAGTTAGCTATAGGTATACTGAACCGTGCTATAACATGTTATATTAAATATTCGTACTGTACATGAGTATATACCAAAGTTCAAACGGTAGTCGAAAGTATATTATATAGGCCTACATATAAGGAAAACATGAAGGAACTAGTAATCAAATTACACTTATTCGAATTAAATTAAATAATAATAATGTAGATAATTGTATATTATGGTAGTTTCCAGTGAAATCGCGACTGACACGTTATAGTATTTCTATGGAATATCATAAAATTATACTTCTGAGTTCTGATAGGTGTTATATGGGGTGTTATATATTGCTCTTATCAAAAGAAGAAACACGGCACTGCCACGAATATCTATACGTCCATTTGAAGGGTTGAAGGTTGTATATAGGATGGAAAGTTGGGCCTATATTAGCAATTGATGTGAACTGGAAAATATTTTCGAACCACCAGCGATCATTATTCATTTTTAGAATATGCATTCCACCAAATCACATATATAACCACCAACAGATATATCACTACATAACTGTGCTCTTCGCAGGAGCTGTGAGTGTGACCAATTAGGATAACATCTGAGTGCTTTCATATGCCCAAATACAATATTTTATGAAATATTCTCTCTTTCTGTTCCCAGCGAATGGATCGTTCCAGCCTGGAATGGAGCCGAAACGACAGCGTACTGCATACACCCGTCATCAAATCCTGGAATTAGAGAAGGAATTCCATTACAATCGATACCTGACCAGACGTCGACGGATCGAAATAGCTCATACGTTAGTGTTAAGCGAACGCCAAATCAAAATATGGTTCCAAAACCGACGAATGAAATGGAAGAAAGACAACAAACTGCCAAATACAAAAAATGTCCGTCGAAAAGCCAGTTCAGTGTCTGGAATCAACAGTAATTCTACTTCTAAAAAAGGCAGTGGTCGAGGTAGTAAAAACAATAGTTGTCAACCACAGCCAAATGGCATTGAGAGAAGACGGAACAATAGGAACAGCTCTTCTGATCTCAGTCAGCACATGCAGAACAGTTCATTGGAACATGCCGGTTCAGCTAATAGTAACCTGAATCTGAATACGTCTGTTTTGAGTGGGCTGACCCCTCTGACCCCTGCCCAGGGCTGCGGCCCGACGCTGCCCCCGGCTGCCATTAAATCAGACTACGGCCTAACTGCTTTATAGAAAGACAAACGTCTACTGTGTTATGTGTTATTATTCCAAATGTACAGTGATTTGCGTACAACTCGGTTCAAGATCAAAAATAGACGCTCAGTCCAAGGCTTGCTATCATGATTACTTTATATAGTTTTATAACATTATTTAACGGATTCTTTTCTGTAATCGTGAGTGTTTTTTTACGATGAAATTATTCTAGCTCTCCATTTGTTTTCCTATAACTGGCGCAGCTCGACGATGATTAAGACTTGATGCTGATTGTATATTATTTTGCGCAGTGTTCTTTTGTGATTAGTTACTGACGCAGGATTATCAGTTTGGCATCCGTTGTGCTGTGAAGTTTATCACATCATGTGGACTCACCCATCGACTGAAGGTAATAATAGATAGCTGTTTTAATTTACGGCCTAAAAGGAATTGAATATATTGATTCATTATGAACTAAAAATATTTGTAAAATACAAATTCGTCGGCTAATTGGAATATAATTAAAATGTCCAAAATTTCTCCGTTGTTAATTAAAACAACGCTATTATTAATGGTTATAAACCCAGTCTAAGAGGCGTGCTACATACAATTTTGACTGACGAATTTAATTTATAACAAACTGACCATTTTTCTTGGGTAAAACGAAGGAGGATTATTAATTAGGTTGTACACCATGTGAAATGTGTATGAAAAGCAATGCCACGCCTATATCTTTATATATACGATGATGCCTCTTTGCATGCATTATTTCTCTGAACAAATGTATTCTAGATGTTTCTTTGTAGTCATTGATTGCTTCGAATTACCGCACCACGTTTCTTCACATTCATAATTAATATTATCATTATTGATGCAAATAGTCAGCCATCTTGTGTGTGTATAATAATTATGTTGTTATTTAAGCAATCGTACTGAAGAGTCAATATCAAGTGTGACTACGGACAGTATTTAACTTAAAACTTTATGTTGATCAAAAAGATTGTGCCACATTAGTTTTTAAGTGATACATAATATAAGACTATTATTACAGAGTTGAAACTACATTTAACTGTACAAGTTGAACTGTCTTAATAAAATGAAGAACGTATTGTGTAAAATGACACTTTAATTGAATAAAGTATTGAAATATTCAATAATGAAGTATGAAATATGTCAATGCCATATAAGTAATAAGAAGCAGAATAATTTAACTTGAACGTTGATTGCAACTGTTCAATACCAAACTCAGGGTGCCCAATACTAGCAAGAATATACTAGATCTAGCTCAAGTGTAGCCGAATGTAAGCTATATTTGAAAATAGCTATTACGAATAATATGAGCTAAAACAATGTACACTATAAATACTAGAGTATGAAATATTGTAGGAAAATAGCTATTATTTTTACGTTTAATTTTATGAACGTTTGAGTAAATGTTTTTTAAAAAAATGTGTGAATAAATGTCAAAAATAATCAATAATCAAATAAATGTGCTCATGATGGAACGAAAGTCTCTCGATTTTATTATTTTATAATACATATTATTAGGCCTATTTTTAGATAAAAGAAATCTGAATTTCAACCTAACCGTAATGATTGTGTCCGTAAATATAACGATAAAAAAGATTGATCAATATAATTTCCAAGACTGGGAGAGATATTCCGTCGTTGAATACCATGAATAGAGATGTCAACTCATAATATCAAAGGCTTTTATAAGCCTATTTATCATTCTATGTCGACACATATAGCTTGAAAACCTAAAGCCAATTGTTTCCCCATGGCCATATACTACTGAGAGATATTGTCCTCCAGCATACCGGTCCAGTTGTGTCACTAGTGTCCACTGGCGTCCAGCTCTCCAGTGTATTCTTAGCGGCTTTCCACTCAAACGACGAGTGAAACATGTGAAATGAGCCGCAAATTACCGGGCGTGTTCAATAATTAGCTAGGATGTACTCCCTCAGCTCATGAGAGGTTTGAAAAGGGTGAAGGAAAAGGGGGTGGAGGAGGTGGGGGTGTAATGGTCAAAGGGTTGAAATACAACCCGAGCGTGGAGTCCAGAGGCGCACCGGGGCATTAGCAAACAATAGGTGAACACGAGTTTGAAATATTACTCATCTTTCAAACTGTTTTCTTTGACAATCAGCGACGTCCCAAAGGGTTTTGCTGATGAGTTAAAATGAAAAGTTCTATGTGAAATACTTGACAACGTTCACTAGTGTGGGAACCACTTAAGTCCACCAAGACAGCTTGCAAGATGAGTATGAGTGTCATAGGCAAATATTATACTGGAACTATACATTTAAGAGTGGAAAGCACAAAATATATCAAAAAATTATTAATTGCATTTTCGAATAATTATTATTAAAATAATCGATCAACTTAATTTCCGTACTTCAAAAATTGCTCCCAAGTATAATGTTTTCTAGAATTTTCTCGATGCCTTCTCTGTTACCTGAAACGAAATTAAATGGGAATTGCAATATGCAATGATATGTTTCTGACATTTTCTGTTAAAATATTCAACTTCACTATGCAATTCCAAACCCATTCATAAATTAGCATCTCTCCCATATTCAATTGAAACCTCGCAGTTCCAACAATAGAGTCTGCAATTTCCAGCGACTTGATATATTATTGAGTAATCACGACATTGAATTCTGATATTTTGAGTATTTGTTTGATCGTAATTCAGTTCTAGACACAACTGCATGTGATGTTCTTCTGTCTCGATAAAAAATCATGATAATATATCTATAGAAATCTAATTGCTCGTGATGAAGTTGATATATTGAATGTACAAGTGTTCTGCCATTTGCGCTCAACGCAAACACATTTTAGAAAAAATTACTTGGTCTTTGATATTGACCTATCTTAACTTCTTCTTTAATAATATTGTAGGATTGTAGGCCTATTAAAATCAGAGTATCCATACATCCGACGTGACAGTGCATGTGTACATGTCTATAATTAATACCATTGAAATTGTCCTCTTCTTGCTACCGGTATACCATATTGGAATTTGGAATTATCACTCTCATTTCATTTTATCTATTTATTTATTTCTGTTGATTTCTCAATTCAAACAAATTTTTAATCTCTCAACATTACGTAATGATTACAAAGACAAATGTGAGAACACAATTGATAATTAGAGAGAAACCCACTTTGGAGATTATTTCATGGTAATCACAAATCAAATTATCAATTCAAAATAATTGCTGAAAGTACTTTTTCTGTCAACAATCAGTTCCGATGTGTGCACCAACTGCACTATTCCCGATTAGGAATTGAAAACCCATGCAGTGTAAGTTTGTCTTCAGTTACTTAGAAACAACTGAATAATAAGTTTACGTTTACATTTTAATTTTCAAATATATATGGCTATTGTAAATAATATTTCAGATCTCGATATCGACATTTTCTTTTCTTCAAAACCTTCAAATTGAGTAACACAGCGATCGTTTCTATAGATCATTATAGTGAAAAAAAAATTTAGATACCCATCATTAATATAGGGCAAGAATATTTCATTTCATTTCAGATAATACAATTTTATCAGCCTCTTACAAAAAAATGAATTATAAACACTAATATCCATATGAATTAAGTCAATAATACATCGTTAAATGCTCAAGAACTAGCAGATACATTCGTTGAATCTATCGAACTCCATTGCTAGTAAAATCTCGTCGGCCCTATAGCGAAACTTGTCTAGTTTTGGACGCGTCTTGGTTCCATATCACCATTGATTCGCCATTTTGGTTTGGTCTCGATGGGAAATTGGAACGCACCCAACGCTCGTCATGTATGGGGTGGCATACCACATGGTACAGCCCACATCATACAGCTCTGCATCATCGTTACTTATGCACCCATCTTTCTCACTCACCATTTTCAAGTTATCAGCCATAATCAATATTATCAGATCGACTTTTCAGTACCGGTACCGGTATAATGTTTCTTTTGAATCTTCAGCTGTTCAGGTATAATAAATGTTGACGATAAAGGGTCAATAATAGGCCTACAGTGAACAGTAGAACGATGATAAATTATTAGTTCTTCTTGCAAACTCAAAAACGTTATTGGTTGAGGGTATGGGAGTTTCGACTTCGCAGTGAATATGAAAAATACAAGAAAAACGAGCGATTTGTTTAGCAAAGAGAAAATATAAATTTTGTAATATGCTTCAGAATATATTTTCTGAATTAATATAGTTGGTATGCATATTATCTCATATGCGAGTATTTTCCAGAAAAATCAAAAGAATAAACGAGTATCTGTTATATTGAGATAGCCTATATTCAAGTTTCTCCAATATGAATGTTTTCATTTCAGATTTGTCATGTTCAATATAATAATCATTTTAAATTATTTTAATCTTATTTATGCAATATATTTGACGATTCAGTTTTCCAAGTATCTTTTTTCCATGCATTAGTTAGCAAACACCTATCTGCTGAAGTTATTAGTATAATCACAAATAAGCTGACATCATGTGTAATGCCTCCCTCTGATCTAATGTTGCAGTTTCTGTGCAGTGAGTAGTAGTCGTGAGCATGTAGACAAGTATGGTAGTGATGGAGAGAGAGAGAGAGAGAGAGAGAGCGAGAGGAGTGTGGAGGAGTGCGGAGGAGTGGTGGGGAGAATTACAGCGAATAGGAGCAACCATTCCAAACCCTCTTCACATTTAAACCAGTGGACCTCGACAAAAAAAACAGCCCCAAATAACAAAAGAGAGCTATGATGATATTTGCAGCTTTATGCAGTCGATACTCTGTTAGCTGTGCACATATAGGACCATCACGGATACCATTTTTATAATCAGTTCAGAACTTCATTGACCTTGTCAATGAAAAAGATATTAGTTTTTGAGGTGCAGTCGAATCAAGATATTTCCAATATACAATTTTATGACACATTTCGATAATCACTTCATATAGATTCAACTCACTGTGATGAATTCATGGTCAATAGAAAAGGATGAAGTTATATCTAAAAATCACTATGATCGATTTTATTATATTATCGTAGTCTCTTATTTGAAAGTATATGTTACCAGAAGTGTAAGAGTATATTCGTGGGCACCTAAAATAGTCGAAAAAACTCACATTAAAATGCATCCTGAAAGAACTTATCAATCACATAAACGAACTGCAATTTGAGAACAGCGTATCATCTATTATACATGAGTACGCCACGTACATTCCATGAGAAAAGGTAGTGGTAATAAATATATGTTTGAAATTAATATAATTTTTAATTTGATAACAAAAACATGTCATGTGACTTGCATCTCCAAAATTAGTTAGGGCTACTATAAGAGTAATGATAGATAATATTATTTCATACGCCACTGTAGACCAGCCTGTTCAGAAGGGAAATCTTGTTTCGAACAATTATTATTGTGGTGAAGAACATTGATGACTTAGGAATTTTAACGATCAGAAACATAATTTTATAAAGTTTGTACACCGATTACCTATGTGGTGTGTGCACCGTTTCTTCAGCTCCTGATACGACTCTCTGAAGACAAACAAAACGTTATGAAGTATATTACAAGTATATATACATAAAGCCTATCATTTTCGGCTCACTCTATTTTGTTCTTTAATTAACTTCACTTTACACTGTGTTAAACTCCTTTTCAATCCAAGAAACGCCCGCCCGAAAACAAAAGCTGCTAGATCGAGTTGGGCATGCAGCTTCACGAGCTGGTATCTGACAGCACGTCGAGAGATGCAGGTATCTGGCCGTATACCATGGCATGCAGATACATGCAGATAGCACTAGAAGGAGGCACACACAGTGAAGCATGGGTTCAAGGAAGGCGGTGGTCAGGTTTTTAATTACGCTTGTGATTCTTTTGACAGTTGGCCACCCTGATTGTCATGTGTCAGCGATCTTGATCGAGCCAAGGCATGGACATCTATCATCCATTTCTCAAACTCTACATCTACACACTTAATATATACCATTCCATTGATATGAAACCACTAACAAGAAAAAAAAGCATTTTTTAATAAAAGAAATATGAATCTCTTTTTAAATACCACCAACAAAGTTGAATTATAATTACAAATGTTTAATCTATATTCCAAGCTTTTGTTCTTCTTGTTTCATTCTGGTTGGGTTGGACGAAAGATATGAGACCTAAGTATCTTCTTATATTATGTAATAATTATATAATCGAAATCTTTTCATCTATATGTATGAAGCACTCGGAGAGAAATCGTCTCATGAAAAATAATAACAAATTATAAAAAGATGTATGTATGTGCATACATATATATATATATATATACTATTTCGAACCCGGCACCTCCACCGATGAGATAATATCAATTATACTTGACTATCTGTTTCACTATTTTCTGATTTTTATGTAATATAAATCATAACCTACGTATACGAACGTGTATTAAATCAAGTGGATAGAGAAAGAGAGATCATAAAATAAATGAATGATCCGTCCTTTGGTCACTGTATGTCAGTCGGCACATGTATGTATTTATACTTTTATCTTATATTATTAAAAAAATATCGTAAATTTAATATATGTATTTGTATTAACCGAGCATATACGTTGTAGGGATAGTAATTGTTCAATTGAGCAGATGTAGAATAGAACAATGAATTCATTCAACCCGATAATGATCTTATTGATACAAATTATTATACTCATTTGTTTCCACGTGAGACTTCCACACTTCTGAATCGGGGAGTGTAATACTTGAGGGCTGTGGAATGTCAACTGATCAAGGCACCTGTTATACGAATCTGCAATTCAAGCCGTATAGTTGTAGTTGTCTATCATTTGTCTGTGACGTTATGTTAGATGTTATCACCGATAATACGACAAGAAGAGACGCGACGTGAGTGCTACCGACCACCCGTACCACCCGTGCCATCCGTACCAACCGTACCACCCGTATATGTCACCCATCCAACTGACACGGCGGACTTGCAATATGGCTGGACATGTCACATGCCTTGGTGAGATACACTCTTCAAGTTTTACTGTCTTAGAAATTAGAAGTAGACACTCGTATTGAAAACTCCTATATATCAGATTATATGAAGGTGTAATCAATTGTTCATTGGGGTCTTATAGTACTCATGAATTTAGGTTGCGGACTCCACAGAAATAGAAGAAATACTATAGGAATGAAATAGTTCTTACATTTTGGGACTAGAAGATTTTCATCATATATGCATCCATATGATTACTGAAAAACATCACTCAATAATGTTTGGCGTTTTAATAAAAGAGCGATGTGAGAAATGTAATTTCGGGACAATTCATGGAGAGCGGAAAAGCAGACTTTATTTACCTGGAATTTGTGAAAATTTTGTCAATTGTTTTAATTCTCAATTAGAACACAGATAGTCGAAAGGGTAACTTTTTCTCATAACATCTAAACTGAATCTTCTGAGAATTTGTTCATTTAAAAAAAAATCAAAATATTTTTTCTAATCTCAGTATTTTGGTGCGAGTGTTGTGAAACGACCGATAATTTTCCGAGAGCAAAGAAAATAATGAAGCTGCAACTCGTTTAGGTCAGGTGGAGATGTGCGTAAGATAAATCAATTAATAGCTATTCACAAAACTATTTCAATACGTTTATAGGCCTACATTGATTTATGGGGTATGTTTATTTCTATGATCAAACTTATAGAAAAATGTATTCAATTTGTTTCCCTCATGCACAACATCGTGTAGGCCTATACTATAGTCCTATATTTAGTGAATTAGTGAAAGTTTATGTTCATACTTGATATAGTTCTGTTCGTATTGCTCTGAAAAAGTCTATTGCCATGTGAACAAAATATATATAGGCCTACAGACATTTATAGTATCAAGATTGAAATGTTGTATCAATCTACATGCTGTTGTTTTGTACTAAAAGTACTACTACACACTTCAATGGACGTACATAGTAGGCACATAATCTCATGATAGGCCTATACGTCATTTTCAATTACTTTTTTGAAATACCATTACAGTTTTTTTTCATCATATTGATCGTTTTTATGAGCAATTGTTTGATAGCTATCATGTGTCAATACGGTATCCATATTTATTGAATCGCAGTCTTAAATATATATATAAATATTAAATATATATATATATATATATATATATATATATATATATATATATATATATATATATATATATATATATATATATATATATATATATATATATATATACACTTTATATTTATATATACGCACATACAATTTTAGATTCAATATTATTTTGTCAAACAAATGTCAGATTACTCTCCGTATATACGCGCCTCGTTTCGCTCTAGTATGATTCGATTGTTTCCAGCGGCAGGTTTATTTGTTAGATGATGATTGGGACATCTGTTTACTCAATGATCAATTAACCAACATAGTGAACATTGAACACATTCCTTCATCCACGTTGTACGCGGTGGTTCGTTACAGACGAGTCAGCCAGTCGCGCTCACTGCACTAGGATTCACTAACAATGAACGACGCATGGTTCATTTGAATTCCAAACACCCCTAGCAGATGAGATCCAAACCGTCTCTCTCTCTTTCTCTCTGTCTCTCTCTCTGTCTCTCTTGCGTTATTCAATTAGCTTTGAGAAGCGACATGATCTCAATGTAGGCAAGACTACAACGTCACATGTTTCCGGACTGGTGCAATCAGGCGAAAATGTCTTCAGTCATTCACATGGGGTATAATTACCTCGAAAACATCAACTGACAATTTGGTTGGAAAGCTGCGTCAGTGAGATATTCAATAACTTTGTTATCAGGCATATATTCATTCGAACCTGGATAATTTTGAGTGGAATTAGATTGAATTCCATTATTTTTATATGCTAGGACTTACTTTCTAGTAACGAAACTATTTCAGTGTACATAGTTATTTCAGGAGATTTGTATCAGTAAATCTACAATCTACAGGATGATACAATTGGTGGATTGCAGAGACGAAGTTTAAACTCCGGCCTACCTTGGACGCCGTTTAAGTACAAAATTGCATAGCAGAGGCAATGCAATTTTGTACTTAGACTGCATGCGTCTAAGGTGGGCCGGGGTCTAAACTTCGTTCTTGCAATCCACCCAATGGGTCTAGGAGTGGTTCATATCAATACTATGATAATTTCCACCAACATTTAAGTTGGTCATTATTCGTTTATTGGAGAACTACAAATCCTCAAGATATTATTGCTCTGCTCAGGTTAGATTATACAATATGCAATGGGTTAATACAATGATAACAATACGAGGTATATTTAATGGATAATGACAATAGATGAACAATAATATTTAAACGATACATGCTTACCAATCTTATTGTGGGACCTAGATTTGAACATGTGTAAAATTCAAAGAGTAAAGCTAATAAATCACTATGCTATATATTTGAAGAACAATATTTCAATGATGAAGGTCTGGCGTTACTTTCGAACATGTCTTAAATAATTAGGAATGATACTGGAATGGGTTTTGCTTTACAAGGGCAATGGGAAGACGTGTTGAGAACCAGGACGATAATTTAATGTTTAAAAAAATGAGTTTTGTATCTATTTTTTGAAAATGAGTGATCATAATCCCATAAATTTGTCGTGAAGACTATTGTATAATAGTATTAGTATTGCATGATGCGGGACATTACTTTTATCGAAAAATTCAGTTTTCATGGAACTGAGGTGGAATTCATTCTTATTTCTCGTAAGCCAATTATGGCGGTAAAACTCACAATCATACGAACTAGTTTGAAATTTGAAATTTCGAATTTATGTGTAACTTTGTGGATTAAAACTCATAGTAAAAGTGACTAATAAAAATCATAGTACACTCAGTCACATAAAATGGTTTGTAGCCCTAAATAAGTATGAAATGGTTGATCCGAAATTGAAATTTGAATTTGAATAAAATCCTACCTACTCGAACGATCCTACCTTTCATCCTAATCCTAATCGGGGAACAATGATTTTGTATCAAGTTTCGATGTTATTGAAAAAAAAATGGAGGAATATAGCCCACTCCCAATAACAATCACATACGCATTCCAATTATAACCTTCATAAAATAATATATAATATTTTATTCATCACAAACTTTATTCTTTTTATTATAGTAATGCAATTTCAGTCCGACTTCGATTAGGTTTCGGGCGGGGAGCAGCCCCTACCCCCGCACCCTTCCCTGTATATGCCATTGCACTTATTCATTGCCCATTCATTGGATCTATTATGAGTGTAATAATTCTACTATACTGTGATGTTAAAGACGGAAATAATATATACACACAAGTACAAAATACTTCACTTTGTTGAAGACTGACTTGAAGTATAGTATGATGTATGGTTCTCTCACAACATGCAAACATGCAAATGAGTATGCAATTGCTATCATATCCATGCATTCACATCAAATTCGACATCGCCATCATAAAGATGAGTGCATGACATCAAATATCTGATTGCATCAATTATTTCTAGCAGAGTTCATGCGTGTATACAATATATATATATATATATATATATATATATATATATATATATATATATATATATATATATATATATATATACCACACACACACACATATAAACAGAAATCAAGCTTTTTCCCGGCTCCAGTATTAGTCATGATTTATTTCATTAAACTAATCAAATCTCTTTGTATAAAATGTATCATATTTGCGAAATGCTGAATGGCATATCTGTAGCTATTGCCAACAACTTTATTACCCAACACAAAACTTTTTAATTTCCTTTTAAACGATCATCGTATTCCAATTAATCCTCCGAATCCCAGGGCCAGTTTTCATTCTCCCCCTCATCCTATCTCTCCAGGTTCCCTCCCCCTCCCTCCTCTCTCTCTTTCTCTCTCTCTCTCTCTCACTCTCTCTTTCTCTCTCTCGTCTTGCGTCTATAACTGTGAGTATTTAATCACTCCTAATTGCGCCCACTCGACAGTCTTCTGCTGTAAATGGTGATAAATAGCAAGCATTTCCGATAAACCCAAACCGAGAGTAGACAAAACTTTATGAACATTCAAAAATGGATGATTATACTATAGCTATACCGAAATAAATCTAGCGGTTTCAGATGGCAACTTTAATAAATGAGTGAATTTATAGATTTTAATTGAGCTGCGATTACAGGAGAGATATCTTTTTCTCTAGATAATTCTTCACAATATTAATGATGTATACACTTTCAACTAGTCCTCAAGATTGTAAAAGAGAATAACAATGTATTTGTATAAATTGAGTTCCAACAAGAGATATTATCGTACCGAAGAATATCATTTATCACTAAATTAAAACACCAGGTATTTTTTTAATCGATAATTTTCTTCTGAAAGTATAAGCGTGGTGATAATAGTAGAATGGAAATACGCCTTAGCCAAGTCGGTTGACATTGTTAATTATTCATCATCAGGACTCGAACCTAAGTAGGACAGCTGCAGGAGAAGAGTAAATACGCTATTCAGAGTATAAATATATATGTAACGTATGCATGAAAATGGGACTAAGGAGTTTGTCAATGTTTTAAATACGGTACTCACTGTAAATTGCAACATTGCCAATTTCTTTTCTTATATCCGCCAATAAGAACTGAATTAATGTTAGATGTTCAGTGTTTAGTATTTAGTGATTATTGTTTAGTGAACTACGTGCGATTTGTTCTCGTATAATATTGTAGATATAATTAGGATTCCCGGCGGGTTTCGTCGCAGTAATCCCGGTGCTGAAAGCTCACGCTCCCCGCCTAGCCTACGCGCGATCCTTCGGTAATACTGTCTTATTGAATAGAGATCCAACCTCTTTCACTCATATACTTACTAAAGACAAAACACAAGAGAACGGTAACACTGTCACATTGTCTTACGCGGGTTTCTTGCATCTTCTGTTTTCTATAATTTTTCCTTTTTTGGGAATGTATGATATATAATTGCAAAATCTATATATAATGTGCATACAAATACGTATTATCACTCTGATATTATTTTCATACACCAATACTATTTCTATCATTGTTATACATTATCACATTGATATTGATTATTCATTACTGTAGCCTATAATTATTATATAGATTATTAATTTGTGTTGTATCACCATGTATTAAGATTCAAGAAGCAAGAATGAAACGATTCAACATTGAACTGAATCGATTGGTACTTGCAGCCAAATAAATTGGTCTAATTTGAAATTGGAATTGGAGTTTAAAAAAAATGTACGCACATTTAACTGCTGATTTTTTCATAGACTATGCGTGAAGTAGGTGTGCCCATTATCAGCTAGTTTTGGTGCTTATACTATCAATATATTTTTTTCAGGGTGCATTTTAATGTAGATCCATTTCCATTGATGAAGATCCATTGATGGACCATTTTATGTGACCACGAACGTACAGATAGAATACACTTTCGTAAGTGAAAAACGACCATGCTTTGTATTGTGAAATTATTCGTTGTCAAATACTGGATACTGTGTGTATTTCCATGTGAAAAAGTTCATAGATTTTCACTTCCATGCCCGGTATGAAGAATTGAAACTAAAATTTCAAAACAGAACGAAATAGGATGGATTCTTGAATATTGAGGATCTGAAATTTTTCTTGATTCATCTATCGTTCCAATTGAATAATTTAAACTGCGTGTATATTTTTATTGCATTTGTTTCTAGTAATTTGTTCATACTTACCATACAATATAGCCTATATAAAGAAAGTATACGTAAATTTGCATGGACAAGTATCGAATAAGTATACTACAATTCGACATTGAAAGATCAAACTGTAAATTTAACAGTTGAAAACCATATTTGAAGAAGATATAGTCTGAAAGGTATAATCAGAATAGAGATCGATAAATTTCAATATAGACTCTCTCAGAACGTCTTCAAAATCAAATGATTATATAACTACAAGGAAAATATATGGTATTGCAAATAAAAATACTGATACTCAAATTGATGATAATATTGTTGGAATTGAAGTAATACGTGATTAGTCCTCTATAAAATGCTTTATCTCATGATTCTTTGTAATAAAACATTGTCTATTTAATTGTTGCAATTCATTCATTGCACAAGTAAGATCTACATGATAGGCCTATGAATACACAGTTTGTCATGTAGTATGCTCATATCACTTTCAACATCCTCGCAATTGCAATTAGTCGATTGTTGAAGTCATTGACATATTTGGAAGACTCAACCAACAAGCAATAAAGGTCCAACAAGCCAAATCGCAATATCCATAACATAATAACAATAACAATATGCCTTGTGGATAATCGCAAGGCAATACAAGTATCATTAACGCATTTATTTGAGTAGAAAATTTGCTTGCCAAATTTGGTTCGATTCAATTACCGTGTTTTGTATTCTGGACGACGTGTTCGTTGCTGCATGCCACGATATCAGAATATACGGCAACAGAATGGACAAAGAAAGGCCGCAATCCAAATAAAAAATAATCATCATTATACATTTTATCAGACAACAAATCAAGAAATGAGAATGATTGACAGATGAATCCTGAGGCAATGTTTAAGTCTACAGGCTTTTCCAACAGACGTTCATAATCAAAAGCATAAACCATGAAATCTTGACTTTGAAAAAATATGCTGGAGGAAGATTTTCTTGAAGGCGCTCGTTTACATCTACAAGTACAGTCTCTGGTGAAAGTATTGTTAATACCTGTGTTATTTCAGTATGAAAGCCGGATACGATTCGTGAAGGTGAATGTACACTCTTGAAATGTGATGAAACGTACTCGCAAACAAAAAGGTCAAGTGATGTCACTTCAATAGATGCAAGCATTCCTTAGCTTTATCTTCATTATCATTTACTGAAGAATATTGGGTAGATAATGCATGGATATGTGTTGTACATACGTTTTATTTAATGTAACATGTGGTAACGGGTGATCGAGTGGTTGGCACAATGTACCGTCATTCAGGCGACCAAGATTCGATTTCTGTCACGGTCGAACATACTGACAGAAGATTTTCGTGGTTTCCCGCTATCATTCAGGTTGAGTCCTTAACACCAGGCCACGACCCACTTCTTCAAACTATCCAAAAAACATTTTGAAAATTAAACTTCAATCTCACCATTCCTTCAGTGCCAGTGGCTCATTTACTCGGATAAGGCACAGTTTGAGAGAAGAATGTCAAGTCGGGGTAGCTTCGAATCCTGCACCATATAAGGTATGGAATTTTGAAAAAATGTCCTCCAACTTTCAGCACATCATTATTTTCATCATCACCCACTCATCCGTACCATCGAGTGAGCTATAGTTACAACCCTCATATAACCTAGCTATTGGTGGGTCGTCAAACCACTAAAAATCTTTATAAAAATAATTCCAGTTCAACGTCATAATGGCGGCGATACATTAATATATCGATTGATATTATAAAAATAACATCAACGCTGTATTTTAACTCAGTAACGATATAATTTGTTGTAAATTTGTTTTCAAATTTTCTTTTTCCTAGGTTATTCTTACAAGCCAGACTCATATTTATTTACATTTCAATCGAAATTCATTTTTATAGATCGCATAAAACTGTGTGGCAATATAGGAAATGGCAACAGCCTCATGGTTGGATCCGCTGATGACAAGCTTAGTTCCACAGTAATCCGTCAGGCGGTGGATTTGTCGCGTTAATCCCTACTGACCAATGTCGACAACGTTGCTTTAGCCACTGCAATCAACACCTCTCCAACCCTTCACCCTACCTTCACTCTCGACTCTAGCCCTAGTGAGGCTGGTAAAACGTGAAAATTCACTAGAATATTGCATTTCTGGTTACCAGCATAAAATGGTCTACATGCCTGAAAATGCTATGCCTGTTCAAAAACACCGGAGAAAAGCAACATTCTCTCTGATTCCTTCCAAAAACTACCCCTGAAACGAGTATATCGCGTTTTAGTGGAGAGAATAGAACAAAGTTTTCCGAGTTTAGTGATAAAAGTATTAAAATTTGAGGATATATTCAGAACAATATACGATTTTAAAAAGAGACGGAAGATCCGTCTGAGGGTGGTGTTGTTGGGGGGTTGTTCTGGACATTACAAATTAATTGCGGTAATTTGATTCCTACTTCCAATTTGTTTTTCACTGAATACATTGTTTCCAAACCAAGTTTAAAATATGTTGAGAAAATGAGTGATTTTAACCTATGTAGGGGCCAAAAAAAAAATGCTGATCTGATTTCAACGAATAATCATCATTTTTCTGAAGCCTATCATGTGACGCAACGTACGATGAGAAATTTCAAGAAGAATTCAGATTGAACATGTTTAATCGTTTGCCGGTGACTTGGAATATTCTAGTGAGTTTTCTTTGACCCACAGAAAATTTGTAAAGCCAGTTTTTGGAGCGTGAGTTATAAAACAAAGTTTGCTGGGTTTGATTGTAAAAACATAAAAATTTTAGGATATATTTGGATTTTTTGATAGAAGGTTTAATTCCCTCCCCATCACTTCCCTCCTTCCGTTTGAGTATGGTGAGGTTGGCGTGTGATGGGACGTTTTTGCGAGTGGAAAATTAATTACGATAATTTGGTTCCGATTGTTCCTGATATATTCTTTTCAAACCATATTTATAGCATGAGCATCTTGCCCCGCGCTTGATTTTGAATTGTCCCAGTGTTTTCACAGCTGGTAACCGAATATGCAATATTTTCACCCATGCTAACGCCACTGCCTGACTCCTCCGCCAAAACGAGGCTTATTAGTGCTCATCTACTGTGCTCTAAAGTGATGTTAGTAAATAAAGTAAGTACTGAGTACTAAAGTGAGTACTGAGATGGGTAGATCCATCGCTAGCGCTCTGATCCTTCATTTGAGAGATTGGGGATCGATTCTCGTCATGAACAATTATCGTAGCAGAGGTTTTTGCAGTTTCCCTCTGTCGTTAAGGTGAATACTGGGATGGCTTATTAATCACAGTCCACTATCCAAAATACGTAATAAAAATACCTTTCATCTATCAACTGGAAAGTATGGAGAATAAATGAATGAGATAGTTTCTCAAACATGACACGATTGCTTCTCTACCACTGTCTCAAAACCCAATAAAATATCCTTTTTCATCTCAACTCACATTTTCTCACTTATAATTCACCGATGCCAATGGATATTATTATTCATTAGCAGTGCTTCGTTGAACACAACTTTATTCAAAGAAATTCTCCTAGTTGTTTCAGCTCAACCAGCTGATAGTGGTATAACTTACATTGTTGTGTTACTTTCGATTCCATGAGCTATTTCGAACGTCTTTTCGCGATAGTGATGATTAAAACTTGTGTTATTGCAGACAGAAAGTGGGGTGGTGGAGGTGGTAGGGGGAGGCTTCCCACCTTACCATGATGTCTTTGGTGTTTATCTTGTATTGCTGAGGATCAGAACAATGATATACCTGATGATACCAACAACAGTGGTTTAAGCACGAGGCACGACTGAGACCTGACGGAAAATCGATGAAAATATATTGTAAAATACTTTCATCATCATACACAGTTTTTTAGATAACTTCTAACCGGATATCATCTAATCATTATCATTATCATTTTGATATGAGACGATTGACATTTAATTTCATTCGTTCAATTTGTCATTTCTAATTGAATACAGGTGGCGAATGTCCTTATAATAATAATAATAATGAATAAAAAATATTAAAGTCACCAAACTGAGAGAAAAAACGCACATATAGGCCCTAAATATATATATATATATATATATATACATATAGAAAAAATTCAATATTTGGTTCATTTCAGACTTCGGTAATCTTGTTGACGAACGAATATTCGCCAACGTCCTTCCTGGCTTCTTTTGGTCCTATTTTGGACACATGGTCTCTTCTTGTTCGAAATTGTGGATCTAGCTAGTATAGTCTTATTTTAATCTCGTTCCATGCTCCATGCGCATGTCCTTCCATCCTCTCATATAGTTTCATTGAAACTTCAATGCTTTTTTGGACTAAGTTTCCCATGACAATGCTCAAAATATATCGTACTATATGGAAACTTGAAGATGCCAAAAAATAAAGAAGACATTTTTTTTAAATAACTGTAGCTATTAGGATATTATCCCCAACACGAGTGTTGCATACTATCATGTAAAATCCCAGTGAAAGTCAAGGAATGATGAACCGTACAACAGTTGTGTTTGGGCGAAAATCTTTCACATTCTTCTCGGGAATCTCTTTTCTCTATTTTCCAATGAGGTTACAGCCATCAAATGAACGATTTTCTCTCTTCTTGAACAAGAATCACTTAATAACCTATATCGCAATATTAAGTAAATATAAGAGATAGTAAAAAGCCCGAATCGGTGCAGAAAGGTGTGTAGAATAATTGCAAGATTAATTGTCCTTCAGAACGATAAAAAAATGTAGTCAATTACTTTTTGTATATTCAATGTTGTTGAGCCTTATGAAGCGAGAAGAGAGGTCATTGGTAACTCAGATCACAGGTCAAATATCCTTAAAAAACGAATAATCGTTCCCATTGCATCGAAATGTTTGAATTATGAGTTAATGTTTTTCTATGATAGACGTATCTACATAACCTGCATGCACGTCACCTTGGCAAGGACGTATGAATCCTTAACCTTTGAGACTATAGATCGTTCATTTTTCTCCCATATACAGATAAGTTAGATTTTCATCTAAATAATTATGATAAAAAATGTTTTTTCCAAAAATAATTCATTTAAAAGGTAAGGATCAAGAGAATTACAGGTACGTTTAAAGAATTGCATGGTCGCTGAAGCGCACCGATCGTTATTAAAGCAATTCTAGGTGTTTCCACAGTCCTGCACCTAACACTGATAGTTTTCAGTTTCGGGCGAGTTTGCGGTGAAATTATATTTGAATTGAAAACTGAAAGAATTATGTAGGTCAGTTATATTAGATAACTACATTATATGTAGATGTAGGTAGAAATAACAAACAAGAAATGCTTCTAAATAAGGTATAAAATAATAAAGGATTTGCTCATCAATATAGACCTATACCATTATGTCTTTTCAAGTCACATCACTGATTACAGAAGCTCTTGAGATTTTTTTTATTACATATTGATATTTGTGTCTATACCTATAAAAGAACCAGAGAAGTCAAGATTATTGAATTTACTGTATTGAATTATTGAATTACTCTGAATTTAGAAGGTATATTATATGATCAACCACAAAAAATCAGTGCAATAAAAATGAAAATATGATTTGATTGATTACTTTTTGAAAAAAGATTCTATTTTCTCCCAATTTCTTTCTTGAAATAGATTCTAGTTTTATACCTCACCGAAAGCTCGGTTATTCAGGATGAAAAGATACTCACCAGAAATGAGAAATTATAATAGTATAATCACGGATTTAACTTATAATTATACTCGTTGAGCTAACATTTTCACAAAAGTTGACTGTTAATATATTTCTAAAATTTATTCTTCCATTACGTTGTATTTAAATGATCTGATGTCTGCCTGCAGGACTGGCTCGTGACGACATGCAGGTCACGTCCGGTCATGCCAGGTCATGGTAGGTCGTTCCAGGTCATGTCAGGTCATGTCAGGTATATGGTTGTCAGTCAGTGCTGCACGATGCATCATGCCAATCAACTCGATTAATCGTGTATAGCTTACATAATAGCAATATACGACCAAGTTTCTCTATGGTAATGTGCTGATACAGGATTTTATAAATATTATCCCTTCAATGTGAATGCAAGAAATATACTCCTCTAAGAAAAATCTCTCCCACTCTCCTTCCCTCTCTATCTCTCACCGATTTTCCCTCTCTTTATTTCTTTCTCTCTTTCCTCTTTCCTCTCTTATCTTTTTCTCTCTCATATACTTGACTGCATATCACAGATCCGTGTTAGTGGATACTATACTTGCATGGTCGTCTATACCAACTGGGTATAATTGTAAACATCTGAATTTGAAGACCATCCAGCAATTATTACAGACTTCTGAACTTGTGCGAGTTAAAAAAACAAAAATCCGAAATTAAAATTGTCCATAAATATTCAATGATAACTGTTTAGAGAAACTCAATTGAGCTTTAAATATTCAACTTTTCGAAGTTGTAGTTGTTCCTACTTCTGATCATAAATCACGTTCTGGAAATGCAAAAACTCCCAAAATACAATAACGATAATATTTGTATTTGTGAGGGTGGTACACGACCCACTATGTGTTATTTAACTGCAGTATGTTTCCTATATACTCGCCACAAACATCCCTGCTGTAGGCATGGTATTTTGAAAAATTATTTTTTCTCAAATATTTGATTTAATATATGAAATATATATTTGATATATATATTTCACAACAATAGCTAAACAGCCATAGCTTAGACTACAACGAATGACAAGGAAAGGTTGAAACTCGAGTAATTATTAGGGGGGACCAATAAGAGAAGAAATTCTCATTTCTCACCAATTGAAGGTTTTCACTTCGATCATCAGAATGTTGTATCAGTATATCAGTATCAGTAGTATGAATTTCAGTGAAGGCCTACATGGTGTAGGTTTACGAATGAAGTTTCTTTAGTGGCTATAGTCAGACTATAGTTTCAATCGTACGAAACATTTATGAATCTTTTTTAGTCGATGTGTTTTAGGCTTGGCAGGCAAAATTGTGGAATATATAGGGATATATTATTCGAAAGTTTGGATATTCCCTTATCGAACGTGTAACTTTCAAATTTGATGTTTTCTATAATTCAATGGTCTATTAAAATATACTAAACATAGGCCTCTATAAAAAAGGGCAGCTATGGGGGGCGAGGATTTTCAAATTTAGTTCTGATTTTTTTTTTTCAACTTTTTATTGGTACTATCAGAATCAAAAAAAAAGAATACAAATGAGATAAGATAAGATATGAAATAAAATTATCATTATTTTCAAGATAATACACAACAAAATTCCGTCTTCACTATTTCCACAAAGCCACCAAAGGTGGCTTGACTGTGGGTGTATATAAATTGAAGGTTCTAAATTGTGACATTGAAATAATTTACATCATTTATTTACATTGTAATAAAAATAAGGAATGCGTTAGGAAGATTTTATAGTACATTCAATTAACGAGATATTTTAGATATAAGAGTAGAATAAAAATGTGATTTGAAAAGAATTTGGTAAAGAATTTGGAAAAGAGATCCAAAAAAAAATGAAAATGAAAATAAAAATAGTATTACAGATGATTTATTTTATTAGTTAGGAAAGTTTTTAATTCTTGTTTGATATTACGATAACAACTCAAATATCTAAGGGAGATGGGTAAATTGTTGAAAAGTTTAGGCATGATATAGTTTAGTTTTCTTTTTCCGTGTTTATTTTTATAAGAAGGAATATAATAAACACCTATATTACGCGCTCTGGTATTTATAGAAGGATCTTCGATGGTTCTGTAGGTATTGCTGAAGTAATATTGCAAAATAATGCGATATTCGTAAATATAATTGGCAGGGAGTACCCGACAGAAGGCATAAAGGTCACCATCAGAATTAATAGTACTTTTGTACTTATTTGGGACCATGTTACGTAACATTTTATTTTGAAGTGAACGAACTTGTTGAATATGAGTATATGATGCATTTCCCCAGGCAAGTATTCCATACGTAATGATGGATTCGGCCAGAGCAATATAAACAGATCGAAGGGTATTGAAAGGTAATATATATTTTAGATTAAATAATTGAAACGCGCATGACCTTAACCTTCTACATACTATGTTTATATGGGTTTTCCATGTATAATGACAATCTATAGTTAAACCCAGGTATTTAAAACTCTCAACCTTTCCAATAAGGTCGGTACAACCACATTGTTGTATAGGAGATGTGGTTACGTTATTTGAATGAAGGCATGTATGTGAATGACATACAATAGTTATGGGGCGATGACGATCAACACCAAATGGAGAGCGTATATGCATTACTTTTGTTTTGTCTGAGTAAATAATTAAGTCTTTATCATGCGTCCATTTAAGAATTTGCGTAAAATCATTTTGTAAATTTATTTCGGTTATTTCAAAATTTTTGTCAACTGATAGAAAAACCGTATCGTCTGCGTATTGATATATCTGGCAGTGATCAGAATAATTAGACATATTATTGACATATATTAGGTACAATATAGGGCCTGAAATTGAACCTTGTGGAATTCCTGAGGTTGTTGTTTTACTTACACTAATCTTATCACCAATTTTTACTAATATCTGTCTGTTTTTCAAATAAGCATATGAACCAATTTAATGAATTTCCACCTATCCCTATATTTTCAATTGCCTGAATTAATTTACAAAAATTTAGCGTATCGAAGGCTTTTTAAAAGTCCACGAAGAGAGCTAAAATATGCTGTCTATCATTGAGTTTACTGTTGACAAAGTCTGAAAAGAGTAGTAATAAATCGGATGTGCTCTTGCCCTTCTGAAACCCATACTGAGCGTCTGTTATTACGTTATGTTTTCCAAGGTAATCAACTAGAGTGGAAGCAACACATTTCTCCATTATTTTATCTATGGTTGATAGTATTGCTATAGGCCTATAGTTACAGAACAATAAATGATTTCCCTTCTTGTACACAGGTCTAATGATAGATACCTTAAGTTTGTCTTCAATGAGTCCCGAAGTCAAACTAAAATTGATGTAACTTGTGATTAAAGGGGACAACTCTTCATTCAAATATTTTAGGTCTTTAAATCGAATGTTGTCAAATCCTGCCTGTTTCCTTATATTCATTTCACCAATGATATTCCGTACTTGATTTATTGTTACAGGTTTCATATACATCGATTGCATTTGAACTGTGTCTCTATCATGAGTTAAAGTTTGAATGGAACAATTGAGTAAAGTCGATGAAATTTCGTTCACAAAAGATTCAACAAAAGTATTAGCAATTGTATCGTTGTCATAGTGTTCACCCAAATACTTAATAATTACGTCATCGACGGATGAATTTTTTCTCCTACCAATCAAAACGTTGATTTTTTGCCACGTTTTTTTAAAATTACCTTTTGAGCTTTCAAATGAGTTTCGGTGATAGTTTTGTTTGGCCCCATTGATTTGTTTATTGAGTTTATTACGAAATGTATTATATTTTGATCTCAAGGTATCTTTAAGGGGGTTTGAATGACAACAATGTTCCCATATTTTGAATAGCGCATCTCTTTCTTTTGTTTTATCTAGTAGTTCATTATGATTATGATTGATACACATAGGTTCCATATTCATTTATATTTTCAAATTTCATCCACTCATTTCAAGTGTAAAAATAGTTGATTTTTCACCGAAATAAATGGAATGAAAATAGCACCGTAATAATTTATTTATTTGCTCTATCTTTATAGAGAAAATTAAATGATGTTTCTATTGCAATTGCTCTTCAAAAAATAATTTGTACAATGGAGTTTAACTTCGATATCCCCAAGAAGAATTATTTCCAAAATATACTCTTTGACTCTGCTGACCAAACAATGGAAAGATTTTAACAAGTTTCTCCTCGAACCTCCAATCTCAAAGCTGTCTTATACGAACCCTCCATTGACACTTGATAATAAATGTCCAAGTTAAAGTCACTCGCCATATCCTGTGTGCTTTCTATGTGACTATTATGATGTCTAATGATCTCCACCGTCACTCCATGCACGAATCTCCCATACTGTTCCCTGACCTATATTCGAAATTTGCCCTCATTTCATGTTCACTTCACTATTATGTCAACTGACATATTTGTAACCTTTGAAACGTGGTACGTGGTTTTCACATGCTCAGTGAACGCTTATTCACTAGTGATTGTAGTCAACTCTTTGCAACTCTTTACTTTGGGAGTCGTAAATATGTTTGTAAATGTGCGAATAGATGCGAATACCCACTCCCCTACTCTTCCACCACCCTGAAACTAACTATTCTTTAGCGTGCAGACTGCAGCACTGATTCGATACGCGAAGAGCAAGACCCCATTTCCTGGACTAGCTTACCTGAATTGAAAGCAAACCAAAGGTATAACAATGGGAAAGCAATATATGTAATTAAAGAATGAAATAATATTAAAATGTTACTATAGCTTTTTATTTGATTGTTACTGTGATTTTTGTTGTGGTTAACAACCCCACCAACAGCTAGCGTTGTATAGGCCTGTGAAGAGCGGGTGAAACGATGAACGATGTGTATAAAATTTTTTTTTTCTGCAGGACTCGTACCCTCGCCCGATTTGACTTCAGTTTCTAACGCAGAGAAGGTTACTGTACTATATGAGCAGGGAAAGGCACTTCATTTGGAAAACGTTTCCATAATAATGACATAGACCTTGAATTATTGGTTGTTAAGGTTAATAAACTTATACGAAATTGAGTATATTCGGAAAATTGAATCAATTACTTCCAACAGCGATTGTAATTTGTACAATGTTTGTTCTATGCTAATAATACAGCATATAAGACAATCATCAATTGAACCTACAACCACAAGCAAGTGTTGAAAAATCGAGAATTTCTTTTGTTAATGAGTTATCATATTTCTGTCATATTTCGTTTATTGATGGAACTTCAGTTTCGATATCTCTCCTTGTATAGCCTACCAACTCGAAACTTTGTAGATTGTAAAACTGTACAAAATATGTATTCGTTTCTTAGGTCGTTTAGACAAATCTTATGAAAATTATTTGTGAATAAATTCAACTTGAACATTTGACTATCTCGACTCAAACTTCTGAGTACTTGATCACGGTTTGATCGCTTCAGTAACTGACAATGAATTAGTTGACTCGCATTTAAGTTAAATCTTTCAACGCATGCAGGTGCTGATTTCCCAACCTACTTTCAATTCGGAATTTTATTCGTACCAAACAGCAGTACCCGACGCCATTAGATTTGCGCTATCATAACAGCGCGTCGTTAAACCCATCAATATAAAAAAGCAGTATGTGCTGTATTATAGAAAGTTGAGTAGTTACATTTTTTTAAATATCAGCCTATCGGAATATGTGAATTTCAAGCTTCAGCTTCTACTGTGTGTGAGAGACTGCAATTACATCAGAACCTATTGAATTATGAGAAAATGTTCAATTCATTTCAATGACTATCACTTTGCTGCGTTTTTTATTAGTTCAATTTTGTTCATTATCCCTGAAGATAACGGATGCAGGTGCAAGTATACGCACGCTAGTACCAGTATAGGTCAGTGAGGACATTCTTGATTACATATTGAAATTACAAAACCACTTACAATTTTTCTCTCAAAAATTTTTTCCTTTATTGAAAAAACGATCCGATAGGATTATTTTAGAAGATTCAGAAATCTGGAGTAATTGTGTTTCCATCTTGTGTGAATAGATATAGAAACTTGTGAAGCACCAAATTCATCCAGGTCACTTTTCGTATTATCAAGGTAATTCATGAAGAATTTTCATCACTGTAGTTAATAACCGATAGGATTGGGAATTATCACTTTTTTTGATTGACTATAGGGCCTAGCAGTTTATAGAATTCGGAGCCGCAGCGTTCGAATGAGCATTCTGGTATCCAATTAAAAACTGCTCAGTTTAGTTATATTTTAATAATTCATGTTATTTCTTTTGGTATTTTATTTTTTCCCTAATTATGTGACGATTTCTGAACTTTGGATAGAATATGCATGTTCAGAATGACGAACTCTTATACTACCCTACAAACCCTACAATATATTTGTACATATACTGCTTAAGAAATCATAATGTATTGATCAATCTGTTGAAATAAAATATTATTATTATTATTATTATCATTATTAGTTGATACTGAAAGTTGAATATTGGTTGTTTTCTGATGGACACCGAACGATCGAACGACCAACTTAACTCTGTTTTTCACTGTCATCTAGATATTTGTTATTACACTTCCTAATATATTGTTTGCCATTTCAGTCAACGCATACGTGACGTGGCACTTTTCAAACACTCTTGAACCATGCAGTCGATTTTCTCGCATTTTCTGAGAAAGCAAACAAATAACGATTGCCTGGTGTCGGAAACAAGTGAGAATGTAAAAAGAAGTTAGAAGATTTAATTTAAATTTCACGTTGTATTCAGTTAGGGTTCTACAGACAATAGATCAATACTCGATTAGTATGCATGAAATTTCGTTGAGATTATAATTTTATCAACGTTAGTAAAGTTATATATATATATATATATATATATATATATATATATATATATATATATATATATATATATATAAAACGTGTGAATATGTTGTGGTCATTGCATACAATTGATGTAATACAGCAATGCAATGAGATTGCTATGGTGTGAACTTCAATTAGGTCCTCAAAAAATCATTGGAACAAAAAAAATCACTGCAACTATTATACAGAAATAAAATATCAATCGAGCTGTAATATGAATAATATCGATGGGACATAAAAGTAAGAAACAAAATTATATGCGAAGTGAAATGTTATTTTATCAAATAAAATCTTGAATACAAAAGAAGATATTGAACTCAAGTTCACGTACTTTGCATCAGCTATTCCGACCATCAATATTTTCTCTCATCACTCATGACCATCTTTTCGTACAGAAGAAATAGGGATAAAATGTGATATCACACTTCGTAGGCATAAATATAACAACGTCATTCATAAATACTCTCATTCTCATTCATGTTAGTTGATCGGGTTCCTTCGCTATTGAAACTTATTATTCATTCGGAAAATTATTACAGAATCTGATATTTTCAATTGATCGGAATAAATGTTGAATTTTTGTTGCCCGTTCAACAGGAAAAGAAACCCAAATGTGATACTCAACAACCTGATTTACTGGGTTGATTGTCATTATCCAATCATGATTATGTTGGTTGCATTTCGCAGAATCATAGCGTAAGACCCTACAAATTAATATACTTTCATTTTCGAAATAATTGTGTTCATTTTTATTTATTCATCGACCCCACCAATAGCTGGGTTATTCAGGGGCATCCGAGGGGTTAACAACTCCTGAAATCAGGTGTACACTTGCCCTGAAATCCCATGAAATCCCATTGAAATCCCTGAAATCACCTGAAATCCCTGGAATCACTTGAAATCCCTGAAATCACCTGAAATCACTTGAAATACCTGAAGTCACCTGAAATCACCTGAAATCCCTGAAATCACTTGAAATCTCTTGAAATCCCCTGTAATCTTGAAATCTGAAATCAGGTGTACTCCAAATTTCCGAGTTGTAAACCCCTCGGGGGCATCATATGAGATCACAGATGCTCATCAAGGGCGTGTTGCTAGTTCTGTTAGCGGTACTATTTTTGTATATTTTTTTACACATTTCAAACATATTTTAGAACTATTTTTTAGAACAGCATCCAACCATGCAGTGTATGTTAAAAGCCTACCAATACGAAAGATATATACAAAAAAAACGTATTCACGGAGGGATTCAAGCCCAGACCCGAACATGATGCCGATTTTCAAAGCAAAGTCTGGAATGACTGAAACAAACGGGCAATAATTATTTTCAAAGAATTCAACAATTATTTCAATTCGGAAACAATCATTTGTCTGTATCAAGGATAAAATTGTATTTCAATCGAATCATTTAACCGTTCGAAGAAAATAGTATATGTGCACGTCTTTCTTCTCTGTTCCGCTCTCTCATTTCCCTAACCTAATGATAGTTGGTTGATGGTATGTTACTGAAATTTGTGAGTCGGAGTCTGGGACTGTGGGAGACCCTGCCTCGAGACCGTTGAGAGACCAGAAAGAGAGGAAGGCGATCAGCTGAAGCTAGTGGGGCAGATCCATTAATCACTGAGAGTGTGATAGGAGCAAGGGCATTGCATCGGGGTACACGTCTGGGGTATGCCGTATCAGTGCTACTGAATGCATGGGGGAACCAAACGAGTCAGCGACGTACAGCCGGTATACAGACAGCCAGCAATGAGACGAAATAGAATAACTCACTTATTATTATCACTCAACATTAATACTGAGCTATACGAGTCCATTCGAAATAGTAGTATTCTCATCATATATATATATATATATATATATATATATATATATATATATATATATATATATATATATATATATATATATATATATATATATATATATATATATATATATATATGTATGTATATATATATATATATATATATATATATATATATATATATATATATATATATATATAGGCTATATTTAATTATGTTGAAACGAAACGTACTGCACGTGATGTTGATAGAATGGATATTATTGCCACTGAAAATGAAAAGCACCACCTGATCGGGAAATCGCAAATAAAGAAATATATATATATATATATATATATATATATATATATATATATATATATATATATATATATATATATAAGTTATATATATATATATATATATATATATATATATATATATATATATATATATATATGGGTGTGTGTGTGTGTATATTATTATTATTGTATACTTAGAAGTTAGATGGAAGAATAGACGACTAATACATAGTGGGTTCCAACAGGGTGTAGCCCTGTTATACGAATTGAATGATAATCAGAGGAATAAGCGAATTGAGTTGTTATCCCCAATTTTATATCGAGCTAATTAATGCCTAATTTATGTTTCGTACAATCAGCTTCTCGGTACTAAAATGTATTGCGTTAGTGTTAAACAGTATCGGGTCTCAAAATAGTTCGATTAGAAATGTGATGTATAGGCCCTGAGTCTTGTTGCTTCACAATTTCTTTTTAATGGAATGAATTGTAGAATTCTGATATACATTCAATGAGAATGGTAGATCAATGGCTATAGCGCATAGTGGTTATAGCGCACTGAACATTGGGGCGCCTGAAGAGAGTATAACGAAATAAAGTCCACTCGGTTGTGTGACATGGGTTTGGGTGTTCAACCTTATCCGCACTCTATCCAGATTCCACTGGAAAGTCACACGACCGAGTCGACTTTATTCCGGTATACGCTCTTCTCATGTCAGAGAATGAGACGCGTATCCCGCCATGATCGACCATCTTGACATAGATTCGGACTGAGGTTTTTCGTTGTTATCCTCTGTAATTCGAGTATATACTAGGACATATAGAAATATGTATGTATGTAGGATCGAACAGGTCACTATCGCTGTATTCCACCGTACAAGCACATGTTAATATAAAAAAAGTTTCCATCTCAAATCACCTGATTCATTATTCACTTACACCAATGATACTCGGGTATCAATAAAATGCGTCGTTTGCACACAATTCAATTTGAGAATTCCAGAAGACATTTAGAATAAGATTAATACTATAAAACCGAGACGATTGTATTATGTCTTTACAACTGGTGCCCCGTTGGAACGATCCCATCTTCCATCCTCAGCCCTAATTGAGAAAGAACAATTTTGTGGCACGTTTTGATGTCACCACTATAATGAAAAATGTCATCACAGGCAGATTCAAATGGTCATGCTATAGAAAAAAAGTGTAGTAACCGACACCGGTAGAACAGTGGTAACTTGCTGGCTCCATGTGACCGGAAGGTGAGTGTACAGATCAGTCCTAGGATCGAGCCCTTCTACCGACCATCTTTACAGAGGTTTTTCATGGATTCCAAGTAAAGCCTTCAGGTGAATGCTGGGATGGTTTCATAGCAATATATAGGTACGATTTCCATTCCATCAGCCTTGCCATCACCTGGGAAACAACTATCTCAATCGTCACTTTGATCACTCATCTAACACTAATAGATCTTAGGTAGGCCTACCATTACAGTCCGTCGTGGGACTTTTCATAAATTATTAACAAATTAAAGTGTACTTTTATACGATCATATTCATAGTAGCTCGATAGCAACAGTCATTCCTAGCTGGAATCGCGTTCTAATACGGACACCAGGGCCCCTTATCGCTCCTTCTACCCCCCCCCCCTAGCCCCCCAACCATCCTCAGGCCACTCATCACACCCTGCCAGCACACAATATACATTATTCATGGGTAGCAATATCAGCCCAAAAACACCCTCAATACACTATACCCAGCATTCACATAGCTGATATAGGTATAGCCTGAGACGATATTACCACCATACACAACAACGAATAAGCTCAGCACTATATATTTCAGTTTGCATACAAAATATCAAGTTTGCTTTTTTTTTTTGGAAAATTGAAACTGAACTACCTGATTTCCGTTGGGGATTTACAGGAGTCGCTCTGTAGGACACAGAGTACAAACAATTCCATTCAATATATATATATATATATTTATATATAAGCCTATATATATACGGAACACTTTTGTGGGTTGATTATATCGTAGGATATAGTCATCTGGGAAATATTGGAGGTTGGTGATAATCTATATCTCCAAGACATCTGACTTCGATTTGATAACCACACAATACAAAGCGCGGGTAAATAAATCAAACTATGACAATTTATTATTTCTCCTTGTAGTTTCGCACAAAAATATGTTTGAAAACAAATGCAACAATTGTAGTACCCTATTCAAGATATCGAACCCTCATAGTTGAATGACGCACTGTAATGATAACCAAGATCTATTGGCATCAGTACATGATGAATGATGATGGGGAGATCAGATGAAATGTTATTTTATTGGGTGCTACCGTGCTTCGAATAGTGGGAAGAAAACCCCGTATTCACTTGATGGTAGATAGAAAACACGAAAAATCTCCGTCAGGTCCTTAGCTGGAATCGAAGTTCGGGCTCCTGAATGATGGTTCAGCGTGCTAGCCATGGTCCACCCGTCCAAGTTTATCGGACCATTCTACCATTCTTATATATGCTCCAGTCATCCAATAAATAAATAATACTGTTACAATTTTGTAGATATAGCGTAAATGCACACGACAGTTATCATACAAGTTGGCCTACATCTTGAGACATAATTGCAAAGGTTTTATTTAAAATAATGAAAAATTGCATCAAATCAAAACAAATAATTACAAAAACTTCATTGTTTACATCAAAGTTAGTTATGACAGGGAAATGTAATGCTACGTAAAAAGGAAGAGAGCATAAAAGAGAGAGAGAGAGAGAGAGAGAGAGAGAGAGAGAGAGAGAGAGAGAGAGAGAGAAAGAGAGGAAGAAAGAGGACGAAAACGAGAAATAGAGAGAAAGACAGACGCCTTTCACGCATCCTGACGAGACTAACACTATCAATCACTTTCTCAACACACACACACACACGCACACCCACACTCACACATGCAGTACACCCACGCACAGAGTATTCTGTATATTTCTCCAGTGCAACGTGTAATAAGACATCGGGACTCACTAAATGACAATCACTCTAAAAATAACAGCTAGCACTCTTTCCTCAACTGGAATCTGTGGAAGTGCCATTCTTCGATTTGTCCGAAAAATATTGGTGGAGGAGCCATGTCATGCCTCTTTTTCTATGACTGAAGTAGCCAGAATTCGAACTTTTTTCTGAGTGTTGTTTTAATATTAATATTTTTCGCATATTTTATTCTTTTCAATCTCAGTTCGCTGAGGCATTCAGTTGGACGGGCGTATTGTAGCCTCCCATGAGACTATAGTGGCTTAATTGCATTTAATTAATTAGCTAACACTTGGTTTACTGTAAATTCTTCGAAGTCTGAGTTAAAAGTCTGATGAAAAGTCAGCTTGCCAAGTCTGCAGCACAATGCACAAGTCAGCATGAAAAATCATCTCTACAAATCAGTTCGAGTCACCTCGTCAAAGAAGGACGACAAATCAGCCCGGCTATTCAGCACAAGTCAGCACAAGTCAGCACAAGTCAGCACAAGTCAGCACAAGTCAGCACAAGTCAGCACAAGTCAGTTCAACACGTTAGCGCGGCAAGTCGGCTCGATAAGTCATCTCGACAAGTCAGCCCATAGTTTTGTCAAGACTGTATAAGATAGTTAGTTCTGTTGCGTTCTACTCTCGCAATCTCTGGGTGACAAGAAGGTGACACCAAGCAAGAGAGCTTCCCCTCTCCTGCCCCGCCAAACCAACCCATCTAATCCTGGTTGTCTCTTCAGTACGTCACATGTCACATGACGTCGTCGTTGTCGACGTCGGCGTCGTCGTGGAGGACCGACCTAATCTCAGTCGTCAACCTGCAAGCTAGCTACAGTATCACATCCACTGTCGCCGTCCTACACATTTTACTTGCACGTAACATATCACACAAAACATTCTTAATTGTTGAAATAAAAAAGAGCAATTATAGCTTTAGAAACTGAAGACTTCGTTGGACGTGGGTTCAAGTCACCATATAAGTCATGGATTTTCGTATACTTCTTTCCACTCATCACTTACTTCTTGGTTTCATCACAAACCTGCTCATTCGTACCCCCAAATACTCTAGCTGTAATAATCAATAGAATACTTACAATAATATAGCTGCGCTAATCAATACAATACCGTTGTGAACAATAATCATTACAGTACATCAATCAATACAATAATCATTGTAAATCATTTGAATGTTCACATTTTGTTCCTAATTTGTTTACTTATAGTTGTGCTTGAGTAATATTAAATAATAATTATACTATCTCAATTATATCAGGCATATACTAATCTTAATCAATCAATGTATCACACGATTTACACCGATGAATATATTTACAGATGATGATCGAAATGGAGTATTTTTGGTTTTCTGTTGGTTCAAATTGTTTCAGTGAATAGAGGTGCTCACAATTTCTCCTCATTTTTTAATGTACCGGTAGGATTGTCATAAAATATTACAAAATGTTTTGATGTACACAGTATTGTTTTAAATGTGTTGGAAAGTTACGCATGCTCACATTCTGATATCCCTATGATCACTGCTCAATAATTATATAGCTGAGAAATATCTTTGAAAATCTAATGTCTAATGTGTGTAATCCAAACTTTATTAAGGTTCGATTTGTTCTAGGCTTGAACTAGAATCGGTAAATTCAATTCCGAGGGTGAAAGGCATATTTGAATTTGGGCCTTTGAAAATAGAATAAGGTCTTGTTTTTTCAAGTCTCCAAAATAACCCTTTGAAAATCTGTTCGAATTTCCGAGAAAATTATACAAATTATAACAAAAGCTTAAAATGCAAAAACGATAAAACAATCATGTCCAAAGCATTTCCAAATGCTATTTCAATAAGCAACATACAATGACCTATTTTATTTTAATTTTCACAAAATATCATTTTAAGTACAAAAAGCATTGATACAAATTCATCCACAAACCCAAATTAATTATAAAATTTTGAATTGTAGTGGTATCAAGAGAAAAAACT
The DNA here is from genome assembly GCA_907164805.1 of Brachyptera putata. NCBI lineage: Eukaryota > Metazoa > Arthropoda > Insecta > Plecoptera > Taeniopterygidae > Brachyptera > Brachyptera putata. Next base: position 30,496,647 of record OU015463.1, on the reverse strand, counting down.
TGAAAAAGAACCTAACTGTATAAAACGACATTACCACATCTCGTCCATCGATCAACGCGTTTGTTCTACTTGCTAACAGATTGTTCCTTCAGCAGATGATTATAAATAAAATGTTACACATAAACCGAGTTGGGAGTATTGCCAGACAAAGATGTACGGAAAAAGGGGAAGGAGGTAATAATGGGGGAGAACAGGTATGTAACAATATTTTCCATAAAACTAGGTAGATTAATTGCGAAAATAGAAGATTTCTTGATACCTATTATCGATTCCATCTTGAATATATCAATCAGTCTCATCTATCTTGAAATATCATGCTGCTCCCCGTGACTCATTCAGCTTAGGGACCTCTTCAGAAAATGAAGTCGTGAATGGGTTCGAATCCCACATAATGCCTGGGTTTTTGTTTGCGTCTATTACGACATACCCGTCGTCACCGACTTCATATTTTGAATTTTACCCGCTCATTCGTACTCCCATATAACCTAGATGATGGTGGTTCGTTAAACACCATTGCTAATAGTGAAACAATGTCATATATATACAAGAATCATTATCTATGATCTCGTTGCTATTCTAACTGAATGTCAAAATAAATATTGTGGTGCTATTTTTCTTTGTTACTTTCTCGGTTTCTCCCTGACTCTTTCTACCGCTCTCACCCCATCTCTGTGCCACCCTCGTCCTCTCTCTCACTCACTGTGCTGTGGGAGGATAGTGACTCACTCTGGCGGAGGATCACAGCATCGCCAGGACTCGAGGGAACGATTTACCGACTCAGACGTAAGTGACGACAACAAACCTCGGTGACGCTGATGAGGAAATAGATGTTACATTCCCCATATGAAAATATTAATTATTAGATTTATTGAAAATGTATATGTATTTTTTGTATTTATGGTTGAGTCAAGTTTGAAACATGTGTAATAACTACCTTTAATTGTTTATAATGTATACTATGCAGTAAACATGATGATTACTTGCAAATCATTCATTCAGCTCTTTAACTGATGATGAATTATCAGAATATATTTACGCCGCTCTCGTTCGTTCAGTCAGCTGAGGCACCAATTCAGAAACTGAAGCTACCATTGGGCGTGGGTTCGAGTCCTGCATGAGGCATGGGTTTTTGTAAACATCCTTTCACGTATAATCACTTCATCGTTTCATTATCATCCACTCATTCGTACCCCCGTATAACCTAGCTGTTGGTGGGGTCGTTAAGCAAACAATAATCATAGTCAAAATCAAAATATAATTCTAATTTTTCATCCTTATAATAATACAATCTCAGACATTACAAAATGCAACATATTATTACATATTTTACATAGATCGGTTTGGGGAAACATATACACATAGTATACACATATACAGTAACATTCTAATTCATGCTTAGTATGGAAATTCATGTAACAATCATAATAACACTCTACATTCATAATATAAATAATATGAAATAATCAGTAATTACATTATTATCGGCACTAACTTATCATTTTACCAGACGAGGTGTTGAGCAGTATCGACGGCATTTCAAGCTCACGAAGTATCTGCTTTCAGAAATATTTGTCAGGGGAATAATTCTGTCACACGAATATATTTCTGCTAATTTAATTACCTCTGGTTGGAGGCAGATATTTCTGTGATTATTTCTTAGTATTTCCTTTTCTGAGAGGTCGAAATGATTCGAACCAATAACAGTCGTTGTTGCGCTTGGAGACAGAAATATTCATGGCCATTCCAATCATGCAAATCAGGTGGTTTCTATTTATTTCATCCAGTTATGACTATAATATGATTACTGGTTGACTATTAGAAAGTCACTGCGGCATTTCTTGATTCAAGCATTTTTCTTAATTCATCTGCAACATCACTAGATCTTTAAACAGGCTATAACCTACATATATAGAACAATACAATCAGCGAGAAACAGGTAGGGATGTATCCTCAACATAACACAATCTTCGATACCTACAATTCCGGTAAGTTACCGATTTATAAAGCGGTCTCCAAAAGATACTTCAAGGGAGGTATAACAAAAAAATGTTTTCTCCTACTTTTGCTATAAATCCATTAATCATTTTCATTCCTCCCCAAAAAATAAATACATAACTGGGAATTTGTGTGTGTTTGTTGGGTGGGGAGAGAGTGAGAGAGAGCGGGGGAAATAGAGTGAGAGAGAAAGAAAGAGAGAGAGAGAGAAAGAGAGAGAAAGAGAGAAAAAGAAAGAGAGAGAGAGAGAGAGAGAGAGAGAGAGAGAGAGAGAGGTGAAAATATCCTACCCTATTTTCTGATAACCCTTCCGATCACTGTCGTGAATGAACCGTATGTATATGAGTGCGTGTATGTGTGTGTGAGTCGGACCTGACGTCCACCCCATTGTATCCCAGTGGTATGAACACTCATCAATCTTGTTGCGCACTGTAGCTGTTACGTCATACACGTCGGTGTTTTCATGTGTGACGTATGCGAGCGCACGCACACGCACACGCACTCACATTTCCTATGATCTCTCGGCATTTAGAACCAGGATTGTTTCATGAACATTACTATTGGTTGATCGCTTGAGCTGGTTCGGACCTTAATTATCACCGATAGTGAAAATATAAGATTAGGAAAGCGTGGGAGTCGATTCGGCGAAATAGCATTTTTTTCGTGATGAAATGTGTGAGGTATGAGTATGAGATAACAAAATCAGAATACGAAAGAAACACATATTTTTAAATATTTTCCAGATGGTGTGGTATAAAATTATCTATAGCCATGACGCATCTTTCACAGTCACAGCCTACAGCTGAAAAACAAATTTTTTAGTATAACTTAGGCCAAACTGTAAACATGTTTAGAATCCAATGTTAATAATTTTTCCTTCCACCATATTATCATGTGTCATGGTCAGTACCGTGTACAACTTACTCTTACCTACAAATCTCCAAAGATAATCAGATCAAAGCGAATGGCCAGTTCATTCGAAAACGTTTGTCATCACTTTCTTCATACTTAAAACTGAAAAGTTTTTCACCACTATTTAGACTACGATTCAGTGCAGACAGAAAGTTTGAAATATCACGGAGAACAGATTGTTTGAACTTTATTCTCAAAATTACAAAAGATATGTATATATATATATATATATAAATATATATATATATATATATATATATATATATATATATAACATATATATATATATATATATATATATATATATATATATATATATATATATATATATGTATATATATATAAATATACATATCATATGAAATAATATATATATGATAGATATGAAATGTTAAATTGACTAGCAATTGAATCTTCTCAATCTTCACCCACTCATATTTCACAACGAAATAATTGTTCTACAGTACTTTCATAGATTCAGTTGTATTAATGGTCACATAATTTCTCATTATGTGATTAAAATCATCAAAATCATTAGTCATTACAGTCATTGGATTGATCGAATATTTTAATGGCTGTGCTTTCTGATTGAAATGTAATTTCACCTTTGATGATTTCAAACCTTGATACAGGCTTTTCTCACCCACCCACTCTCTCTCTCTCTCTCTCTCTCTCTCTCTCTCTCTCTCTCCCCCAAACACATCACTTCATAGCCAGTTAGTTCAGAGTTTTACCGATGGATGCCGCCAGCGCTCAGTTTCTTCTTCCACCAATTCAATTGAATAACCCAGGCAATAATAATCCTCTTCGCTCATCAATACGAGAATACGGTGAATACATCCTCCTCATTAATTTATTTCTTGTTGATATATAATATACAAGAAAGGAAATCTCGAAAAAGAATACAATACATGCTCCATTCTATTCTAATAAAACCTCATTCTCTTTCACACGTTTTACCTCCTAGGACGTCGACCATTAAACCTTAAATGGGCCATTATCACTTTTCAGTGTCAAATAAATTGTTTGATTTGACCTTGAATATTGTAACAAAAGCTAAGCCGTTTGTAAACCGCATTTAAATCGTATATTTGTAAGAATGTGTCTCTAGCAGAGGGAAGTTATAAATGTGTTGTTTACTTGGGCATGCAGCCATGTCTTCTAGTCTAGTCAACTAGTAAGTAGCCTCTTCTATGGTAGGGACCGCTGTCATTTGTTTCAATTATCTCAGCGTATTCAAGCAACGAGGTGACTCGGCAATATGCCTACCAACATGAACCAGCGATATTCAGTACATGTCCGCTGGTAAATAGCGGCAGTGGTTAGCGTGTAGTGCCAATGGTTAGCACCCGTGGTGGTCTGGTGGTAAGGTGGTCTCAGCTGGTCTGCTGGTCTGCTGTTCTGCTGTTTCTGCACAATAATGCGACGATCATGTAATGCGGAGTCGCACGTCAAACATGTGCCAATCTATCAGTTACACGGGCAAGAGAGTAACGGTAGATTGTTTTTGCATAAGGATGAATATTCAGTATGTTTCGAAAAAATGAAAAATGAATATTTTCTAAAATAATAATTATACTGGCGCCAAAAGTAGTCAGATTATAGGGCGATTAGACTGTCGTTGTGTTTTCAGTTTATTATTATTTAATCGAAAACGATACTGAACTTCTCGAATCGGTAACTTTTATATGAAATGATTTGTGCTTTGCAACTGTATCAATACATATATTTCTATATTATTTTGATAGATGAAAGTTTAAATATCAGCCTACATCCATATATATATATATATATATATATATATATATATATATATATATATATATATATATATATATATATATATATATATATATATATATATATATATATATATATAAAACAGTTCGTTTATTTCTCTCTTCACACTGTTATATTCGGTCAACATGTCACGAAACGAAATGTAACCATTCTAGTTTGGAGGGATATAATGATGAACACAATGGTTTAATTTTTTCAATTTTTGGTGTTTTGAAATTGATGTGATATATTACATAATTTGCTCTCACAAGAACAACAAGGTTTGACTTTGTGATAAAATATTTGGTCAGTCATATTAATTACTAATAAGTCTTCCACCGAATATTGAAAATCTAGCGACATCTAAAGCGAAAACTTTCAAAACCGTCTCACACATCTGTATTTAATGGAAAAATTATTTTATTTATCTATTTTAATTCTTTGTCCAAGTGTATTACCAAAAATGAAATACAACATGTATAAGTAAATCATATGCGCAGTCAAGGTTGACCATTCGGTAGAGGAGTTTTCAATATGCAGTAAGCCAAACTATTTCATTAAGTTTATTTTGATATTGCGTCGTTGTGTCTCTAACGCTAATATCCTGATATCCTAATATCATTCCTGATATCATTGTACAATGTTCAGTTTTTAAGGAATGGATGAATAATCAATGAGTCATTATATAATAATCAAGTTCTTTCTGACTTGAGTGTTGATTGAATGAAAAAAATCCGAGACAAATCTAATTATATTAGAATCAATCCATGGAAGTCGATTTAGTGGAATATCAGTTTTTGGGTGAACACATTTTTTAACCGTATACGCCTGAGTCCTGACAATTATGCGATATGAAATGAATAGTTATTTACACCATCCTGAAGGTACTTACAATATCCGTTTTTTTTCCTATTAGAATTCCAATATCTCATACCGTTCAAAAGTTATCACCAAAAAACTGATATTCCGCTCAATTGACTCCCTGGACTCGTAAGTAATAGCACGGGTGGAGGAGCCGGTTCATATTTAATACCATACAATTAATATTTCTAATTTTATTCGGCAATTAAAAGGCTATTACTTCTGGATTCGGAACATCTCACAGACTGCCATGATGACTCAGTGCCAAAATGATCTCTCCATTCCACCTAGAGATCAGAGTAGATCGGGCCTTGGTTCGGTTCCCACCACGTTCCATCTTCAGCAAGTTTTTATCTCTTGAACTATTTGACCAAGAGATAAGGGAAGATCGGGTGTCGGTACAATATCCGCCGCCTTCCATCTTTACAGAGGTCTTACGTGGTTTCTCTCTTTAGCTTATACAGGTAAATGCCGGGATCTTTTCCGCAATATAGGCCACGACCGCATTCTACCCACTGTCCTAAATAACTCTCAGTTCATTATCCATGAAACCTTAATCTCACCATCTAAGCATCTCATTTATCACTCATCCGACGGCAATAGATCTCATATTAGTACACAGTGCGTCGTTGGACGAAATAGGTCTATATGAATAGATAAATCAATAAACAAGTGAATAGTAGAGTAAATGCATGAACGAACATAAATAAATGGATAAATAAATAGATAGATAAATGAATGAATGGATAAATGAGAGAATGATAGGAATAATTGGCATTTAGAGACGTTCAATGCATGTTATTTTTAGGTTCTTGATGTATACCATACTTTTATGAGTATACTGATTTGTTTTTGTATCAATGCTGTAAGACATTCTACATGATAGGCCTATACTTGGGACACAACTGAGAAACATGAGATTGCAAATTGAATTCATTTTCAATAGATTTATTCCAAGATTCTTTACAACTTGAATCGGACTTTGCCTGTAATTTTTTAAGGTTTGATATTTAAGAGAGCAATGCACATATTAGACGGTTTAACTGATGAACAAAAGAATTTTTGAATTTAAAGCATCATTTTACTTATGGATTATATGGAAGTTCTGCTATTCATTAACATTACAAAATGAGAACAACTTCGTTCTATATCGCTTTTTCAATCATTTCACAGTTAATTTACCCATACTGATACAAGTGGACCTAGCACCATGCTAGCACACTGAACCGTCATTCAGAACCCGTCATTGTCGACCATCCTGACAGAAGATTTTTGAGTTTCCCTCTGTCGGTTTGGTGAATATTAACAGTTGAAATGGTTCCTTAACTACAGGAAACGACTGTTGCCTTCGACTGTCTATACTTAGTGAAATAACCTTCCTCTTGTTCATCATTCATCGACGCCAATAAATCTCAGTTCATACCGTGCGTCGTTAAACCCAACATAACTGAAAAATATTCCACATTGACATTCACATTCATTACATTTCCACATTCACGCTCGTCAGTCAACGCGGTTATACGTTTCTCAACAATGTTCATTTCTATCGTTCACAGTCCACGGTCTATTCTGATGCAGGTATGACTATACATGACTACATCACATACAAGAATCAACCATCACAATTGTGCCATGCAACTGTGATAAGGTCAAGGCCTTTATATCTAACAATTATACCAACCAAAAAACTAGAAACTGATCTGATGATAATGATGTAATTTGTTTACAATTATTGGAGGATAAACGTTTTTGTATTTGTGCTGAGTCATAGTTCGGAGGCTGATTGACAGACGATGATGGTTCCGTTTGACAGAAGACGACAACAACAACAACAGCAACAACAAAAACATCAACTATTAAAATTACAATGGATCACTGACCAAACCAAACAACCAACCGTGTCTGCGAGCTGACCAACAATGATAACTGCAACAAAGAATAACAATGGCGATAAGAAAATTAAAAACGGTTGAACATTTTATTCCATTTAATTCGTCGAAAATTTCGTTTCTCGGGGGAGAATTTCTCATTATTTTATCTCTGGGGTACTATTGTTTGATTTTCCAAGATGTTGACTAAATTTCATCTCGTATAGGTGATAATTAGATTTTCTCACAGTAAAAATAGATATAGGCCTACTGTTCAATTTTGGTATGGAACTGAAGATGGGAAAATTATGATCTTTCGATTATCCGCTCGGTTGGACCTGTGGATGCCAACTGATCTGGAGGTCTCAACTTTCAATACGCAATTTAAAAAGGAATCAGACTTTGAAATATAGCTATGAGGATACGCAACTCGTTCTAATTCTCAATGCAGACTCTCTGCAGAGCTGCGACACATGAGGGTGGACCGCTCGATCTTCCATTATTGCATGGTGAATAAAGTTCAAATCAAGTCGTGAATATGATTATTGTAATCCTCGATATTCACTTGATGCGTGTAGTGTACAGTGCATAGTTTTTTTTCCGATTTGTATGAGATATCTTCTATATAGTCGGAAGACTTCAATGTAGACAGGAAAAATGCTGCGCGAAAAAGTGAGGTGTAGGCCGCTCAATTTTTATCTGTTTTCATGAATAAAAAGTTTATAAAGTATCACGTATAAGTAGTTTCAAACAAACTTTAAATGCGTAGTGCAATATATTCAGAAAGTTTGTGTTGTTTGTAAAGACTTAGTGGTAAAAGTACATTTTCGATTTCCAATATAATGGCTGGTTGCACAGTTCTGAAACGCTTTTGCCTATCCATGGCTATAACCCAAGGTACGATGATGACCATTCGACACTATTTATTTCCTTACAAGATTTAGTTACTTGTAATTCCCATACAAAAGTTCCTGTATCAAATGGAACATTTATTAAAACTAGTATTTGATTTAACTTTCTGTGATATTTGCATCAAAACTCAAATCTTACTTATTCGGTCTGCGTAGGAAGGGGCTACTTGCCGGTCACATGGTAATATTTATATTGTATTGTATACAACTAAGACTGTAAGTTGACAGCTATGCAGGAACAGTAATAGTATAGAGAGTGAATAGCGTTAATAATAGATATAGAAAGCAGCATACAAAATATAACATCGTACTATTACATCAGATCAAGTATTTTTCATATCGGCATATATGCCTATACTTGATCATCAAATGCTGTTTTTTATTCACATCTTCATACTGAAAATCTCACGAAACTTCAGTTTCAATCAACGTATACGATACGTACATTTTTGGTAACAATACATGTTTCGAAGTAACGGTTGAAAAAGACGCATTCTCTTTTCAAGAAATCAGTCCAATATTTGTGGGAAATTCTAACAGTGGCATGCTATAGTCACCTAGTCAGCAGACAATTATCCGATTCACAACTGATCACAGCTGATCACATTCGAGGACGCGAGCAGAGTATGGATGTAGAGAGGTAGAGGAGAGGAGGTCCTTTCGTAAGATACCTGTAGAGACGAGCTTCTGATATCTACATTAGTCTACAAAAGCCCGGATCTACAGGGTAGATTACGAATGTTCCCTTATTGCCTGATTGCCCGACTGCACGACTGTCCGACTGCTCGACTGCCCGACTGTCCGAAGGTTCGACTGCCCGACTGTCCGACTGTTCGACTGCCCGGCTGCTTGACTGCCCGGCTGACCGATTGAAAATCTTGATTATATCACAGTGCTGCCTCTACGAGCGTCCATGTGCTTTCAGAAACAATGGTAATAACAATATGATGAGTTAAACAATGCCGCCCGAGAATGGAAAACTGAAAATTCAGAAATTTGGAATTGATATCGTCAATGAAAGCTAGACTTCATTATTTTGTGCATTTATATCCTTATACCATCCAGAATGCTAGGACGCATTTTTTTATGAATCAATAAATGGAATTGCATGTTCGTTTATTGAATCGTCCCCATGAAATATTCAATCTGAAAAAGTAAACACGACATGAAACTTATGATGAATGTAGAACCAGTGTAATGATTCTCAAATGAGAAACTGAATTCAGAATTATTCTTCAACAATGTTACACAAAGTTTTCATCGAAATGTTTTATATTTTGCGAGTCACAAAAGAATATATATTGGAATGATTAGATAGCATACTGAATACTATTACAAATATTTCGATTATTTATTCAGATTATATTCAACTGTGTATATCTATATATATATATAAAGAGACAAAGATGTTTCGAGTCGTTTTCACGGAAATGCCGCAGTTGCTCCTTGTGAAACAATTGCGGTCCCAAAATCATCTCACTCCAAAGTTTCGGTAAGATCTCACTTGCCATCCTCATGGATCCTTATATTTACTGCTTGGAGCTCGTAGGTAGATAGGGGCACAGTATACACGAGTTAGGAAAGCAACTTACATCTTGCTGAAACGTTGGAGTGAGGGACAAGTCCCCGGTGGGACCGCAATTTCTTCGCAAAAATAGCACGCGTAGAATTTTCAAGAAAACGACTTTAAATTAAACATCATTCAGTCTGCGAAAACATCGTTGAAGCATATATATATATATATATATATATATATATATATATATATATATATATATATATATATATATATATATATATATATAGGCCAATATATATGGCCTAGCTTTTGGACCCGTCTTGGTAGTCTGCGTCTGCCCCATACATGGCTAAGCTCATAGGCCCGTCATGGTAGTCTGCCCCAGACATGCCTATCCTTATTCACCCGTCAGGGTAGTCTGCCCCAGACACAACTAACCTCATAGACCCGTCTTGATAGTCTGCCTCAGACATGCATAACCTTATAGACCCGTCATAGCAGTTTGCCCCAGACATGCCTAACCTTATTTACCTGTCATGGTTGCCTGCCTCATACATGCCTAACTTTATAGACCCGTCTTGGTAGTCTGCCCCAGACGTGCCTAACCTTATTTACCCATTATGGTAGTTTGCCCCAGACATGCCCTCTTATTTATTTACCCGTCATGGTAGTCTGCCATAGACACGCATAGCCTTCCACTGACTCTCTTAGACTTCTTGTATCTTACTACAGTAACTCTACATGTTCAACGTCTTGACGTCTGTCGCAGCGTCTTGACGCCGCTGTCACAGCCTCAGTCACAGCCCCAGTCACGCATCTCCTCGTAGACTCATCTTGGCGGTATACTTCATTCGAGTTATTGTTGTCTTGAGGGCCTGATGGTAGAAACATCAATTTTTAATACCGGTATATAGAGAATATAACATGGAAATGATATAGTTGAATTGATATCATTCCAATGGAATATTTTTATGCCATAGCTAAATACTGAACTTGTTGTTCGTAATGTGAAGCATGATGATGTTTGGAAAAACCTACTTGTCATACTTGTCTCGAACCCAAGTCGCATTTTATTTTATTTTAAAAAAAAATGTTGTATTAGTCTCACAGCGTGAAGTGACCTATTCCTAAACTATGAACCAGTACTTTATAGTCATTTTTACTTTATAGTTTTTACAACCAACTTCCGCGGACTAAATCAAATTTGCTCTCTTGGTTGATAATGAACATCTATTCTGATAATTTCTGGTATGAAAATATAAATCTTTGAACTACTTATTTGTTGAAAAGTGTCATAACCAATTTACTTAAAAATTATTGCGGATCCGAGTTCATCTGGAATATTATTATATGTAACAGTTCCCATATTTCTTAATGGAAATATGTATCATATAATAGAAAATATCATAAGTTTCATATGAAAATTGGTGCGGATCTGAATTCATCTGGGCTATGATTATGTAACATTTCCTAAATTTCCTAGATTTATATCTCAATGGGCCTTTGATCACATCACAGGGATTTTCGTGAAATGCATGAAAAAATATTAAATTTACTATACACAATTTTTTTCCAGACCTTTTTTTTTAATCATATCTCTTTTGAACTGTAATTCATGACTGTAATTCATGGCTTGGCTTATCAGCAGGTCACCTCTTATATCAATAACGTGGATATAGTAATCCTGATTGGTAGCATCCAAATTCCACCCAATAAACAGACCATTTGATTGGATGTTACTTTTTGTGAAATAAGTGGGTGTTCAGTCAAAATAGTCATCAGTCAAAATAGTCGTCAGTCAAAAGGGGCTTTTTCTTGGAATATTTCAATATTTCAGGGCATAACGATACTGTAATATTACTGTACACTTCAATATTATTCAGCCTGCAAATTATCAAGTTTGTTGTTTCTCAAAGACCCCATCAACAGCTACGCAATTCGGGGTACGACTGAGCAGATGATAATCAACCATGAAGTGATGGTATGTGAAAGGACTTTCACAAAAAAATCATGTCTTATGCGGGACTCGAACCCAATCATAACTGTTACTTCAATAACTGAAGCTAGGTCTTATTTGACCGTGCTAGGAGGGGCGGCCCTAGAATGTTTATTTATTCATGGATGTATATAACCTTTATATTCACTCTATGAACATTGAAGTTTTTTTCTTTTTATATTCATTGCGATTGGGTCGGGTGCCTTCTGACTGAATGGTGCCTTCTGACGTTGGGTCTTTGGGTGTGCTGATGACCCTAGCTCTCTCATTGTCTCAATGATTATGTCCACGCTAATTGATACTATAGGTCCGTGGATCAATACTTAATTTGTTGAGGGATAATTTTTTACAATCAAATCAGTACATTCAATTTGTTTTTGGTAACAAGAATATTGGATGGGTTTTTGTTTATGCAAACCAAACCTCGAAGTTATCTCGAATGGAAATATTTTTCTTATGTCAAATTGCAGCCCCGCTCGCTATTTATTATACTCATCCAATTATTGACCTTTCCATTGTCTTCCTGGTTCCTGAGTACATTTACCCAGGTCCTCCCTCTGTTCCCGGATGATCGATATAGGAGATCGTGATGGAAAAGAAATAAGAATATACTTCCCCACTCCTCGTATAGCCGTTAGTCGTTGTCTGTCTTGAGTCGTTGGTTACAGGAACAAGTAACCTCGTCGTTCATGAGCCGCAAGTCATTCACTTACTTGAACATGCCTGCAGAAATAAAATAAACACTATAGAAACATGTTTGATTCAATGTAAATGTCGGGACTATGATTTCAACTTCTAGTTCATACAATACTTGGGTGAAAAGGCGGAATTAATATTACTAACAAGTTCAGCACCGATTATTCAGAAAAGAATTTCAACAAGTATAGGCCCACATACTATTACGAACAGTGTCAGTAATATTCTTTATATTTGATATATATATATATATATATATATATATATATATATATATATATATATATATATATATATATATATATATATATATAGCCTATATATTTGATATTTTCTATTTGAAATAGTATCGAGGCCAATGATGACATAATATACTTGAATTATATAACGTCTTGAAACAAATCAAGATGAGCGTCTGTGATTAAGTTTTGGTATAGATCTGATGATCCGTGGGGTACAATATACTGACTCCGAAAAATTTTGAGAAACAAATCTAGCTATATTGGACGGTTGGCCCAATGGCTGTCAAGCTGAACCGTCTTTCAGAAGACAGGAGATCGATTCCCGCCATGGTCGACCATCCCGACACGTTTTTTTTTGGGTTTCCTCTGTCGTTAAGGTGCCTACTGGGATGGCTCCCCACTGTCCAAATTTCGAATCTCAAAATGTATTATACGGGAAATCATCACTGCCCGAATGGGGAAATTTGAATTGACATGTTTTCTGCCAAACGTATTTTATTGTTTTGGGTGTCTGTAGTCATCCACGTAATACTTATTAGGCCTACTATTGAAAATTACGCTGACCTGGAATTCGTTTGTGTTTGAAACACATGTGCGAATAAGATGTATTTTCATTTCAAGAATGGTTTTGGTAATACTCGCGAATACAAATCAAGATAATATAGGCCTATGAGCGGAAAATCTAATTAACTGTACAATATTATGTGAAATATCGTATTGTATTCATGATTAATGTTGGATTTCTTTCTGGGGCATGGTGTGAGTGAAAATTTCTCACTAGGGGATGGCATCCCCCGCATTCCTCCCACCCCTCAATTCTAACACTGCCAACTTTTGAATAAAACGAGGTGATGCATCTGCACAGGGTATATATAATCTTTGCGCTGAGAGTGTAGCTCGCGCTATCTATACGGAGGGTTAGGGAACTATGACAGCACCATTAGAAGCGGTATGGTGGGGGAGAGACCTACATACAAAAATAGTGTATTTACATGCGTCTAAAGCAGCTAATTTAGTAATAATTCATCAATTTAATAAGAGCAGGTCGACTCAATTAATTGTAACATCAATCAAAGCAATGAACAGACTTAAAGTGTTCTATTTGTAAAATACTATCCCCTCACTCTTTGTTTATCATCATTTCAACTTTCATCTTGACTTTATATAAAGTTCTACTTTTTTTCATGCCTCTTGAAATCAGATTCTTGTCTTCTTACTTGACACTATATCATCACCCAAAGACCATTCGTAACAAATGCTATAAAAATGATACCATGACCGTGCCAACACCCTTCCATATTAACAATATGGTACTGGTAATAATAAAATACGGTCGCTTTAATTGTAAAACTCAATTTACTCTACAATTGAAACATTAGAAATGGCAAGTTGATATAATTGAAATATTATTATCAAACTACACTTCTTTATGAAAATCATCATAAAGGCTTCCATATTGAAAATCTAAACCATATACTTTACCAGTTGGCGCTTCCCTTCTTAGAACAAATTCACAGCTTCTTTATCCCATGGCAAATATGAAACTTGTTATCAAACTATTTTCAAATCACTACTTATCACTATTTAATCTGATTGTTTGGTGATTGTCAGTTAGTGTGTGAGAGTGTTAAGCAGGTATATGCTTGGTGGCTCGGTTGTATAATGTGTGGACTGGTGAGTTTTCAGCGCCGGAGACGCCCTCCGACGCCTGGCACCTAGCCTGGCTGGATGCTGTATGGATCTCAGGGACGACGACGCCTGATTGGTCTATGCAAGGGCTGGGCGAGGGGAAGGAAAGGGGGCTGGGGGGGAGTGGGGCTGCATCCCCGACGACATACAATCATATAATCGGTTAGCAAGACGAACCGCTTTTACACTTATTGCAACATCGCCCTGATCGAGACACGAATTCGAGAGTCGGTCCATGTGGCTGTGATCGTAGACTCTTCCTTGTGACAAATATCCATGTGAACGCTTGAGTGCTTGAAATGACCCTATAGGATTTTTTATGGCGCTTATTGACCCCACCAATAGTTAGGCTAAAAGGGGGCTACGAATGAGATATACTATATCAATGAATTGATAGGCCTATAAAGGTGAAAGGACTTTCATAAAATTCGTTTATTATGCAGGACTCGAACCCACGCCCGACTTGGCTTCAATTTCTGAAGCAGTGTCCCAGGCGAAAGGGAGCCGACTTCTGGGCTAGACCCCTACTAGTGAAAATAGCACATTATGAGATGGCACCCAATAGCCCCCATCGGGTCTATAGAGATGAGAAAATTATTCATTTTTCATTTTTTATTTACAATTTTCTCAAAAATAGTACGAACTAATTAATATAAGTCGTGAAACTGATTGAGACACAATGTGGAAAATTAAATTAAAAACAAGAGCAGGAGCTTTATCATGTTCATAGGCCTACCTTATGAGATGCGATTGCATTATAGTTTGTAATTGAACGAGTTTAATGTTCAAATTGTTATCATTTATAAATTTGAACCGATTAAGACTTTCTCATAATCATATTTGAACACATATTTAAAATAAGGTATTTAAAAAAAGTATAATACGTACCTACTTTCTAGCCTTATTGATTTTCAATGAATCTATTGATGTGTTTTATTTACATGCTAAATATAGGCCTGATTTTTGTCTGCTTGCTTATAGTTTGCGGATCAACATATCCGACCGGCAATGCTGTTTGATAGGTGAGACAGTTAATCGGATCCTGAAAGTATGACTGCACCATTACCATTGGCTATACCATTACTATTTACCAGTAGGCCTATTTAGCCTATACTATGTGTATAATCAATTAATTTAACACAATTATTCAGTCAATTATTCAACTGCATCTGATAATAGATTTTGTAACATAATGGAATGGATGTGAGGTTGAACATGTAGTCGTGAATAACATATTCAGATTTCATTATAATTTTGTATCCCCCATTTTTATTTATTTGAATTGGAAAATTCTTACTCAATTAAAATGAAGAGCATTATCCATGATGTAGGCCTATCCTATTAGTATATTAAATATTGTTATACCTCAAAATACTACTTCATCACCCATTATATAATTTGAATAAGGCTCTACATCATAATTACCGAAATGTTTATTTCTTGTTCATTATTTAGCGGTTAGCTCTGAAAATCGATTTCCGAGAAGTAAATAATTCCGTATATTAAATATATTCAGTTATAAACGGAGAATTTGTGGAAATATAACTTATATTGTGTTAAGAATGGTTCAATACCTGAGAATAAACGAATATTTCAGGGCCCCATCTGTTGAAAAACACATTATATAAGAAATCATGTACGTAATTTAAATAGGCTTTGACAGTAATTCAGTTGTACGAGTAATTCTCTCTAGAATATCTTAGGAGTAGCTAGTAGGCCTATCTTTCAGAATTCCTGAACCATCTCCTATTTAGTGTCATACAATATCGACTAGTGAAACTCAAATATTTGTGACATTACTTTTCAGGCCTACTCATCGAATTTCAATCAATTCAATGGATTATTAAATGACACTTCAATTATAAAATCAGCGTTTGCTGAAAACCCGGGTATCATTGCCCACTTCTAATTTCAAAAACTTCGTACAAAATGTAATCAATGCAAAAGAGAAAAATAAATGTAAGAGTAATGAAAAAATGATCATTTTTAATTTGCCATAAATTTGACGAAGGTGAACAAAATCGAAACCATGGTGAAATGATCAAAATTCAAAATTGTATGTAATAATTAGGGCTAGTATGATTTTTCCTCTAAAAGTGAGAATATTTCTTATATGTGTTCGAAATTGTTGGAATATGTGATTGAAATAACAAAATATTTGCTTAAAAATTGTATAATTTTCACATCCTGGAATCTATCTGATCTCATTTGTCTTCGAAATTTTTGGCAAATTTAAATTTTACTAGGCCTAGTTGAGATTGTGAATCCGAAATGTATCTTCGTAGTAAGTACAAAAAGCAGTATCGCCATCCAGCACACACGACCGATTCTAGAGTACTGCATGGGAGAAGGGGGGGGAGGAGGGGCTGGACGTAATTGCAAGCAATTAGGACTTATTGTAAATTAGCTAAAAATTGTGTTTTTATCCCTACCTACAAATAAATATTTTGCTTTCAATAAGCTTACTCTTAAACAATAGTTAACGATTATGAATGATAGCAAGGTCTATGATTTTAAAGATGGATATAAAATGAGACTATAGGAACGAGAAGATATGTGTTTATGATGGCAAATACATAAATACGTATTCATTCAACGAGAAAAATAAAATCCTCGGAAACAAGTGTTCGCAAAACTATATCGTGATAACAAATGAATGGCTTGCAAAGTATAGCCTAATGAATGGGCAATGGGTTGGAATACTTATCAAATATATCTTATTAAAAAAATATTATATCCCTGATAGTAATAACTTATACCTGATAAGAATAATAAGTGGAATCAGACTTTTTAAACAGATCAGTATTGAAAAATAGGTAATATATAAGTAAAAACCGGCACATGTAGCGCAGTGGTTAACGCTCTCGCTTCATGTGACCGGGAGACGAGGGGAATTTCGAACCCGGTTCGATCCCCGCCGCCGACCATCTTTACAGTTTTTTTTCGTGGTTTCCATCTGTTGTCTAGGCTTATGTAGGGATAGGCCACGACCACTTCCCTCCCACTACCCAAGAAACCTTCATCTCATCATCTCATTAATCATTAATCTTCGCTATCATTACAGTGCGTTGTTGAACCATATATATATATATATATATATATATATATATATATATATATATATATATATATATATATATATATATATATATATATATATATATATATATATATATATATATATATATATATATATATATATATATATATATATATATATATATATATATATATATATATATATATATATATATATATATATATAAAGTCAATGGTGACTAAAGTATCGAATATGTAAAATTTAATCATTCCCAAAATGAAGAATTTTTTCAGAGTATTGTTTAAATGGGTTATAACTTATAAGTATAAGTTGGGTTGCTATCTTGCCTTTATTTAGTTGGGTAGTATAACTTGCCAAAAACCTGTCGCAGGGTGCCTCGTCAATTTGATGTAGGCCTACTCCATCATTGGATCGAGTCCTCATACAGAATTCGTAGATAGGCCTACATGTCTCAAAAATTGAATAGCTTGTAAGTTCGGTCGTAGTACACAAACTATGCAGTAACACATAACTTGTTTAGTTTGGACGATAAGTAAGATGAAAGTACAAGAAATAATCGTTAAAAGTTAAAATACATCAGCATCAAATAAAGCAATAATCGAGTAATCAATTATAGTAGTTCGCCGATCAGTGAATAAAAGTAACGACGCGGTATGAATAAATTCATCGGAACGTTTCTTAAAAAATCGTCATATATTCACTGGGAATATTTGCCAGCACAACTTCTTACATCGTTAAGTATTGTCGGCTATTCTCGGGTATCATCGGCTTTCATCAGATTTGATCGGGAGTTGCGGAGTCAACTTTACCGCTGAAGTTTTTCGTTCATCATCAACATGTGTATTGATCGCTGGTGGTCGGGCTAGTCTACATCTCCCATATTTGAAGGGGTGTACATTGGGGTGGTTGGATACCATTGGGAAGAAGTGTGTGTGTGTGGGGGGGGGGGGGAGAGTTCCGCCACAAATTCAAACTTTCATCGAATTGAAAAAACCCTAATTGTTCAATTTTGTATGATTTAATAATGGTATCTTTCGTCAGAATTGATGGTGTACACATAAAATTGAAGTTATCATCAGAAGAAAAATATATTTTCATGTTATCATGTTTCTAAATTTTTGAATGTATATTTCTAAGAATTATCATTTTTTCAAATTAATTCTTCTTTTAACTATTCGTTAACCTTTTGATAATTTGTTTTCGCCATAGCTCAGCCTTGCACAGCACTTGCTCAGCTAATAATATCTACTCAGCTACTCAGCCTTCCATCTACGCCTTAGCTTCTGACACAACACAGTCAGGCTTAGCGTTCCTCAGTATCAGCGTCGCTTCGGATGCTCAGTCATTCCGCTACTCAGGCGATTGTTTCGCTCAGCTTCTCAGAAAATGCAGTCTTATCCTGCAGTCACTCAACTACTCAGTTGCTCAGCCAAGCTCAGCGACTTTTCTTGTTTGGTAATTCTGCGTCGCTCAGTCGCTCAGTTGTTCAGCTAAACTAATTAATGAAATAATGAATAAGCGATAGTAGGTGTGGGTGACTGGGTGAAATTCTGTGAAATTTCCGGAACAGTCAAGCCAATAGTTATGAGTATGACTGACATTCTGTAAGTCGCTTCAGTTGGGACAACAGTAAAATACGAGAGCTAACTGACCCGATGACCTACAAGTGTTGCCCTCTAACGGCAGATATCTGACTTGCGTGGAACTTGGTCACGTGACTCAGAATAGGAGAGCTTTCCAGTCGACTTCTATGAGTGTGAGTACTAGATGGGTTCTGGGGTAATATAGTTCATCCCCAGTATACGCACACTTGCGGTCATATAATGTTTTTACTCAAATTTAAATGCAAATTTGAATTAAATCTACTCACATGTGACAAATAGTTTTTTATACCATACGTGGAGTGCGTACATTTGCGCATTGCCTTCTTCTCTAAGTGCGTATAATATGAGTATATTTTCATCAGGATGCATTTTAACGTAGCTTGATACACCACTTTATGTGATAGCAACTGTTCCAGATGAGATCTGAAATGACAGATTCCACTAGCGATAGTACTTTACTGGCTATGTACGACTATAATATACTTGGACATCCCATATATAGACTACCCGAGCAAATTTTAGTCTGAGAATTTGCATGATGGTCGTACGACGACATAATTTTAATTTTTAAGTCTATTTAGTCAACTGACAGAGTGATCACTTTTCGAGTCCTGATCGTATAGGCCACAAGTATATTAATTATATTAAGTATATACACATATAATATAGGCCTACTGTACTTATAAGTAGGCCTATAGTAATTGCTAACCACAATTTCAATGTTAAAGGAAATGAACACATCGAAAAGACATAACAGAAAGAAGTAAGTTTTTCGTCTTATTTGAGACAAAATAAAATGTTCCTTCTTTCTCTTTTTCGTGCCAGTCCAACCCACCCTCCGTGTCCCTATCCCCCTCTACCACCACCTGGCACTATCTAAGGAATAACGGCGGAAACCCAGCGAGTTCACATTCATATGTAAGTCTCTTCCAGAGCACTACGGCTTTCGTCTCCTCTTTTTATTCGATTTTCCAGTTTATTTTTTTGCCCATTGTTTGCCATTTCACTCGTGGTTTTTTTAAAGCATTTCTTGTTATCTTTTTTCCCCCTCTATAAGTTGGTTTTTGGGCGGTAATCTCTCTACCACATTCGATCGCTTTTCTCAATTTCCCTTCGTTTTTTTAAGTTTCTTATCGATTTCCTTCCCTATAGTCGCATTTTACAAGTAAAGGCCTATTTCAGAGCAATCGCTCTCGCCTTTCTCCACAATAGTATAAACACATTATGAGCGTGGGCTTGCAAAACCCATGTCAGCCGACATCCAATATTATACAATACAAGTTACCAGTTACGGACACATTGATTTGCTAGGACTTATTCACGGAGACAGTGGGTAATGCCAAATTGAATCAGTACCCAACTAACATGCATTATCTTCCTTATACCCATCATCAACAAATATGTCAAATGAATAAATTATTTGAGAAATCATTTATATTTTAGTTTTCATTTTACAGTTCTTGGACGAGAGTAGAAAATAAATGCGTTTAACACAATGTTGGTTACTATAAGTAGATCAAGAGTAGATCAGAGAAGAGTGAGAACTTATATCTGTATCCCACAATAGATATTTATGATAGTAGAGTGTATATCCTCATCCCCACATTCACTGATGGTAGGTGGGGTCCTTAAACGAGTAGCAAACTAGCAATACATTCGATTCCCGAGATACACCAAACTTTCACTGGAAAGATGAGTGCGTGGTAAAAAAAAATACGAGAGAAAAAGAAGGCGTACACGTCTTCGATGAAACTTCGCACGCAATAGACAAAAACAAAGTAAGAACTAAGGAAGAAAGGTTTCCGAGAAAACTTGGCGTGTTCGCATTTCTTTCTCCCAGTAGAGAACTTGAATCATTAATCAAATGGTCTTTGTAGATAATCTGACAATGTAAACTGCGATGTCGACTCTAGGAAAAATTGCATTTTTACCCGAAATACTTGATGTATCCAAATCAAACTCGGTGACAGGATGTAAGAATGTGAGTTTTGTCTTGAGCGAGAATTTGAAGACGATCTGATTACTGCGTCATCCAATCAGCAGGTAATACTTTAGAGGAATGTTGCGTTTCACGAGGCCAGAACGTGCTGGCGCTATTCTACTTCTCTATTCTCAAAGGCATGTTTAGTCGACCCTCATTGGGAAAAGACCGACCAACCATCAACCCTAGACGCTCTTTCACACTATTTTGCACACAATAACAAATGCCAGTACATTCTACAAAAGTCTACTGTAATTGTTGTTTACATTATTGCGCAATAAGTACATACAATAGTCATGAAATCATTGACTGCAATGACTTTGAGTTTAATGAATATATCTGCAATTTGTTGTTTGCTTTGAAAACATTTGTTATAAGGAAGGATAATATGTAGCTTCGTGATGCAAACAATTTATTCACATTAAAGAGTGCCAATTAAAATATTATCTACTGAACAAACGAACAAAACATTGAAAAATGTATAGAGGGAAGTGTTTATATATAAACTATAAAATGAACGTAAATTACAAAATAAATTTAAACCTTCAAGATTTATATTATTATATGAAAGGATTAGCATTTCTACTAGGCCGAAAAACAATATGAGTTGATTTTTTTTAGTGCGGTAGAGATGAAGGGATTTAGTTTCTAGAACCATTTATTGTGAAGATAATAACAAAAAATCATTGATCCTGAATAGAATATGGAAACGTGATGATCTGAAGAGAAACTCTGCATGTGGTGGTTGAATAGCCCTAACTAGCGTTTAATACGCTAAAAACAAGTTGATAGAATATTCAGTGTACGTATACGTGGTACATACTGATAATTCGAGCCGTGTTCCATTGTCGCTTCTCACGTCTCTTGTGTGTGTGTGTTTGTGTGTAGTTGTGCGGTTGTTCCAAACATATGTTCAACTAGTGTGAGTGACATGTGGACATGAAACATGTAACCTACACCCACGCATGTCTCCTGTACAACATGAAGCCCGAGGGTGCGCTAGCTGCTACATTCAAACGATGCATATTCTTCTGATGTGGGAAAAAAGCTGGCGTTGGGCGGAGGTAAGGAACAACCTACTATACCTACTTGTCAATCAACCAGTTCCAAAAGAAGAACGGAGGTAAGAGGAGAAACATGGCTGCCATGTCCATGACATTGGCCATGAGAGAACTACTACCAAGAGTTGTAATTTAATACGATCGTGATGGAGGTTCATCTCAGCATCTCAGTCTAAAGAACATTTATAAAATCTAAATGTCATTGAATGAAATAAATTTGTCATTGAACATACTGTTTATTTTATCGATGGAATTTTAAAAATGAATTCAAGGTTAGCTTGGATGTAATTAGATACAACATAAGTTCCAGAGCCTAATTTTTGAATACTATTGTAAAACTTGATATCATAACTATTACTACAGAAGATCTAATTGAAAATACCCTAATAGTAAATAAATGTAACCGTCTGGAAAGTAATATAATTGTCCAACATGACACTGTACTCGGGCAATTGCCCGATATAATATAGGGTGGGCAGACAAATGCCTACGAAATACGTGTCGAGCTTGTTGCCGTAGGTCAGGGGCACTGCCTACGTCATAGGGAATACAATGACATCAGGTGTTAGTTTAAATCGGTGACTGCATGGATTCTAAGCCGTTGTCACCCATGCTATGGATTTGCTCTCTAATCGCTAGAAACGCACTAGCAATTCACCCCAGTATTGTAGTGTAGTGATATCAAGGGATATCGAGCCCTTAATAGTTGAACGTGTTTTTTTTTAAGTATTCATATCGGTGAGAAGGCCGTCTCGAAAACAAGCAAGAGTTGCTGATTCTAAATTGTCCTATCAATTCATTCTCCGCCTAAATAAGGGAACCAATCAAACAATGATTGTAGGCCTATATTATCAAGATTCTGATGTTATTAAAATGAAAAACTGATTTGATACACATGCTTATCTACGTTTTTATGAAACCTTTTGAACTTTCGGAAAATCATCAACTTTCATAAAGAAGTGAGTAAAATTGGAGATTTTTCTGAAGGAAGAGTGAAGATTCATACACACATTCATTTACCTTCATATAGTTGAAGTTTGATTATTGTTGGCCAGCATCATTATTTTCGCCATCCAACTACACGCTACGTATTATATTTAAGATTGTATTCGATTCATTTAATAAAATTGGTTTTATGGAAGCAATATAGGGACTCTGTGTCCACGGTTTGAGCTTATTTTCAAAACTAATAAATTTATCAACACGATTCATAGTTTTTTACTACTATTTCAAATAACGTTTTTAAGTATGCCTGATAATATTTTGAATCAAAGAAAAACGTAATAGTTGTAATCAGGTGAACTAGTGTTGGAGTGTATTTTTATCTGTTCAACTTATAAACTTATATCTATTGAAACAATATATATTCATATTCACACGTAAGAATCAGCTTATGTCTCTCAGTTCTGCGAGCTCTTGCGCGATGAGGGTGAAAATCGACCTACAAATGAATTGAAATTAAACGGTTTTCTTGGAAAGCAATACTCTTCTTCATTCATAGGCATATAGATTTTAAAACGAAGCATAACTTCGCGTTTTGCTTTCATTCGTCGGAAAGTACCTATGCAATACAAAATACCTAATACGTCTGAACTAACTAGCTGTGATTGGCCATTTGACGATACGTTCTATTATTCACATTGATAATTGCAGAATTCCAGATCTACAGACACAACCCTATCATCACCCGTGGTTTTCTTTTTACCAATACTGTGTCTACGCTCATTAGACATTACTAATCCCGTACTTGAACGTCATGAATAATCATAGAAAAAGAATATATGAAAAGAATATAGGGCCTAGGCCTAGTATTGAATCATTTTGATTGAGAACCCTATTTGAAAATAAGAACTAGACATCATGAAAACAACTTTTATGAATACGAATTAGCCTCGCAACGTCATTTGATATCGTACAATCTGATATAGACTTGCGATACTGAATAAAGTACGTGAAAAATGTTACTCCGGGACTACTTCAATTTAATATTATCAGTGTAAATTAAGCATTTCTTGGAAATGATTTGAAATTCTATATATATATATATATATATATATATGAAGAATTTCATATACATATATTAGAATATATATATATATATATATATATATATATATGAAGAATTTCATATACATATATTAGAATATATATATATATATATATATATATATATATATATATATATATATATATATTATTATTTATTTGGCGATGTTGAGTTGAGAGAACTAGTTGCTGTATCGTGCGTATAGTTGGGTTTCCGATACAGCACGGCATTCAAAACACCAACTCTATCAAACTATCGTGCATTTGAATCGTGTCACGTGGCAAATGATTGATGGCAAGCAGTACAATTATATTACTTATATAAACAGTTCTTTGTAGTTCGGCATACCTTGTAATAACTAGAAATACCAAACACAGTTCGAACGTATTGAATGATTAGCCTTATTGATTGAGAATATTGAGAACATGAAATAATGGTTTCGAAAAATGGCCGTCTGAATTGTTTTCCGGTGAAGGGGGGTGGGTTATTGGGGGGTGAAGGGTGTATCCTGTAGATATTGGAAGTCCCAGCTGGCTTACGAAGGGTGAATTCTCATAATGAAGGGATATTTCCTCCCCTAAAACCTACCCTCCATTCTAAACCCCTTTCCCTTCATTTCAACGTTGATCCTTATAATGAGAAGTGACAGGGGTGAAATCTCTCGCGCTGAAACTGGTTCATCGTTCTCCCCACAGAATGAGCCACAAGACTGTTTTCAACGCAGAATCAACATGGCTGATAATTGAATTCAATGTGAATGTTTTCCCTCATCTTTCATTGCGCCGCGTAAGTTGCTCTGAGTAATTGCTCGTACACTTAATAGGAATTAAATAATACGTTCAACGTCGAAACAAATCGTAAAAAAGCACGGTTACCGAACATTTTAATTTGTAATTTAATATTTAATAAGTATCACGTTCTACAAAAATGCTTCTTGCAGTTTAATGACTTGAAACTTAATTATTATTTATGGAATATTTATATTTATAAATTTTGGATACACTCAACGACTCTAAAACACGAATCGGAGACAATCAAGGAAGAGAATGCGAGTGAATTATTAAATATTTCCATTGTTCACTGTCAACTGCCCTTCCAGTGCGCCATACATGGAAACGATATACTCAAATGTTGCCTTCGATAAATAAATATAAAAACAACTGGCATAAACAGATAATATCTGATACCATATATAAGTAATTCACAGCTGATATCCCAGTCAGAAGAGAATGAATTAATACATTCTTATTCGCAGTTCGATCAAGCCCACATCTTTCACACATCCACATGTATGCACAATTCACTTGATTGAATAAATTGTCTCTGTTTTGCATATAATATTGATACAGTTCAAACGGGTGAGATACAATCTGTTGACCGCTGCACCACCTAAACTTGCACCTCCCTATATCATCAGTGTATACACTATTTCAACAACTAACATAATAATGAGTTAATTTCATTATTAATCAAACAATTGACTTGACAAATAATTTCAACACTTTTATCACCTGTCAGTAATTCTGATCACCAATGATTTAATACAAAAATAACACCACTGAATCAATCCTTGGACTGCACGATTTGCAGCCGCTACTCACAAACCAACTAATCACTCGACATTTTTAATAGTTGCATGTTGCACTTATTCCTGGTCTGTGTGTCATCAAAGTGATTGCAACTTATGCAGCTCGCTTATGTGGTCTCTCACCGACCCTTGCTCCAACACAACTACGAGTCTGCACAGCTCTTCTGTGTGGTTAGACAGTAGTTAATGATCACATGAGTTGGTTTTCGTTTATTAATGATCACCTCATTTGATAATTACTCATAACGACTGTTCTGGGGGGAACCAACCGTCGTAGCCCCATGCAGTGCAAACTCATTAGACGAACACTTGGATATATAATATATATATATATATATATATATATATATATATATATATATTTATATTATATATATGTAGTCAACCCAACAATACTAGAACACTTTCGGTAAAAACTAAAGCTCTAAACTGACCTAGTCTACTGAAATATATTCGGTCCTTTTTCTTGAATTTCGAATATTAAAAGAACTGAAACCCATATCGAAATCGAATTGATCAGATGTTGTGAATTATTGGAAAAGTTATCAAATATGAGGTCATTTGAATATTGTGCGAGCCAATCAAACGAACTATATGATGGTATCATTATTTAATCACTAACATTGTATTTGTTTAAACCGTGCTTAAACAACGCACTCAAATAGGAATAACCTATATCGGCGTGGATACATTTATTATTATAGTTATTATTATATTATTGTAGTTTACATTTAATGAATGAGATGGTGTTGAGATGAGATGTAAAGTGAGAACTGGCGTGAAACAAGTCAGTGGGAATGGTCGGCCCTGGACTGATAGGTATTGAATTCTGGATTCCTTATAACCACAGCTCTGAAAGTTTTGTCCTATACATACTGAAAATACACTTATTAAAAAATGTATATTATGTCTATCTAAACTTTGATGTAAATTTAATTTGACTCCTCTGATCACAGACCTCATCCTGACCTACACAGATCGTTCGGAAGTCACTTAGGACATGGAGCACGTTAATGACCACTCACAGTCAGATATTGAGTTAACAGTCAGATATTGAACTCTAACGCGCACACGGGTTCTGAACCCCGATCCTCACTGGCTCACTTGACTGAAATTGATCAACCGACTGAAGAGCTCTTGGGTATACAATTCACCATCACCAGTTATAACAAGCTCAGTCACCAGACTAAAGTATAGTGAAAATGTTGCTTGGTTAGAACTTGACTGTATGGCTCATTTTGAATCAGTGTCAAGTGAGAAAAATTTATTGCTCTTCCCCCTCTTTCTTCCGTTTGCACCCCATTGTGTGGCTCGTAGGGCAATAAACATGAAGACATTAATATTAGCCTACATTTTCACGGTCATGGCTTGCATTTTCGTCAAATGGCCCAATGGCCCGGTGACCCACTTGCCATCATTGAGTATTTTCACCTAATGTATAAGAATTATCGAAATGAACTGATAAAATAGTAGGAATACGCTCAATTTATATAAACCTTAGAACTGGCGAGAGAGATCAATATTGCTGCATTCATGATGAGACTGAATCAAATAGATACATTTTCGGTAGCTTGAAACAAAAATGTATGTCATTTTTCAGGTTTCTGTTTCATATTATACTTATCTTCGAATGGTGAATGATGATCCACAAATTACTGGATATTTCAGGGTGCGAACGAGCGTATGATGTATGAAATATGTTCACAAAATTGAAAGCCATATGCAGGATTCGAACCCAAGATGACTTAACTTGATTTATCAAGGCAGAGCTTTGACTGACTGAGCCAGCAAAATAATCAGTGGGAGTGTGATCAATGACCGAAGTGAAGAATACCCTCTCGCGCTCTCTCGCAAACCACCCTAATCACCATTGCTTACCAACAAATTTAATCTCAATTTTAGTATGAATAAGGGCTATTATGTCAATTGGACACAAATCTGAAATTTTGCATGCAGCAAATGGCAGAAGAGTTTCATCGATGTGAAAATCATATTCAAGTTAGTGTTATACAATTAAAATAATACAAATCCGAACTGTATGGCTGTAAACCTAATCAAGATCCATCAGAAAACATCAATTTCACATAATTAAATCAAAAAATATGCGCGAGAGATTATACTGCACTTTTATCGTTTTCTACTATATATAATGTAACTAATAAATGCATGCGATTCTGCTTTTCCCATACGTTTGTGTTCTGGAGATTCCATTAACAAGATAGAGGTGATACGAGGGGTGAGTGAGGTGAAGTAAACGAAGGCGCGTCAACCACCTCTGTGACTTGACATAATCGTGACCTCTGGTTGTGATTGGAAGAAGACCAAACTATGTGATAACTGATAACTCTCCTACTAGTCTGCTAAAACATTGAATCTCATGTGTATGGGGTACGTATTTTAGGCGAAAGAAAAAAGCACATTTCAATAATACTAAACCTAACCTAACCTAAATAAGCATTGGTGACTTATGATATTGGAATTGAACACCAATTATACCTCAGATGCATGGCATGGTCACTTGCGGATATACAGTTCGATATCACCGTTCAGATATCGCTGCCTTACTTATCCGGTTTTTTACCTACTCTTCTCTCGCCTATTTTTACTCGCCTTTCTATACAATCACGGCTATAGCCATTATCGTACATAATCACTTCCAGCTCACTTCCACCGATTGTCGTTTATCGCATATACTACTATACATTAGATATCACTAAACGTTGTAAAAGTAGTGCAAGCGTAACTGCATGGCCATGGATGAATACCTGACAGTTCATTAGGATAATAGTAGAGTCCTTTATGTTACCTATACAAAGTTACACAAACAAAGCCAAAGTAACATTATACGAATCATAGATGAGGGAAGACGGATGCATTGCAGCGTTGAAACGCCAGAAATGTTATCTCATTCTTAGACCCGATTATTTCACTGTCTGGTGGCTTGCTCCTCCTATTACCTAATATAGGAGCAATTATATTGACATTAGAACTGGTAAACATATGTTCCGCGTTCAGACCGCTCATTATATTATTTATGTATGTGAACCGTGGACCAGAACCAGAATCATGGAGAAGAGCAAGATATGGAATAAATATATTGTTGAACAGATATAACATAGGCGCTATAGCTTTCAAATAGCGAGGTGTATGTATTGGCGGGGGTACAGTGGGGACAACCAGCAGACAACCAGGCCGTATACCTTATGCATTACAAGGAAGGGTACACTGAATATTTTATCCTGAATTATCTCTAAAAATTGTCAAACAATAGTTATTCTTGCACCAACGTAATTCTTAAGAACCTACAAAATCACTTTTAATTAATTCCTTTTTAATTTCGAAAAATTTCCTGAGCGCCGAAATGGGATTCTTTTCCACTATCGGCTCGTGATTGTGTACGTTAATGTCTTCAATTCCGTTGTGGGTGTAGCCATGAATGTAATGCAGAGCAATTATTTTAAGCATTAGTTTATTCGAGTATATGAACGTGAATGCATGTATAGGCCCCAATTATGTTTTCAGCTCACATTCTTGTTCATGTTTCCACTAATAAAGTGAGCATAAAGTGATATCAATGAAGTACTACCTAATCACGTGTATTTTGCATCAATTTTTTTTTTTTTGCATTTTAGCTTTGCCAGAAAATGTATTTTCAATTTTTTGATAGGGGGCATATACCTATTGAATGGTCCTGCGCACGCTTATTGTTGCTAATGTGCTGGGACAACGTTTCACGCCTAAAATATCTCATTATTAATGATAACAATAATAATAATAATAGTAATAATAATGCTAATGATGATAAGGATAACAAAAAGATATTAATAATAATCTGACAATGATAAGAAGCCGGAAATTCATTTTTTTCCAATTGCTGATGAGTGAACGATCAGAGAGAAAACTGGTATTTTCCTAGTAAAATTAACTGAACACATTTCAATTAATTGGTTGTTTGGAAAAAACTACAAGTTCAAATAAAAATAGAACAATTGATCATTTATCACTGATTAGTTAGATGAGCGTAGCGAAGATTTTCATTCCATGTACTGAAAAATTTTGGGCTTGGTTTTTATGTTTTTTTTTTTTTTTTTTTTTTTTTTGTAATTTTGTACGCGGCATACAGGTCAGGAAAAAGTTCCAATCAACTCGAAACTTTTTTTACAAATTGGTGTTATACCAGAATAGGTTGGGATTGTTTTTCAGAAAAATCGGTCGGACGGTTTTTCCGGAAAAAAAATTGGAAAGTATGGAAATTCCCCATAAAAATAGGCCAGGGGAGAAATACCTGGATTTTTTTTTCAAAAGCTCTCAAATTCATACTGAATGTGGGAAGAACTATCATACACATTTTAAGCGACTTATGGAACAATCGGATGTGAAATAACGAAGAAAACGCATTTTTAATGTACTTTTTCACACATCAATAAAAGCAATTAAGAAAGCAATTAAGAAACTATTAAATGTGAGCAACAAGTGTCACCAATAAATTAAAACGTTTAAAATCTGTGATGGATATGAAGAAGGCACTGGTATAATTGTTTGGAAACCAAGGTTTATATACCTACAGACAGCCGCGGTTCTTAAACCTTTGAAGTGATCCATGGCCTGTATATGTACATTGAGCTGACCAAATGTTCTTAATTCTACATTTCCATACTTCTAAGCTCATCTCACAACGCATATAAGGCGTTTTGCTAGTTATATAAATATAAATATAGCCACAATATTCTTAAGTAGGCCCTAGACCTACAAATGTAGACCTACTATATAGTGTCGATCTTGATCTTGGTGAATCAAATGAGGGACATTTTATTATTATTGATTTTGAACATATTTTAATGATTTTATTCATTTTCTTCAACGAAGGTATTGATATTTCAGAAGTTTCTTGTGGAAAAAAAGTCATAAAAGCCTCAATATTTATTTCAAAATTATTTCATTCAAGTAATTTAAAGTGTCCCGTTCCAACCGTTTTGACCCTTCGATCGGAAGTATTACATTTTCGTTAATTGTCATGTATCTATGATTGCGTTGCATTTCGGGTCAACTGTGAGCGGCAGTGCAGCTGTGAACCGTTGTTGTGGACCTGTTTGAAGATGATTGATGATCGCTTGGGGTTTGAACCGCCGGCAAAACTAACACATCCATATACAGTCAGCTAGTCAGCTGCTCGCAACGACACACACTCTACTTGCGCCGTAAAGTGCACGTTATTGCCGTCCGTTCTTTACACGCATCTACATAAACATGCAGTGTTCGAATTCTGGGAGGGGGCGATGAGGGGGGGAAGTGTCATCTCCCAAAGAGAAATGGTTACTTATACCCCCCCCCCCCCCCCCCCACACAAAAAAAAGTAAACCTCTGGTCAACCATTCCCAAAAAAAATAATTACGATTATTCCTAAATATAATACAATTTTTCACAAAAAATGATATAGCCTGGGCCTACCATAATCAGATTTTCCTATAATATAGTATCTAGATTTGTGTATACAATTATGTATATCGAATATCAACAAAACTGTCGTCGTCCCACTCTTGTGGAGTACATATACAGTACATTATAATTTATATACAATCAAAGTGCAGATCAGCATAATTTTTCAGGATTAATATACGTGAATGAAGTGAATGACTACAATCTCCAAAGCTCGGTGTTATGATTGAAGAAAAGCATGATTTCAAATTTTCCCCTGTATAGTGTTACCCCCCTCCCCCCTCCCTGCCACACCGTTCAGTGTGACAAGGTCTCCCTCCACTGGTTGTACTTAAGGCCTATAATTCTTTTTGTGACTGGGGTAACCATCCACTCATGTGAAATGTTCCAATTCGAACACTGCAGATAGATCATTTATGGATGGCCTTTTTTCTGTTATAAATGTATCCGAATCTGAAATTATATTTAGCTTTACACCTATCGCTAGTATGAATGTCATTAGTTAATCAATATCGAAGTGAACTGATTAACACATTGGTGAATACTAAATAGTAGTGCCGATTAGATACCATTGAACCGAGAAGTCCAGTATATAAGCCGAAAGATATGTGTCCACCACATTCCAAATTGGTCATGCAGAAAAAAAAATAACGAGTCCCTTTTACATTCTAACTAAATTTATCTGTTAAACGTAGGCTATATCTATTACTATTTTTGTACTTTCATATGATATGGGAAAATTAGTAATTAATATCTCAGTAGCTCATTGCCAAGCCTATAGATATAAACTTTGTAGAAAAATATGTACCAGAATTGAAAATTATTGCTTCAGGATTTTTGAGCACTATGGGCACATATTCAAAGCCGTCGAGAATTAGGGAAATCTTGAAGTGAGGGCCGTTAATATTGATTGATAGTAACTTCGTGATGAAAACTCACAATCTCCAGAAATTGTCTGTTCTGTTTTTGCACCACTCACACAAGTGAAAATATAAATAAACACAAATAAATATACTGTTTTCTCCATTGATATACAAATTTTTATCAGAGATAGTTCGTCGTAATGATTGAAACCTCGATAATGATGATGCAATCTAATGAATTAGATATTTGGATTATAACGTTTTAATTAAAGCAGATGGTATATTATAATATGTTGTTGACCGAGCCAAAGTAGCGCGTAGTTTCCAGTTGCACCGAGTTCTCTTCACTTTACATAGATGGCCGTGTCTGCTCTTTCACCAATGTGCAGCTGTTTCTCTACTGTAGTCTGTAGAGGTACGTTTCTGCTTCTCCTGTGGGTTCTCATTCATTCCAACTGACACATTCCCGACTACATAATATTCGCTGATCACTCACACAGGCTGAAGCGGCTGTAGTCGG
The DNA here is from genome assembly GCA_907164805.1 of Brachyptera putata. Lineage (NCBI taxonomy): Eukaryota > Metazoa > Arthropoda > Insecta > Plecoptera > Taeniopterygidae > Brachyptera > Brachyptera putata. The sequence goes on along the minus strand of OU015463.1, from coordinate 30,464,018 downwards.
TCACTAGGTGTTGCAACCTGCCACAACACATCTATGCAATGTACTACACCCTAAAATCATTGTTTTCAATTGCTTTTTTTTACCTTCATCGTTGATGCCACACATTCTTCGTGTCTCTCAACCGACTATTCAACTATGGCAATTATTACATGTGTCATAATAGGAAGAAAAATCATAATAATGATAATAAAAAATATGTATACATATTTTTATTTTTTTATTCCAATTATATTGAGTAAGGACTCATTGTACTGATAACTACGATCTATTGGCCTCGGTGAATGATATAAGAGATGATGAGATGATAAGATCGAAGTTTATTTTATTATGTGGATGTTTTTCGGTCGTGTCCTGTTTTTAAGGAACTATCCCAGTATTGACCTGAGCGACAGAGGAAAACCACCTGTCAGGATGGTCGGCCATGTCGTGAATCAAACCCCGGACCGTTCAGTGTGCTAGCCACTCGACCACTCGCCTTATATATATATATATATATATATATATATATATATATATATATATATATATATATATATATATATATATACATATGTATATATATATATATATATATATATATATATATATATATATATATATATATATATATATATATATATATATGTATATATATAATATATGTACATATTTGTAATAAATTGCCTAGTTCGAATGTATCTGACAGTGATTTATCCATATAATTATGTTGGTACCAAAAATCAAAATGTTCCTAATAGGCCTATGTAGCCTAAAGTACTTCCTGCTAAATTTGACACATAAATTTTACACTTTCAGGAGCTTCAATTCAATTTTGTTAATTTGCTATAAATTGTTCATGAACATACGGATAGGGTTAACAAGTTATTAGTACATTCATTCGAGAATAACTTAGACACTCCGAAAGCAAATGATAACAGATGAATAACAAGTTATATTTCTTCAAAAATTTCAAGTGTCACAGTATTTTAACTTCAAAATTTCGGACATAAACCATTGAAAACCAAATACATACTGTGTGAACTTTTGTAAAGGTCTGATGAATCTGATGAACAAATGTATGGAAGGGAAAAATAAAAGAAAAGCCTGAACTACTTTACATAAACTTCTCCTATACCGGGATAGAATTATAATAAATGCCATTCTAATCCAGGATGAGGCAGATGTCCTCAAGGAACGAATTAGGATAAGTAAATTATGTGCCTGAGTCACGTGCCAAGATACTTGTAAGAGGATACGGACTAGGATAGAACCCAGCATGCGCCAGATGTCCCCACGGGACGAGTAGGGATAAGTTCCAGGATGTGCCACTGCCAGGTTATGATGATGTGTGCTGCGATAAGTGCTAGGATGTGTCAAGAAGTGTATGTCAAGTGCCAAGCTGTATCTGGATTTGACCGAATTACTTCCTAAGAGGGTGCTAGATCGTGCCAGCTTGGATGTGAGCTTGGATGTGCCAAGATAAGTGTGGTAGGATGAGGACAAATGCCAGGATGTATCAAGATGTGTGCCAGGATGAATGCCAGGATATGCGAGGATGTGTCCGAGTGATGGACCACGGTCTTTTCTCGAACACAGTGCCACGGTAAGCGCCATAATATGACCGAAGAAGATGCTAAGAAGTGCGTTGAAATAAGTACCACGATGTACCAGGCTGTACGACAATGTGCCCGAGTGACGGGCTACGAACTTTTCTCGAATAAGTGCCCGGAAATGTGGTAGAAAGTGGCCGAGGTTCGTGACTCGGCGGGCCACGTTTCGGCAGCGGTCTCATCAAATCACCGTGCGGTCGGCTCGCTGGTAACGCGCGATCTCCCCTTCACTTGCCGGGAGATTTATGGCCCGATCTCGGCAAAATGAGCCGTAGTCGCTTACACCATGCTTACAAGCTGTGAGTGGGAGCGAGCGAGCAATATCATAAATCTTGACGTGCATTCAACAGAGACCGACCACTCAATTTGAAAACCATCAAATCACTACCAAATTGATTTAAATCTTCTTTTCAGAGTTGACGTTATTATTTTTTGAAATTTAAACAAAATTGATATATGAAAATAAATATAATTTATCGTCTCTTAATGAAGTGATTTCATTTTTCAGTATTTTTATTATCGCTTTCTTGGCTGTTTCTATGTTTCGAAAGGAATCAAATGATTGGATGATATTTATTCTCACATTGATTGAAGAATTAACTGATAGGAGAAAGGTAGTGTAGGCCCATATTTTATTGAAAGATTATTGTGTCTAGTATTTATAAATGAAAGATAATATGTATTGATATTTTTCCTCAATATGTCATGAAAGAATAAATAGTTAAACAATGTCATATTTTTCAACCGTGAAACTGATACTTCATCCCTCCTTCACATATTCTTCATTTTAAAGTGTTAACAGAATGAAATGATATCCTATAGTCAAAGTTTGGAGGTCCATCTCAACAATGTTCCGAATTCGAAATAAAAAAATAATATATAAATGATTTGTGAACAATTACCATAATTTAATTCGTCAAATATAACACGATGGAAAGTTTATACTTATATTATTGAAAAGATTATTGTAATGGATATTTGGACCCATTTCTAAAAATACAATGGAAAAAGTAATTGAAAGAATATCTGCATTTTATTCTATATGCAAGAAAAGACTAATGCATAATAGGCCTACACATACATTTAAAAAATCGGGCGTATTTTTTTCTAGCTTTATAATTATTGTATATGAATACTATACACACGCTCTGAAAGCAATGTTCTTAAATTGGTAGAAGTAGAACATATCTCTACCCCTCAACCTCCGTCTGTACCATTACACACCCATTAATATCATTAGAAAATATCCCTCCCGTCAGCTCGGATGGTATAAGAGTATTTGTATATAGACCGCTTCCTTTTTTTGTTATATATTAACGACCTCCCTGACTCTTGTGAAGATGGAACTCTCATTCTGTTTGCTGATGATACCAGCCACATCATCTCTGGACCTACTGTTACAAACCTCGCAGTTTCATCTCAGAAAGCTTCGTCGGCAATGCAATCTTGGTGTAATACAAATAGACTCTCTCTGAACGCAGCTAAAACAACCGCACTGCATTTTCACACAAAACAAAACAAGCCATTATCCAGTCCACTTGTCCGCTTAAACGGTTACAGTATTAAGGTATCAAACTGCATAAAGTTTCTTGGTATTACAGTGACAGACACTCTAGACTGGACGCCCCACATTGAAGAGATGGCTAAGAAAGTTTTAAAAGGTATTTTCATGCTCAAGAGCCTATGTCGAGTGGTTTCTCCAACCTTATTGCGTATGATGTATTACGCCCATGTTTACCCGCACTTACAGTACTGCATCCCTTTCTGGGGCAACTCTCCCAGTGCAAAAAGACTTTTTGTTTTACAAAAACGAGCTATTAGAGTATTGGCGAACGCACGAAAATTGACTTCATGCAGACCTCTTTTTAAAACTTTGTCCCTTTTACCCTTACCGTGTGTCTTCATACAGCAATCAGTAATCTTTGTGAAGCAAAACTATGGACTATTTCAGAGATATAATCAAGAGCTTCACCAGCATCACACCAGACGCCGTAACAACTTTCTATTGGAGCAACATAGGCTGACGATGTTCACTAAAGGTCCACTCTACTCAATGACACGTTTATACAACCACTTACCAGCCGAGTATAAAGAAATAAAGAGTGTATCCAATTTCAAGAAAATCATAAAGAAGTTTCTACTTGAAAAATCATTTTATTATGTTGACGAATACCTATGTACTAATTGATTATTAATTTCAGTTATTTCTTGCAATGTTCACTTTATCTCATGACGATTATCATTCTGTAATTGTACAGTCTTCTGGTAATAAATGAATATTATTATTATTATTATTATTATTATTATTATAATATCAAACAATGTGGTCCGAGGTTCGATTCCCCGACGGGGCAGTATTATATTCAGTGATAATGAAATCCATCTTATCAACATCATGTGCTTTTCACGTTTCCTACGTGCTATATATAACCCTATATATACATAGATATATATTTAAAAATTATAATTTTTACTATATTCATGTATTCATATAGGTCTATTGTATAGTAACGTGCGATCATTACACCTTGGAATCCCTGCTTTTAGGAAAATAGAAGTATAATATGTTGCAAAAATGACAAATCAAGAGTTTTAACTTGATAGTTTCAAATTCAAGGTGTATGTCTACTTTTCAAAGTGTATCATTGTGTATATCTAAAAGTATATTCTCAGATAGATTTCTTGCTCATATCTAAGCTGCATGTAGTTACATGTAATGATCGACAAGATGGACAACTTTGTCGAACACTCAATATTGGGCTATTACATATTATTGTCATAAAACTCCATTTCAAAACAAACCGCTAATTTGAAGAAAATGAAAAATATATATAATTCATATTATTATAACTGAAGATGAAGCATTTTACATAATCCACGGTGAATCAACGAAATGTAAAAATTATAGAAATCTTCTGTGCAGTCTTCAATGTCTCATCAGATTTCACTATAGGCTCTGGAATAGCAGGGTCCAGTAATAACTTGATAATTCATCATCACATCATAAACGAAATACATACTACCAAGACAGTTCATTTTTATGGCTAAGCAAGAATAAATCCCCTTGCCTACGACTACTGACTATGCCCCCTCGCCTACGACTACAATATAGTAAATATTTGCTTGCCACTGAAAAAGGAACTGCCCAGCGTGCCATGTAACACTGTCTATAGCGAACATACACTGGTACTGCGGTGTGCAATAGTGGAAGTTAAAGTTAGGGTCCGTCTTATTTTATGATTGGGAGATATGTCTTGGTAGTATTATCTTTCGTCTATGTTTAGACCTACATAAATTCCGTATTGCAGTTCTCAATTTCATTCCATTGCTTATTGCATTCATATCAATTGCATGTTGCGGTTATGAATTATCTCTGCACAGTTCTCAATTATGAGGCACGAGTATACACCAACTGTGACAATTTTCAACAAATTTCGTTAATAACGAGATATCTGGGCCAGGAAGGGTAATGTCATATAATTCAATCACTCAACTACGAAAAACACATCTATTATGGGTGTCTGTTATCTGAGCCTTCGGGAAATTATGGCATATATATATATATATATATATATATATATATATATATATATATACTTATATTTAATATATATGACATGGGCCCATATAACTATAACTATATATATTTTCATATATATATATATATATATATATATATATATATATATATATATATATATATATATATATATATATACATATGTGTGTGTGTGTGTGTGTGTGTAGGTCCCACATAACGTTTTTAATGAACCCCGATACACAAGGTACAATAAATTAAATCTACTTTTCCAAGATTATATTTTCAATACATTTCAGAACAATTGATTTTAAAGTAATATGGAGATATCTATGGGGCCTATATATCGTTGGAATATCTGGAAGATTCCCTTTACCACAGACAATTGCCTGGCTTTAGCTTCAAGTAGTCATATGAGCCACATTGTATTGCTAATGAGACAGAAGACAGCTACTATAGAAGTTAATAGTATTACACTCTAGCATTAATAAGAAGACACCGTTTCACAATTGACAAAGTGAAGTACGCCGCCGTTTAGTGGACACCTTGTCAATTAAACCAATATTAATTAACCTACTGGCGAAACATGAGTTATTATGACTATTGCATTGGCTTAATCATCCAACTGACGACTCGTTAACTGTAGTTAGGTTTTGCTGAACGAAGGGGACAAATGTAGCGGTACATATTGACTTCCGTCATTAGAATGCAAGTGCTGACCCAATTAGGCCTATTGATAGCAATCACAGTTTTATCCATTGAAATTTTTCAATAGAATATTTGAAAAATATGATGAAGAAATATAGTATACTAATATACTTTATAACAATGATATCTCTATGATCTAGTTTTTATTTTCAGATTTGAATATGTTATCAGTAATTATTTATATCAGGTATACAAGTGTAGATTAAATTGCTGCTATAATTCGCAGGAATTAATTGAAGAGACATTGTTCTGAGTTGAAAGGTACATTGCATGGAAATAAGCACAGTCGCTTGACTCAAACAAATAAAAGAATAGGTCTAAAGTTTATTGAATTATTATAGAGGATAATCTACTTCTGCCCATGCTCAGACATAGCTCAGATAAGCAAAGCACCACTTTAGAAACTGAAATCAATATTGGGCGTGGGTTCGAGTTCCGCATAAGACAACGTCCTTTCACTTATTATCACTTCATATAGTTTCATTAACACATGGGTGCTGTCCAAAGTATTTTGCGTGAGCGTTGTTGGGAGGTGGGCATTGACGTTGAAAATGTTCAATTTGATTATTTTTTGTATGCTACCAATCGATGAAAAATGTATAGAAGCCGTAAAAGACCAATATTATCATGGAAACCTATATAAAAATATGTATTTTCGCTGAGTTCGTGAGTTCTGTGTGTTTGTTTAAATCAAATTCATTCTGTCCAGAGTGTTTTGTCCGATTTTATCCAAAGATCCTGGCTTTGAATTCGTGCTGAGGAATGTTTTAATATTATTATTTTTAGGCCAAGTTCAGACGATTCCATAGGAACTCATTCATAATTATACAACACGCAAATGTTATTAGTCCACTCTGTGTATATGTTTGAACTGATGGTCAGCCATTAGAATTCAGATGGTTTGAAATCTAAAAAAGTTATTCAATTATCAAAAATGTATTTGTATTGGGTTTAACGACGCACTAAAATGATGATCAAGAACTATTGGCGTTAGTGAAGGATGGTTGAGAATTGAGATAATGGGAAGATAAGATTGATGACTATTCTTTCAGGTGTTTTGCATAGTGAGAAGGAAACGGTCATGACATATGGTTAAGGCACCTGTCAATAAATTTAATGACGGACGGAAACCACGATAAACATCTCTTAAAGAATAATATACCAGTACGGGAATCGAACCCTGTTCTCCTGAATGACGGTCCACTGGCTCACCCGACTCAGTCTCAAAAAGTAATTGGAAAAAAAGAGAAGCATTTCATCAGGTCTGGAATGTCGACCACCGCTAGCATCGAACCTTGCTCTTCTGAATGACGGCTCAGTATATGGTTATGCATGCAGCCATAAAGCAATGACATGTCTTTATGCTTGTCATATTACTTGGGATAAGATATACTACTCTCTTGGTAACCGATGCTGAGAAAGTTGGGATGCACAATGCCATAGCTTGAGAACATGGCATCACAAACAATCTCAACTGTCACTCAAACTATGTTCGAAAAGAAAAACTTTGTCAAAACTGAAACTTAAAAGAAGACGTTTTCTTATCAAGGATACTTGGTTGAAAGAGAAGAACGGTGGATCGGTGACATTGTTTCCGGTATGACAGTCTCGTTTTCGTAGCGTCATATTTGACAACAATATTGAGAGATTTTATTTTCTCATAATATTCTCTTATCAATCAATTACCTTTTCTCAACAGTCAAGCATAATATGATATATACGTACGTCTGTCTTTAATATTTGTATTATTTATTATTTACCTTGCACTTATGTAATTAATAATTATGCGATTATTATTTCATATTTCGTCTATATTTTATTTAATCGAACCAGGTCCGATATTCCCCTCACCTACTGGATCACATTTAGCGAGCACGTTAAACATGTGCCGATTCCGTCAAAGTGATTGACCACCGCGAACGCCAGGACAGAAGCAATACTCCGCGAGGTAAAAAAAAGATATCGTAGCTTTGCTATTGATAATTAACGCGGAAGATTTACGCGATTTAACCTTCACTGCATGTTGTGTGTATAACACAGTTTCAACACCACCTCGCTTAGTTCAGGAAAGGACTTTCGAAAGAAATCGCGCATACCAAACTCCAAGAATCAACATTGAATCTGGAAAAAATAATTTAATTGATGGCTTTTTATCAATATTATACTTCGAGCCGGTTTTACCTACTGCATGATTACTGGATTGAACAATAATCGTGTTTGCTGTGAGTTTTCTGTGGGGATCACAATTTAGCGAAGCATTGTCGTAAAAGCAGTACCCCAGGCACTTGTCCTTCTCCAGGAGATCTGCAACTTGTTGAGTCATAGGGAAGGCAGAAAGTTCAGAATCACGACTAGTCAGCCAACTAGAGGTATTTACGGGATGCACCAGAACTAGGGTAGTCGATGACTGCTTCACATTCGCAGCACGTAATTCTGTTTGATAAAACTGCTCTCCGTATGCCAGTATTGCGTCAAGTGCTTCCACCTCCTCTCCCCAACCCCTCATCAAAATCAACCCTTACGCCCTTGCAACCACCGTGATCCCGTTACTCCTATAGGCATCGCAATATCTTCCCTACAGGTTGTATGATTGTATGGGCATAAGTTTCCATAATGCCGGTACAGTACAATTCGAAGAATGTGAATGAAGTCCAGTTTTTTTATGAACCATGAATGTTATTTCATATATTATGAATAGTATATATAAATAGCGACGCATATAATTTCTGTCAATAATGATTGATGGAGAATGGAAAATCGGTTATATTTCATATCGAAATTGTAATCGGAATTCCCACAATCAATTCCCTAAGAAGTCACTTTTACGATTATTTAAGATATCAAATAAGATGGAGAAATATAAGAATTTTCTATCAATTTCATTATTCATCAATTGAAACTGTGATTGAGTTTTTTAATGAAATTATGATTTTTTTTAGAAAAACTTGAGGATAAGATTTTTGCAGAAGCGGAACTTCGGTTTCTAAAAAAGTCAACAATTGATTGAAGACTTTAATATAGGCTTAATGCCGATTATCCGTACAGCTATTCAGGGAATCAGGTATGCCTGTCTTCTTTATTGGTTGCCATTGAATTATAAAATATGTAGGAATTGCAAAAATGAAATGATCCTCAGATTTCCTCTGTTATGTTTTGTGATTAACCCAGAATTAAGATCATAAATCATTCACAGGGTTTTCTTCAATTCATGAGAAATTTCTTTGTCATTAGGCCTAATTTAAACATGAAATCAATATAAAAGTTTAATTATAATTATAACTGTAATGAAAAAGTGCCCATTCAGTTACGAAAGTATGGGCTCATACTTGAGGAGGGAGTAAATACCACTCAACCCATATGTTAAAAATAGCTGTTGAATATTTGTGATTTCGAGTGTGTAGTATTATGATTCATAGATTACCACACAATTATCTCCTGTAAGTAGGTCTTCTGCCATCGCATGTCTGTTCTCCATCTCTATTTTTCTTTTCTCACTTCTGATTTCATCTCTCTCTCTCTCTCTCTCTCTCTCTCTCTTTCTCTCTCTCTCTCTGTTCATGGAATAAATATGATTCCATTCGGAGGAAGCATTGCAGGCTGCTCGTAAGGTGAAATAAGGGGCGAAAAGACAGCTAGGCCAACCGACGAATGATAGCAATGGGAGATAGGAAAATAGTGTAGACGAAGGTTAAAAACTTGCGAGAGAGAGAGAGAGAGAGAGAGAGAGAGAGAGAGAGAGAGAGAGAGAGAGAGAAGTGGTTTTCGGTTAGAAATCGGAAATGACGGGGTTGTTGGGGGTGTTCTGGTGGCGTTAGGAGGGGGGCATTTAGCGCTAGCGGCGTCTACTACTTGAACTACTATGCATATGCTTTTATCTAAATTAAACAGTCGAGAAGCGACGCCGCGATTTTCATTTCCGCTTCTCTGAAGGCGTGTAGTCAGAGGATGATTGTTATCCCACAGGACCTTACTAGTAGGCGGTAGAAGAGATATAGTACGAGCAATCTAACATGACGCTATAGCTGAAAGACAGTCCGTGGGTCATAGGTCATGGGTCAATGGGGGTGGAGACCAGGAGACCAGATATCAGAAACTGAGGACCAGATGAACCAAAAGACTGTAGTGACTGAAGGCTAGAGACCAGAAAACAGAGAATATACTATTATAGAGACTATAGAGACTTGAGGCAAGAGAAAAAAAGAAGGGAAGTTGAATAGGAATTCAATTTCAGAGTAAATACATTTCAAGGGTGATGAAAATTGGTTCACCAACCCCAGCCCATGGTAATTTCAAATAAGTGTTCTTTTGATGATGTTTTTACGTGAAAAAAGTAGATGATGACACCTAAATAATGATCAATGTTGGTATAATTAAATAGGCTGGACAATATTTCTTCACATCGTCCCCCATACCCGTATTTTGATAAATTTGACAAGTCAGACATATTGCATGTTTAGTCAATTCGTCTGTGTCGGGTCCCACTCATGACAATAGCAATAAAAACTGAAAACATTGTAGTATAATAATGACATGTTACAATAAGATATTTTTAATGAATCGAACGTGTAACACAAGTCACAACAAATAAAATGTACAACTATATCATTTCTGTCAAGATGTATTTTGTATTATTGTCAAACAGTTATACTTTTGAACTCTATGCTTTGAGCTGTATGAAGCGCCTCATAATCAAATTTATTCATACGCAGTTGTTTTCATGCTGTATTTTGATTTCTCGCCAATACGTTTTTTTTGTATTGGTGTTACAAAAGTCGCAACATCTACGGTAGACCTACAACAACTTGAATGATTTTGGACAGACAAAAGTATTCTTTAAATGTTGAAATTGATGGTACACCCTCTTTTATCATATGCATGCCATAAGTCCAAAGCGTCTGTGTTATGGGGTGATTATTAGTTACGTTTCTTCAATGATAATCTGAAACTTTGTTCATCTGAAATCTGAAAATACACCGTACATATCAATAAGGAATAGTAGGATACTGTTTGGTTTGTAACAGACACAAGAGCATTCGATCAAATTTGCATCTCTATGTTTTTTTGCTATCAAACAAAAAACAAAAATAATCACTATAGTATTCAGTTATGTGTTCATGTATAGCATATAAAAAATTCCGTATTTCTTTCTTGAAGTTTTCTATAAATGACTATACATAAAAATGAAATGATTTTCAATGTCCATAATTTGTAAATAGAAACCAATCGGTCATAATGGTTGAAGGCCTCTACCCCGGCCCTTCAAAATGCACCGTGCATTGGCGATGGGAGGGGGGGGGGGGGGGGGGGGGTGTATAAAAAAGTGAAAACACATTCGCTACAGGAGATGGCCTTCTGTAATTAGGAATATTGTCCGTAGCCAATAGCAGCCTAGAAAGCACAACAGATCTATGACAGTACGTAGAGCAAACATGCTGCTATGTAGTAGCAAGTACAGCCTGCTCATAGGCCCACTGACTGCACACTGCACGACGCCATGATGACTCTCTATTTTTCACTTGGGTGACGGCTGCCGATGACAGAATACCCCTACATATACAGCCAGCACCGCGCTCGCCAAATCTACATGGTGAAACCATCAGTTCATTTGCTATCAGACAATATTGTTGTTTTATTAAAAACATCCTCTCTCTTTCTCTTTCTCTCTCTCTTTGTCTCTCTCTCTCTCTTTCTCTCTTTCTCTCTCTCTTTCTCTCTCTCCCCCCACCGTTCCCTTGGAAATCACCATGCAATACGATGGGACTTGCTGAGATAATGACATTCTTTGGAGAAGTCGGAAAAATGTCGAATTCAGCCAAGACCTAAATGTGTAATATTTAACAATAGTGAATACTGAGTGCGCATAGATGACAGAATGGCTTGGTTAAATTTCCAGCGAGAAGAATCTGAACATCATTGCTGGATTGCTGGATTATGCACATTCGTATATTAATGGAAGGAATGGAATCAATGGAATCAAAGGAATGGAATCAATGGAATTAATGGAATCAACGATTACTCTCCAACTTTTTCCCTCTCCCTCTCTCTCTTCTTTCTCTCTATTTCTCTGTCTCTATCTCTCTCTCTCTTTCTCTCTCTCTCTCTCTCTCTCTCTCTGTCTCTCTCTCTCTCTCTCTCTCTCTCTCTCTCTCTCTCTCTCTCTCTCTTTCGCTTTCTCTATCTCTTTCTCTTTCTTTCTCTTTCTTTCTCTCTCTCTCTGTCTCTCTCCCTCTTTCGCTTTCTCTATCACTCTCTCTCTCTCTCTTTCGCTCTCTGTATCTTGTTACTCAATCTTGGAAACTGTTATATGTTATATGAATCAAAAGTTGGAAAACCAACATAAGCTAGAAAGTTTGATCAAATGCGACAAATGCGACAAGTCTAGTTTGCATTATTAAAAAAAAAAAATCAACTTACCTGACTTCATATTCTGTTCTATCTTCAAATTATATTCACATCATAAGTATAGCGAACAATATATTGAATATTTTTAATGTAAGTAACTTTTGTTTTGTATCTCACGATTTTCAATCATTCAGATCTATGAACTTTTAAAATGAAAGTTTGAAACACATATTGAATAGATACTTTTCTGTTTAATCTGACATTATAACGATTGAATAATCTGAATGTAAATGTCGCATAATCGATCAGTTCAGTAAAGCAGTAATTGAGTATAGTATAGTATTTTTTACATTGTCTTTTATGAAATCAATAGAAGTTTATTAATAAAAATAATACATTGTAGCTAAGTACGTATGCTATAGATTGTCTATGGATCTAGGACAGACTGTAATTATAGTGAACTTACATCAAATGCATCTATAGAACTATTGAGACTGTATAACTAACTGATATACCTGGTACATTTAGGCCTAGCATCACCAAGCACAGTATCTTTATCGGCGAGTTGGTGAAAACAAATAGCATGCCTAACCATGGCGGTGACAACTTTATTATTATTTAATTAGAACTCTAACAAACCACAAACCAGTTTTAAATCTGCAAGTTCCAATTATTCAATATCACAAGTGACTGCAAATCATGTAATAAATATTAATACTAGTCTTGTGAAAACTTTCGTCGTTCCATATATTGGTATATAGGCCTATATGGAAGAATGAAAGTTTTCACAAGTATTAATTTTTCTTCGCACTTTTTGAGGTAATTTGTGTTATTGAATAATTGAAACTGAATAAATAATTGATGTATATTCAATACTAGTGATATATAATGGCAAGCATCGAACCTATATTAAACAAGGGGCAATAATTTCAGAGTAAGCACTGGAACAATATGTGCAATTATATTGGAACTTTAGTACAGAATCATGAATCCCCTATTGAGGCTTTGTTTACCAGGATCGTTTGCACGGGGCACCACACGGGTGACCTAACCACCCCATTTCAATTATTTTGAATGAAAAAATTGAAGTCTGACAAACTAGACTGCGCTCCCAGTAACCATACTTCTTCGCCGATTTGAGACTTTCAGTTACCAAAAGTCCGGAACACATTACAAGTATACTCGTTTTTGTGATATATCCGGACATCACCAAATACGAATGTTGCTATCTTTCACTTTGAACTAAGTCTCTTAGTTCATCTTAGTTCTAAGTTTTCTTTGGCAATGTTCATATCTTTTCATTGACAACAGATTCATATTTCATCATTATACAATTTTTAAAGAATCAATTTCAGGCCTAGATTGGTATAATTCAGCCCATGACTCCACTAATCAAAGCTCGTATAGCCAATTAGTACTTAATCTAAGCATTTGCTTTGAGGACTGTGGGAAACCACGAAAAAACACTTCAGGATGGATAGAAATTGGTGAGTTTGTTGATTTTTTGTAATGCTGGGTAAGTACAGTGACAATAAATACAATTCCAAGGTAACTACTGGAACAGTGTGCGTAATTCCAGAGTAAGTATACTGGAATAATGTGTGTAATTCCAGGGTGAGTACTGGAATAATTAGTGTAATGCTGAGGTGAGTATGCTTTTTTTATAATAACATCGAAACTAATATAATAACATCGAAATCATTGTTCCCCAATTAAGGCTAAGGAAGAAAGGAAGGATCGTTTGGACGGGGCACCACAAGGGCGATCTTACCACCCCATTTTAATCATTCAAAATTGATTAATTTCAACACCAGGACTGCGAAGTCTGTAGCAACTTGCGTAATTCCAGGGTGAGCACCGGGATAATGCGTGTCATTCCAGGGTGAGTACTGGAACAATGTGTTGTATCGCAGGAGGCAACCATGCAGGTGGTGGCTGGAGGCGACATCATTACCAGGTGAGGTTGTTGGGTAAAACCAGGGTGTCGATGTGAAGGAACCGGACATGTTAGGCCTACGTGCTATGCCGCGGGATGCGACTGGTGACAACAACAAGCCCGAGCAATGTCAGGGGCACTACAGGCCTGAGGACAACTCGACACTCGGGAGATCACTCCAGAGAGGAACACTCAACTAGGAAACTAGGATGACGCGCGAGCAGGGAGACGGATGGAAATGCAATTGGATTATAATTTTGCCAACTATTTTGTTCGGATGTATTTTTTCATTTGTTCACTTTTTCATATATTTAATCACTATATAGTCTTGAATTGAATTACGTAATAACTTGCCTCTATTCTTAAAACAATGATCAGACCCAGATTTCAAATGTAAATTGAAAGAATGTTTAATATATAAATATTGCTATACTGTGAACGCTTATTTAACAGAAACCATTCAGATTTAGAAACAAAAATTTTAGATTTCATAATTATTGTGGATCAGATTTAGATTCAGAAACCAATATTTAGAACATTCCGAAAGAAATTAATTTCAATTCCAATTATCTCATGATATTATAGCATTGACATGTCAAATATTTCACAATGTAGAATCGAATAATTGACAATAAACCATATTATCATTATAAGACCCATATGGATTATTGCACATGAGTAGGCCCACAATATATAACAATTCATTGAATGTGAGCTACATTGAATGTAGTGTATATAATAATAATATAATGAAAATACAAATGTACGCCATATGAATCAAATATTGCAATGATTCTGTCAACATTTGGAAAATTATACCTGAAATATTATGGTTCAGTCAAATTAAAAAAAAGTAGAAAAGAGGGTGTTTCAAACAACCATAACACGTACAACCAGTCAAGATGATGATGAAATGATGACAGTGATACATTAGGCCTATACTATGGAGTTGGAATATTTGTGAAAATACTACAATAATAATAATTATCAAGAACAAATATATTTGGAATTTAATAGTATAAAATAATTAGGTATAACCATACACAACCATTATGATAATTAAAGTCAAAATAACATGTTACCATCAAATTATGAATCAGTTTTGATTTATTTGATAATGTTGACACCATTGGGAAGCAAGTATCCCACATTCTTATTATAGGACATCGCAGCAAACACTTTCCAAGATGAGCGAGATTTATATGAATTGTACTCGAATGCTGTACCCCTCGCTATCCCCCCCTCCTCCCCACCCATCAATACATTCATATTTTCATCACTCAATCACTTTTGATCATTTTCAGCTCCGTTATGTAGGTCTGATTCATTTTTAAACTGAATAGGCTATTTTCTATTTGTTTTAAATATAAAGCTGTTCTCCTTTCGTCTGTTGTCTTTTCTTAAATACGATCAAACTAAATTTCTCTAGACTTGGTAAGAACTTCATGTTGAAAAATACTACTAATAAGACCAACATGTGAAAATTTCATTTCACGTGTAAAAAAATAAGAATCATGATTTTCACTCAATGCTATTCTTTGGGGATCGATAAATTTTTAATATCATTTTTCCATGAAGTTCCATACCAATTTTGCTCAAAATCATCAATCTATTCTGCTACGACACATGTCCAGAAAAAATTACAAGTCCGATAGGATAGATGAAATTGATTCCTCGCCATACGCTCATCTAATGGATAAATTGAAACAAGAAATACTATCAAATCAAAACACGGATGTATTTATCACATTTTTTTATAGAGTCTCGTCAGCTTTATTTGAAGCAGATATTGCAATCGAAACATTGATCAATTTCAATTTGAAATTTAATTTGAAGTTTTCGCTGATATTCATTCTCATCTCTGCTATTTTTATAAATACGCTAACAAGTAAGAGGCCTACACTTTTACATAATAATGAAGTTATACATCGAATTAATAGTACAGTTGAAAAACAAATATCAGTCCTACTTAATAAGCAGTAATATATAGAGGTCATATTTTAATTATAATAACTTCTAATTAATAACAAATATTTGATAATCATGAAGCTCACAAAGATAAATAGCTCACTAATTCAACAATCTGTATACGTATAGGCCTACTATGTGTGCAAATCTTCAGGTAAACTATTATATATTTTCCCAACTTTTTAATCTTATCGTACGCTATAGGATAAATCATCTTTTTTGAATTTCAGACTTTTCTATACGGTACTTTATAATAAAATATTTTCATACAGGCATCGAGGGAAATCGAACGTTATGGAAGAATGTGATTGCAACTACAAGTTTATAGTGATATTTGAATGTTTCTCATTAGGTAATTGATGCACAAGCCATCGAGATGAGTTGTCATGTAAGATCACGTGTTGTGTTCCAATGAAGTGATGACCTGTGAGCTGCACTCAGCTGAGGTGACAGTTGACATGATAGGTGAGTGGTAAGGGAAGGGGGAAGGTGTGGAGGGGAGCTTGTTTTCGACACCGGCCCGGAGCGATATGACCAATATTTGTCTCGTCTGGGAATTTGGGGGAGGGAATCAGGCGTAGGTCAGATCTGTTAGCATTACAAGACTGGCCTCACTCATCAAGAAAGAGTCTATACGGTCAACTGTCAACTGACTGGCCTAATAGTGTTCATTGCGTGGTAGCAGCTTACTCGTCTCAACAACTGTGATAATACCGAAGTTGAAAACAGAATTCTAGACATTTGATAAAAGACGCACCTTCGTATTTGAAAAAACAAAAACATTGTTGAACAAAAAATAATAATAATTCAAAAACATTAATGAATATTCTCGATGTTTGAAATATTTCATTTCTCAATTATTATAGAGTACATGTGTTTCATACTTCAATTGAGAATTGGGATTGGTCTTCAATTGTGAATCTTTTGTTTCGAATGAGACGCCAGTACCTGACACGCGGTCAAGTAAGAGGTTGCCAGTGCAGTGAGTGAAAGGGGGAGGATTTGTCAACAAGGATTATAACGGACAATTGTGATTGGCGAAGACAGGGATGGCGAACAAGGGCTGCTTAAATACCGAGGATTTCCAAGACGGTCAGTTAGTTGACAGTAGCTTCAGTGCTAGTCCCGTCCGATTCGACTTCATAACAATAACCGATACGGAAGGTCCAAGTCCAGCTGAAGAGGCGAGTAGTATGGCTTTGATGTCAATGTCCAATACACCGGGGTACACGGCGTCTTTCTATAATCCAGTACGGACGCAATGTGATTACGATACTGCGTCTTGTATTAATATTAATAATAACAATAATGCTTCAGTGAGTTACCAGTTTGTGCCGTGTATGAAGGAAGATCAAGAGGGACAGTTGATCAAAGTGGAGAAGGTGGAAGTGAAAGAGCAGCCAGTGATGTATCAAGGATGGAAGGCGAGCACCGCGGAGGAGCAATATCTCAACACACTCAAGATATTGGCGATGCCGGAACACACCACCAATACTGGTAAGTTGAAAAATTAAGATTTGTTTTTTCCATTTCATTTGAATATTGTTGGTATGGATCTGATTGACTGACTCCATCACCTACATACCACAGTCTTGCGCACCTCATGAAGCACCTCTTGCGCTTCATTGTAGGATATAGCGCTAATCATAAGTGTTGGTTGAACTACTTATGAAGTGTAATATGAACCAATATGACATTAGTTATACATTTTGAAAAGTCATGGAAAAGTTATGAATCATGCAAGTAACATCAACAACATAGGCTTATTTGTTTTCAGTCAAATTTCGGACTTTATTCAGCCACACAATTAGGAACTGCTAATTCTAATTTGTCTTCAATAATAAATAGTTTCACTATAAATTGCATCAGTTCATCTTTGTGGGTTATGGAAATTCCAGTTTGGTCTGTATTTCCCACTATTAGGTCTTCCTACTAGATGGAACAAAAGCAAATAAAGGTACAGACATTCGACTCACTTTTTATAAGTCTTTCTTTTCAAATTTCAGGAAACACCCGTTCATTAAGGCTTTTTACACAAATAATAATTCTACTATAATTCTACTAATATATTTTAACCAATATTTTATATTCAGTATAGGCCTTATCAGTCAATAAATCAGAAAAATTTTACACTAAAGTGAAAGCGACCCCTTTCTATAATGAATCATGAATGGATGCCAGATGAGGTGGAAAACAACAACTCACGAAGTTTAGAAATTATTCTCAAAAACACAGAAATGATTAGTCAATGTTTTTTTCTCGAAATCAAATATTTCATTGCTAGTTTCTCTGGCAAGAATGCCCTATTCACGCATGTACAGGTATGAAAAGACCCTATCGAAGACGAAGTGGTATCATTGAAAATAGTTGAAAGAGTTGAAAGGAAATACAATTCTAACTATACTCGAATAAAAATCATATGTACGAAATCAAGCTATTTCCTGTGAAGTGTTAAATGAACTGGGCAATTTTATTTTCATATTGTGAAATTGAAAATGAAAAGTTTCTTCTTTTGCAAAGAGACCACAACTCTATAGGCCTATCAGATTTCCAAAGAATGTCGGGAGTGGGATTGCTGATTGATTATATACTGACAAACTGCCTACAACAGATCGCCGTACAATCGCGTAATTGACCAGAGTCGTTTGCCAATAGGCAGGCATGTGTTTCACATTAAAAATGTAGGTTATCGTCTCTAAACATGCATTTCTATATACAATAATGATGAATTATTGAATCATTTAAATTATGAAAATTTTGGAAGATTATAAAGTGAAATCACATATTATTAAATTATCCTGTGCTAATTTTTACACCTGGAATCATAGCATGCGGAAAATATAGGCCCAGGTCAGCATTCAAATAAGAATACCCATATAAATGTTCAGTTATACATACATACAATTGGAAAAACAACGTGTTGCTGATCTTCAGAAGTATCGGCGATAGCCGTGATTCCAAATTCAGATCTACAAATCTCAAATCATTTTTTTCATGTGAATATTCTAAATTATGTTATTAATATCATAGCTCCTCCGTATATCTCGACAGTAATGAAAATCTTCAATAAACTATCCTCATCGGAATTATTTTCATTATATCGTTCTTCAGTGTTTAATCTCGGCGCGATCAGCGACTCAAGATCTCTGTGTAGTTAATGTTTGCGATAAGTACGTATTACGCACATAGTAGGAGTTCTAGTGGGTGCCGACCCGCCGGGTGGCAATAATCCCACCCATAATATCACCATATTATGATTAATGAGTGTTGTATTTACTCGGCCACTCGCTTAGCCACTTATTAAATGTCAACCAAGCACCTTACATCATCATAGCTCATAACACGGCCGTTTTGAGAGGCAATGACATGTATAGTCGAGGATCAACCCTATCCTCATACACAGCCTCCCCACCCAGCTAAAGCGCGAAAAGAGGGAGAGAACACTCTCTTTAACTCTAATAAAGCCTATCCTCACATGAGGTCATTTTATACCATGGGATCCCTACAATAGAGATTTGTTGGGTTTCCTTTCGTTAGAGATATATGATAGGCCTATAGCTGTAGGAGACAATTGCGTTTCGAATAAAAGTCGAGAATAAATTTGACGGGGAAAGTTGGTCAATTGAATATTGTTTACAAGTTATATTTGTATTATGTTTTAATGACACACTATGAAGATGACTAACGATGACAAAGATCTATTGGCGTCGGTGAATGGAATGGAATGAAATGCAGGGATGATGTTTATGTTTATTTTTTCAGAGATTTGTACATGATACAAATATAGAAAATCATATCAAAACTATATCAAAACTCAAAACTAGTAATGAAAATAAGTGAACAGAAAGAGATAATTGAAAAAGATAGATGATACATGTAAGATGATGGAATGGTTGACTAATGTGACTTTGAAGTCAGAAATTCATTGAGGTCATAGATTGGGTTCTGAAGTAGAAAAGATTTCAGGTTGTATTCAAAAGATGAAAGTTTGGTAAGGCTAGTTATATGGACGGGTGGTTTATTATAAATAGTTGTGCAAAGATGGAGAGGGCTGTGAGTGAAAAAAGCGTGAGAGTGTGTGAGAGAACGGATTGAGTTACTGTGACTTAGGACGTGTCCGAATTACCTTTTTCATGCGTACTTGTATACTTGGCCTTGCTCAAAGTACGAACGTGACGTCATCAGGAACGTCCTAATTCATAAAATGAGAAGTCAAGTTTGAAAGTTCACAAGCATACATGGCATGCGTTCTTCTGAACTTTACTTGTGTGCTTCTGTATTGAGTCACCTAAATCTGTATTATATTAATGTTTCAATTCTTCAACAGAAATCCACAAAAAGATGCGATTTCATTTCTGTAATAAAGTAGCAGCTTCCAATGTGTGCGGAACATCTCACTTATTATAGGAAATATCACTCTTTTATTCTAATAAATGAATAAAAGTGAGGTTATGAAGTTCCCGCCATAAACGCGGTAGCACTAGATGGTGTTGGTGGTTGAGAATACTTGCTGGACTGTCTGAAATGCAAGTTCACATGTCGCAAGTCCAAGTCCCAAGTACAAGTACAGGAGTGTAAGTCATAGTCAAGTAGCATTGAAATTCGGACACGTCCTTAGTACTTAGTACTTAGACTTGGCACTTAGACTTAGTGTGAGTTGTAGGTAATGTGACTTGTAGAGATGAAAGGTTATTTTATTAGGCGTTTTCTGATAGAGAGGAGTCGATCGTGGTCTGTTGTTAAGGAACATCCCATGGTCGATCATTGCGGGAATCGAACCACGCTCTCCTCAATGACGGCTCAGTGTGCTAGCCACTCGATCACCCGTCTTAGAATTGAAAATCTTCAAAATTGAATTCAATAATACCCATACAATCCCATTGAATCTTCAACAAAAGCTCTCTGTTCGAGTCCCCAGAAGATATTTAATCCGGGGATATTTTTTCCAGAAAAACATTTTCCGTTCATCTAGGGCTTATTCATATTTTCAGCATATCATTGTGCTACCATATGCGTATTGCAAACTTCTGTGCTTCCCATTTTGATAATATTTGATATCTCTAATCACTCAACCAAATCAGTAAAACATCCCTGAATCTAACGTTTTTTCACCCTTAATTATATTAATGATCACGACTGATCATCATCGTATCATACTTACAACTATGTGAGTGGGCCTGATGACGATAAACGAGGAATGTGTTGTGGTATACAGATGAGCGCATGCAAGGGTTTGAAGCAGCACTGTCTACCCTTATCGCTGAGGGCTAGTCGCTCACGTGGGTAAAACCACGTGACATGTCTGATAACTGATCAAAGATCATCACGTGATCATCCAGTGAGGGCTCGGTGTTGGTGGGGACGACATTAGTCTTATTGTGTGAGCAAGCGAGTGAACGCAACAAAGGTCCCACCTCCCCACCCCCCTCGACCAATCAAAGGCCGTCGCGGCGCCACTGAAGCCCGGCGTGAGAAGAATGCCAACTGGCCGTTTGGGGCGCTTCTCAATTATTCATTACTGACTCAATCAGCCGTCCATACACAGCGATAGATACTCATCTTATTACGTCCATGGCCAATATGTTATGAAGACCCATCAGTGGTATTGGTGGACAAATTAAACCAGGTTCCCACCCACCTGTGAAACCTGAAGGAGTGAAGGGAAAAAGCCGCGGAAAAGTCAGGATATTAGAAG
Organism: Brachyptera putata; assembly: GCA_907164805.1. NCBI lineage: Eukaryota > Metazoa > Arthropoda > Insecta > Plecoptera > Taeniopterygidae > Brachyptera > Brachyptera putata. The sequence continues at coordinate 30,442,242 of OU015463.1, read as the reverse complement.
AATAAAGAATGAAAAAGCTTGTAGATGTCAGGTGATATGGGTTCAAATGCCGTCCTATGTATCTAAGGCCCATCTTCAGATCCGTTGGGCGTGGGTTCGAGTCCCACACGGGACACGGGATTTTGTAAACGTCTGTTCACTTACCATCAATCACTTCATGGGTTCATTATAACCTGATTATTTGTACCCTAAGATAATAATTGTTGGTGGGGTCGTTAGAAAACGGTAATCATCAAATGGGTTCAAGTATTCAATATAATAATTGTCATTAAAATATAACCATGGTTTTTTTCATTGAAGTTTCTTAAAATCCTATCGAATCCCGCCATTTTTTCGTACAATAATAGAACTAGAATCAGCAAAAATATACTTGAATGCGTTTACGCAGTTCAGTCAAATTTGTATTTCCGTCTATATACTTGATGTAATTAAAAATCTTCCCCATTTAAACTGGTTGTTGTTGGGATCGTTATGAGCATCACTAAACAAGCTGCGTGTTGTAAACATGATTTTATAAGTTTCTTTACTTAGAAACCACCGACTCTGAACTATTCCGTGCGTACATGCATTAGGCTACTTGTAATTACTTGACTCAGCGTCGTTCGAGTAGACTTGACTAGATGTACAACGGTACTATATATAGTATGTCTGGCTATGCTCTTGTCGGTCTACGCCTTATAAGCGTTGTCTCACTTGGTTTATGAATCATCGACTGGAAATTAACGAAGCGATGAAGTGAACACAATTGATTATTTAGAAAGTGATGGTCTATTGGGTTCCTCGGTCATATTTTGAGGTTAATTTCAGTCTGGAGCGTATGCATATAATTCGGATTTTTTTCGGCCTCATATAGACATAATTTTTGGAAATCTAGTAAGAAATTTCTATCATTCTGAATTGGACATCGAATTAAGAACAACATTTGAACAACAAAATGATATATTGTCCGTAGATGAGCTTAGACAATACCCAGAAATTCGTTGATATTACAAATTCAATACATTTTCTTGTGAGGATCGAATTATAGCACATAGGCCAACCAGACTGAACGTATAACATGTACCGTGAACACATTCAGACGAAAACTGTCCCGATAATTGTTGGTAATTTGTAAATTCAACTTTTCGTGAATTACGCGCTACCTTTTTTTTGTTATATTTCAATTCATGAAAATGGATATCTGACATGAAGGAAAACTTTCAGTATCGAATATCGAGGTCAAAATATCATTACAAGTACGCATAAGGCCTACCTATCATTAACTATATGAATACAGACGTTTGAAATTGAATGGTGTCTGATCATAAACTCAAAGAAATTCGAATGTTCCCACTTTACAAAAGTGGTTTATATTATACGTATAAGGGGTGTTTTGTGTATAGGTCTATGTATATGCTAACAAAACATAATATAAGGTATTATCTTTCTTTATCTGTGGTATAATGAGACATAATCATTCTGTTGGACGCAACCTCAGGTGGTAGTAATGCATTGTCAGGTATATTTGTTCTACCTGACACTTGACCTTATGCTTGACGTCATGATCGAGAGCTGGCTTAGTGGTGACAAATAGATACAAGATAACAAGGAAAATAACACTCTGGCATATCTATCATTTCGAGGAAAATACTCAAGCTATTTCTAGCCTCGTTTATCAATAATAAAATAAAGCAATCTACAGAAATCTTAATTACCTACGTACTTATTACGTGGTTATTGCTCATTAGTCCTATTGTTTGACGCATAACAACGAAATATTCCATACTTAAATACAGACAGACAGACACCAGCTTGGTACATTCGAATATAGAACGCCTTAGGTGTCATTGTCAAAATGTTTTATCAGTTTATAGTGATCAGTACGTGGGCGAAAAAAATATACCTGGAAAAATATTCTTAGATAAAATAGCCTACCTCGGCTCGAATATTACCGTCCGTACAAATTTTCCGTGGAAAAATATCCCCTGATAGGAAGTTCTGCAAATGGTTTGTTCGAATTCAGACACATTAGTTTGGATATAATACTCAAATTTAATTTTGAAGACAGATCTTGAACATGAAACAGAAGTTGTTTTAGTTCATGACAAAAAAAGCAGAATAAACGTGCTCATCGTCATTTTTAATCACATCTAGAATCAACTTTATAAGTGTTGAACTTTTATTTAGTTTAGAAAGGCCGTTTGAGTTGCCTGCAGGGTCCTCAGTTTGTTTGTCCAAAATGTATTCGCATGGTATACTTTTCCCGTGACCACTGTTACAAAACCTCAGATAGAAAGTAAAATTTAAAAAACAAATGCTTTGGATTTTCGCGTTTCTAGGTTCAACTTGAACGAAGTTTCAGAATTAAGTCTCATTCGCCTCAAAAGGTTTTGAACTCATTGCCTTCTCAAAACCTACACAGATCTCGATGACATCAGTTTGATTGAAAGACAATAAGATTAATAAGGCGGGTTTATGGGTGAAACTGTCCGTGGCATGCATGAAACTCCCATCAACAACCAGGTTATAGGGGTACGAACAAGAAGGTGATAATTAAACTTTAAAGTAATGAACGGCGATAGAAAGTTTATCAAATCTCATGTCTTATGCGAGAATCCAAAGCCCGATTTGTCTTCTTTTTTTGAACAGAGTGAGCTGATTGATTCTCTGGAAACGACTGTAGGCCTATAACACCTATCCCTTACTCATCATAGGCAAATTCTGTGAACCTGTCTTCTTATTCATTTCCTAGAAGCAATTCTGGGTGGGTACAAGATATTTTTGAAGAAAAAATTTTCAATTCGGAATATAGTTCATGAAATTTAATTTATTAAAGCGAGTAGAAATTAAAAAATTACAATAACTTGAAGGCAGTTGTATAATCATCATCAAATTGTAACATTGTACTGATTTAATTCCCAAAGCATTTCGAACATAATGAACATCAAGTTTTTCAATAATGTGCGTTCACATATATAGACCTAGTGTATCTATATCCCAAAGACTTTCACAAATACACGCGGCCGGGATCAATGCTCTGGATACTTACTATTATTGTGGTAATCGATAGTGATCTTTTCTTCAAAACAAATCTTATCTTCACATCTGAATTGACCTTCGTATAGGTCAATAAAATACACTACCAGATGGATGTTGTGAAATTTCTGCCGTTCACTATAGTCGACTAATCGTTGACCCACCTGAACAATCTGTTGACGCGTAATTGTCATATCGGTACGCTGCAAACGCATAGGAGAATCTCATTGACGAAACTAGAATGAGATAAATATATAACTTGATAACCAGATGATTATCATAGTAACGAACGCGATGAAATTGTAAACTATATTTTTTGCTTGAACTCAAATCGGTCTGGGTACATGATTTTAAACAGAAACTTTTATACAAAATATGATATTCCCTTATCCCAGTTTGAAAAGTCTTTCGGTCCTTGAATGTAGATAGTCTTTTGTTTTATTCATAAGGGACCAAGAATCTAAATCGCCTCCACTTTCACCCCCTCCCCCCACCCCTTCTCTATACCCTCTCTCACACTCTAGCCTTCTAGCCAAATCCTCCCTTCCCCCCGCACAGAAAGTCCCCCCCCCCCAACCCATCAAATGCAATGCAGTGTATGCAGGTCTTCCAAGACCCCACACCGTCATGTAGACTGACTTTCAATATCAAGGAATAACATATCGTGGCGAAGCGAGGATTTTGTCGGGCAATTCTAGTTTCCACCATCATAGCTTTATATTTATTCTGACATAGACCTATCAGTTTATTGTGAACGACAACAGCAAGAAAATAAATGGATCTCTGATTAATGATCAATGCCTAACGATTTTAGGCTTTCGGAGATCATTAAATATGTTAAATTTGAATTTTTTTAATACAGTCGTGTCAATAATTTGAACGGAACAATTTGTTCAACTTCATATTGGAAAAATAATATTTATTCATTGCCCCTACGTTTCCTGATCCATATTGGCTGGATATTCGGAAGCAATGAAAAAACATTATTGAATGTTAATTTTCGATTTTTTTTTTATATTTCTCCCGAAGATATGGCCAATATGAGTCAATAAACGTATAGCTTAACACCAATAAATGGATATTATTCTCTAATTATAAAGTTAAGAAGGTTGTTCTGATCAAATTATTAAAACAACTCCATGCAAAAGAATCGAATATTATATATAGTTATATAATTATTGCTTATATCTTCCAGAGTAATAACATTGTAGGCCTACTCATTCAAATGTATCAATTCTGAAATCACACTTATTTTGACCTGTATTATTGGATCCATCCATCTACTGGAGCTTACATTTAATTAGGGTTACCGTTTATTTCTGATCGGGATCGAATCGATGTCGAATTGGAATATTGGATCAATTCTATATCGATATAATGATCGATATCGACTAAAAAATTCAGGAACAGCTGAAATAAGTACCAAGTCAAATAACAAAGTGACAAAAAAAATTTGAATACTCAACCAGAAGTGAATAAAATGCCTTCGCGCAAGGTTTCTCGTTGCTGTTAGCATGCTGTTAGTAATGGTGTATGCTGCGTATAATATGTTTATGTAGGGGGAGGAGTTCGACGTGCTCGTAATGTCTTCTTAGGCCCTATAACTACCAGTATAAGATTGTTATACTATACCAGATAGTCAATGACTTTCTCCTCTTTAAAATATATGATCAATTGGCCATTTTGAGAGTAAAATTTAATTTAGTATATCATTGTAAAATGAATGGAGAGTGAAATGAAACAAGAATACACGATTGAGAATCATTACTTCTAATTTCATATTTTTTCCCACGCGACATTTTCAATACGATATTTTTTATTTGATTGTATATCGATTGAAAATTGATAGTTTCGATAGACTTTCGATCGATATTCGGCATCAGATTTTCGATATCGTTTAAAATTTTCATATCAAAGCCAACCCTAATTTTAATCCCTGTTTTTAAATTGTTAGTAAAATTGCTAGATCTCTAATAAATTCCGCAAAGAAGATACATATAGGCGGTGGAGGGCGGGGGAAGGGGGAAGTCATTCTATTCTGCCGAATTCCGTTTAAACGTCTCTCTCCCTCTATTCGCCTTGAACCATTGCAACAAGATCTCCGAGCTATTATGATGAAGTTTGTCTGCAGTGTCAGCCGTTGTGTTGTCTATTGTCCTCACATTTGTCGTAGATCTGTCAAATAAGGTCTCATCTTTTGACTCCTGTAGCATCTCTTAATCCCGTTAAACAATGCGACTCTGCAGGGAGGTGATCCTCTCCCCCTTCCCACTCATCCCTCCACTGTTGGAATGCCAACCCTGCTTCTCACGCGTCTTATGGACCAAGTATCACCAACAGTACTGACAAGTTTTTCACTGATTTACGAGTTTTGGAAGTATGATATGTATGAACTGTGGGCATAACAATTGACAGTTGGTAACAATATATCTGTCAGTTCTCGCATGATGTGTTTACTACTGACGTATTACTGCCACGTGAATAAGGAAACTCATTCTTGAAGATATCTAATTCACAAGTAACGTATGAGAAAAATTACATGAATTAAAATACAAAGTGAGGGTGAACTAGGTGAATTACTTGGAAAATAATATTTTTTGGCTTGCAAGATTGAGCTTGTGGTTCTCCGTCAAAACAATCATATTTTATGCCAAGGCCCTCATGGGGGATCAATGACATTGTGACAAGTTTTCGATGTTGGTAAAACACAATGAAAAAATGTTACTCAATGCTTTCTTGACTATAAGTATATTTCATTCTTATTCGGTTGGCCCAAAGTTGAAGTTTTTCAAATTGTGTTCATTTATAGTAATCACTGACAAATGTGTTGAGAGTCAAAATTATGTAAAAACCAACTAGGGGCCCCAAGTATTCTGATCCAGAAGATGATTCACTATGAAAAATGTATCATTACAAAATTATTAGGGATTTCTTAAATGATTTCTGGTTTTATTGCCATCACACCAATGATATTTCATTGATAACCAAATATTTAAATCTTGTGAAGAGAAAGATATAAATATTTGTATATGACAATTTTAATAATAATGTTCGAGTGTGAAATTTGGCTTAATATTATTTTCTGTTCATCCCATACACGTCGCTCACACTTGCCACTCGTAAATATTGTAATTGAACATCATATAGTTCTTTTCTGAGAGTTATTATCTCCCATGTTATTCCTTATCCCTCGGGGTATTGATGGAGGTGCCGTAATTTCTACGGGCGATACTATATGTGGAAGTGCCAAGTTTGAATAAATATCGTCTTGGCTAGTTGGATTGATATAGTGATCAATCATTCCATCGATCATGATTTGATATGTTTTAAGAGTTTTATAGGCTGCAGTGTTGGGCTAGTGAATATTTTCAGTCAGTTGGAATAATGGGAAGGAGGCGGCCGTGGTTTAATATAAGTACTGAAACATTGGATATTGTTATACTTAGGTCTGGTTTGACGAATAACAAAAATGTGTAAATATACTATAGAAACGTATTTAGTCGGAATATAATCACTCCATGAATGGAAATTTGTAATCGAGTGGCTTACTAGTAACACAAAACGAAGAATAGTAAAAAAGGAAGGATATTCCGCTAGAAAAAAAAGTACAAATATTTCACCGTGTTTTTCGTTTACTAGTGAAATAATTGGAAACGCTTGTGGCCTGAAGGAATTCCAAAAAACATATTCTAAGCACTTGAAACTTGCCATAGTTGTTGACACTATTGGGCAGATCGTCAAATAATTAGATCTTCCATATGTTTTGCCGTCCAAATTGCAAGAAATTGTAATAACATTTTATGGAATTGTATATGAATCTGGAGCAAAAGAATGACAAGACTCGCGGATGATCTTAATATGAATAATCAAATAAATAATAAAGAACACCTCACAACCATAGAATAACGACAAAATAAGAATTCCAAACCACTACCATCGCTTTGACCCGTTGTCTGTATCCCTCAACATTGACGATTGGCAATTTTGCAGTGGACTTTTTCGAAAAGATTCACGTTAACTACGTACCAGAATTATCTTCAGGGCCTAATTTTACATAAAAAGGGACCGGAACGCACCACCCCACCACCACCACCACCACTACAAAAATATCATGAAAATAATTTAAAAGAATATCTTCGAAATTATTTTCATCTTCATTGAATGATAATTACTTATAACAAATAATACTAAAAAGAAAATTATTAGAATAGGAGAGTTTTTATTCATCTATAGAAATTATATTGCATGGCAAAAGTATTAATAAATGAATGAAAACCCACTCTATCATTGATTTTCCATCATTTTGAAACTGGATCGTCTGTACTGGTTTCAAAAAAGGGAACGGAACGCCGTTTCGGTGCGTCCCGGCACAAGTTAATCACTGATTACATTGGTATGCTAATACTCTTACCTTGGTTACAGATAACGTGGATCGGTTATCCAGTGGAGGGTCACGTGACATGAGTTCACCTCTACCAGCCACGCATGTGTCGACGAGTAAGAGGGCAAGAACGGCGTACACCTCATCACAACTTGTTGAGCTAGAGAAGGAGTTTCATTTCAACAGGTATACAGCACACAAGAACAGATAATAATGTGTAATAATTAATCACCTCTAGAGCAGGGTATTTATTAGCTGGTTGTCTGTTTGGATGTATCTTGAAAGTTTGTCTATGATGGTAAATGTTCACAAGACCGCGTGAGGGGCTGTAGATTAAGGAACATTTCCGTTTTCAGATTGCCATATATATATATATATATATATATATATATATATATATATATATATATATATATATATATATATATATATATATATATATATATATATATATATATATATAAGATGAAAGCTAAGATATAGAGGCCGGACGGTTTTATTCGACTGAGACGGGTGTAGATCATGGATGATATAGCGTGCTGAACCGTCAATCAGTAGACAGGGGTTCGATTCTCCTCATGGTCCACCATCCTGACTGTTGTTTCTTGTGATTTCCTTTCCTTGATAATAGGCCACGAACGCTTGCTTACCACTATCCTGGATACCGTCAACTCTTTCAACATTTACCGACGTCCATAGATCCAAGTCATCATTTTAATGCACCCAATGTAAATTCATGAAGTAATATTCGGTGAATAGAATAAGCTATCATATATTGGTCATGTCCAAGCGTTCAAGCTCAAACGAATCACCAAACTTGTCTTCCCTGTTCATTTCACACACAAAGCTCAGTTACATTATTTGAAAGTGTTGAATTTATAGTGTTGTTTTTATAGTCTTGTGCAAAAACCAGTCACGATGTTCAATTGCTCATTATATTTTGAATTTACTTGTGAGATTAAATTTGAAACTATTTTTGGGTTGTGATGATGCTGATTTGTAGGCCTAGTATCATATTTTTTTATTATCAGACAGAGAATAATACAAACAAGTGATACTAATAAAGTCGCAAAAGTGTAACGAGCTCTTGTGTGCAGGCTACTTCGAGAAATGAGCATTAGACTGCATTGTTTCCATGCAAGAAAGATGATAATTGTTTCAATGAACAGTGATAAACAAATGATAACTCACTTGCTCCAAAAATCGCTCGCTTCGCTAAATCTACTTTACTAGTAGGTCCATTTCAAGTAAGCCCCTATATCGTATTTTTTGCATCCAGAAACACCCATGCAGGACGAAGTTAGATACATTGCAGTCCAGGTCATCACCACATGCAGAGTTCATGTAATCATTAACCACATATCTTATCTGTTCAGGTACTTATGTCGACCACGTCGCATCGAGATGGCATCCCTGCTCAGCCTCACCGAACGCCAGATCAAAATCTGGTTCCAGAACCGACGCATGAAGTTCAAGAAAGAAGCACGCACCAAAAGCGACGACCTCAACATCACGTCAACCTCCGAGAAGAGTGTGTTGAGTCCTCTATCAACCAGCTCGAACCAGTCAGCTTCACCCGTGAGCACTGCTTCACCAATTAGCTTGGCTCAATCTTCCAGGGTCTATCATTACAAGGCGCCGCAGACGACAACTGAAAGTTTCGAGTATCAACGGTCACCGATACCAACACAACCCTCTCACTCCTATCAACTAGGACACGCGGTTGCTCCACTCACTGACTGCATGGGACAGTACCTCCAAACCAACAACCTGGACACAACATACCAACAGTCACCATACATCCAAGATGGCGGTCTACCGACCGAGCTCGAGAAACATGGTGGCTACTTCTACCACCAGAGTACGCAGCGTTACCCGACGTGGGGCACACACTGCAGTTACCCACCACAAGGTTGCTTCTTCGAGGGTTGGGACTGTATGAACTCAGGTAAAAGCTTCCCGAAGGAAGGTAATCTGGAAGAAGATCAGTTTGAAGGTTTAGATGTCGTGGGACTGGATGAGGAGACGGGAAGCGAAGGGGAAGGTGAGTTTCGGCTGAAGAATGTGGACAATAATTGCAGGAATGGTATGCCGGGAGACGCTCTCGGAATGACTGAAAATGTGGATAGCTTGGTTGGATATAGTATCAACAATAATATTGTGTGTGATGTAAATAAGATGAGTGGAGGACTCCCTTGTTTTTGGAATCCGTCACCAAGTAACTCAGCATATGATTTGATGAAAGAATCATCTCCGAAGTGTTCACCAGCATCGCAAACTGACCTAACTGAATTATGAACACCAAACTCTAACTTACAACTAACAATATTTTTACACTTGGACCCAACGAGAGAGAGTCTGAAAGAATGACCAATTAAAATTATTGTTAATATATAAAGTTGATTGTTTCAATATAGGCTCACAAATGGTTGATGTCGTTAAATTTGTGTAATTTATAACAACGTATCCTAGCATATATATGTTAATGATCGGCCCAGAAAAATATTACAACTAACAATCACTATCCGCAGCTGATATTGGGAATCAATAATATGAATGTAGCCCTGACAAATATTGTAGATACGCTGAAAAAATATTGAGATAATATTGGGTGATTATCCACCTGTACATAGCTTGGTATTCAAGTGAATTGAGAGTAATTAATTGAAATTAATTGTATCAGAATCAGGGTAACTTTTTGTACAAAGTTCAGACTAGTATAAGTGAGAAAGTGATAGATATACGACCTTACGATATTGGCATGTTATATTCAACTAGCAGATGATTAACTTTATATTTCGCACTATTCTACATTTGTTATTAAAGAGAATAAAAATATACATCTGATTTAATTGGTTACGATTAATGTCACCCTAATCCTGCCTCTCCCCTTCTCCCTCACCACCGCACATCATCCATCGTCTATCAGTGGTTTAATACCCCCTCCTCCCCCCACTGCCGCAGCTCATTCTCCTAACAGCTACAAACCATTCGAATCGACCGTGATTGTCTTTTAGGCACTATGAGAAGAGAAAAAACTTTTCTTTGTCAGGTTTTGTAAACTACAGGATCCTGATTTATTATTACAAGCAATGTCATCATTGTTATACCAATAAATAATTGATAGTGAAGTTTAATTTACTCGACACATAAATAAAATTTGCAATAAATAATACATAATATTCGTTGGGATGATAATATATATATATATATACATATATATCAAAGAAAAATTATCATTAGGCCTACAATATTTTCGTACATTAATGAAAAAATTATGCGAAAATTACTGTTTCAACTTTGAAATGATATAATCTTTGCATTTTAGCCCACTTCCAAGTGATGATTGAGAGATTGAACAATGGTTAAAGTATATTTTAAATATTATATCATTATTTTATACTTTCAGTTGTATTCGGAATTTTCTGGTATACGGATACGTAGTCGAAAAAACAGTCAAAATTGACAATGGTGGAATGGGACACATACGCTACAGAATGTGGACACTATTGACAACCTTCATTTCGTAAACATATATATAGGTATTGAGAAAATTCCAGTTGGCTGTCACTTTTTTGAAAGTCCTCGTTGAGAAGACGTAATACATTTTTGTTCATCCCTTCGACTATAATATGTATATAGGCCTATATATATATATATATATATATATATATATATATATATATATATATATATATATATATATATATATATATATATATATATGGTCATTAAACTTTTCTTGGATACGATCCAATATCGAGATGTGTGGAATATTCTAGCCATGTCGTAAAAGATACGTCTCGACCGGGATATATATATATATGTACAGTCATCATGGTAAGTTGCTGTTGAGTAAATGTCCGTGAACTATTTCTTGCACTCATTGAGCCAACAATTCGCATTTGCAACTTCTTTATCGGATTGTGTATAGGAAAAAGAGAACTTGATTTTCAATTCACAACAATGTTTTATTTATTATTCTAATTGTTCTTGAATTGTTTTTTTACATCTGAAATCCAATGAATGAACTATATAGGCCCTATAACGTTGATTAAGCCATCAAATGCTCATATTTCGCCAGCTCATCGGGTGACGTAACCTAGACGTATTTCTTTTGTTACTATCCTACCTATAGATGCTCTTTGGTAAAGGATAAAAAAAATCTTTTGCAACCCCATTTCTATACACAAACCCTTAAGTTCTATTGTATTTTATTCTACGCATCTAAAACTCCGAGATACGGCGAGCGGAGAGAAGTACAGTGTGCTTCGGAAAAGGAAGACCCCCTGGCTGGTATCATTGCACTCACACATTTGCACTAAACCTCCTCGATACTGACTGTATTCAAATTTTAAGAACTATATAATTATATAATTAACAAGTATTGATACATATTTTGGATTATTGAAGTATGATATAAGTATAATATCTTACAATTAATAAATAAATGTAATTATAAGTATTCTTATAATTATCATCAATTTGAGATTTAGATTAGTCATAATGCTCCATACTTTATTATATTTGATTCGAAATAGAATTTTTGAATAAAAAACCCTACATGGAGGTGAAAGAAGCATTATTAATTTCAACTGGGTATTTATTAAAATCTCTATGTCATACAAATCATATAATTTCAATTATTTTATAATTTATTATATTGAATATTCATTGTTGTAGGCCTTTAGACCTACACGTTTTTAATAAATCTGTTTATTTGTCATTCAAGTCCGACTGTCAAAGATCTCCGAATTCTATTATTTTTTTTCACTATCTCATGTGACGGCGACTACCTTCTCGCTTCAACTGCCTCGTTGTCGTTGAGTATGTGTTTGAATGAAGTGAATGAGTACGGTGTTTCATTGCGAGTGAGTGTATAAACTGGGTGGCTTGGCGGGCGAGGGGTTTGTGGGTGAGAGAGGAGGGAGAAGGGGGGGGGGGGGCAGGCGGGGTAACATCCCTTGTAAGAGAGGGTAGGCAGAGAGAACACATAATCGTGGCTGCCATTCGCTACCATCATCCATCTTGTTCGAGTGACAGATCAGCTGACAGCCTTAGGGGTGGGGGGAAAGGGGGGCTGACGTCACACTATTGCACTTTAACCAAGGGTGCCTGGCTGGCTTCCCTTTGCTGCTTTCCTTACAATATATGTAAATAGTCTCTCTCCACGGGATTATTCACTTGCGCCTTGCGACTCTGTCCACGACCACGGCATGGACAATCAACCAATTGGTCAAACACTCTGTCCTACATGGATTCGGAGAACAATTGAGATATAATCACAATTCAATACAGTTATTATAATGTTAACGATTTCGATCAACGAAATAATGAAAATATAGTCGTTTATGAAACCCTGGATGTTTGACCGTCATCACGTTGATCTATATTAATAGACTACATAAGATGAGGTATGTCACACATTAATTAAAGGTGTAACGAGCATGAACAGGAAGTATAATGTTCCTTATGATATTTTTCAAATTTTATCTTTAATGATTAGGTCATTTAAGTGAATGAATGATAGTTATCATAAATTTCATTTAAATAATGCATACTGCGTCCGGATAGTTCTTGATTCTTATCCAATTGATAAAATCACTTTAAAAGAAATACTGTTTTGAAACTCCGCGAGGCAGCCAAAGCCGGCCGTACTCTTCTGGTGATAGTCAATGTCACAAATGAGACCATTGGTGGATAAGACCATTTGTGTGTCAGACCCGTTGGTGAGTAAAACCCTTTGTGTGTAAGACCCGTTGGTGGGTAGGACCATCATTGGGAAAGACCATTAGTGGGTAGAACCATTGGTGTGTAAGACTATTGGTGGGTAAAGCCATTGATGTGTGACACCGTTGGTAAGAAACCTTTTTGGGTAAGACCATTGGTGGGTGAAATCATTTGTGGTCAAGGCTATTGGTGGGTAAGACCGTTGGTAGGTAAGAACATTTGTGGGTAATACCATTTGTGGGTAAAACCATTGGTGGGTAACACCATTGGTAGGCCATTGGTGGGTAAGACCGTTTTTGGGTAAGACCATTGGTGGGTAAAATCATTTGTAGTTAAGACCATTGCTGGGTAACACTATTGGTAGGTGTGGCCATGTGTGGATAAGACCATTTGTGGGTAAGAGAGTGGAAATCAGAGCTAAGCTGCACATCAGTGATTCACATGCACACAAGCAGCCGAGTTACGTATGGCTCTTACGGACGGTGACTTGCGCTGAATATAGAAGACCGAGAGAGAAATTGTTTCCCCCACGTACGACACCTGGCTACCAAACCTTCAAACTTAGACTTTTCTACGTGCATGCTCTTTTCTGCAACCTGCCGGCTAACTTAGGGTTTTTATTAATATTTATAAGAGATTCCTTTGTGGAATAACTAACAAGGTAGTAGAAGAGATTAGTGGGTATGAAAAATACCATAAAAGCAACACTTATGTGTATCCGTGTAGAAATTGGACCACTTTTACTATTCACGTAGGGTAGCCGGTGCGAGTGCTGAAACAATGCTGCATTTTAACATGAGTTTTCATGGAAAACGTGAACAGGCAATTTTGTTAATTATTCTTTCAAAATATGTGAAATGCCTTTAGTAATGTAACCAATTAATTTAGTCGTGTTGTTAATTTATAATAACTAGGAATAATATCCTGATTTTTGTTTTGTTATTCTCATGAACTTGGAAGTGAAGATATGGGCTACAAATCCCTACATGCATACAACATTAGAGAACTGCGATCGATGTAAGGCTTATTAAAAAGTAAATACATAATAAATACCGACTGACTCAAACAAAAAATTTTAAACCTAATATAATGAATTGTTATACTAAATCGTTCAAATGAAAGTGAGTGGTTAGACCCAATATAAAACGTTCAAAAAATACAAATTTCCTTTCAATATTCTATGAATAATATTCTATAGAAATTCCTATAATTTCATATTAATATCTCCTGTCATTTCAATCCTATGAACTTTTTCCAAAGCTCAGATATTGTATTGATAGTATTAATAATATTATCACATATTATTGGGATAGCTTAGAACTGTGTGTTTCCACATTTGGGTGGTGATCAGTTTATCCTTTCAATATAAATAGAGAAATTAATATTGCCTCATAAATGCGCACACATCAACGTGAGAAATATATCGTTTTCCTCGTTCACCCCAAATTCCTATTATGTGAAATTAATATATGTATGCCAGTTCTTCACTGCATACAACCATTTCATACTAAACAGTATCTATTATACCCCAATGACGTCGTGAAAGGTTATGAACCGGTCAGGTTTTCGTGATGCAGACGGTATTTAGAAAAATCACCACGACCGAGATCCGATTGTCGTACAATTGTTTTAACATACTACCATTTGAATACATCCATCATATGAAGTGTGGATTCAAAGAACTTGGGGTCCTTTAATTTTAGGCTGAGATTTATTCTAGTGAACCGTTTGAGGAAAAAGAAATAGTTGTTGACGCAAATATATGGATGAATGACAAACAAAGACTGAATATGACCCTCTGAACATATAAAAAGGAAGATGTACAAAAATCTTCTGAGAACAATTGGAGATTCAATATTCTAATACCTATAAGAACCATTGAATATATTTTAAATCTTAAACGATTTTTGTAACGTAGATGTAGGCCTATGTTCGGAGCCCCTGGTGATATGGAGAACGTAGAGATGTATAGGCCAAAAATGAATTATGAAAATACCTATTACAAATGTTATGTATTTATTGAATTTCAAATTTTAACTATATCTAATCTTACATTGCAATTTTGACTTTACTTTGGTGTATTTTTTTATTCACAAATTCCGTATCTGTATGTATAGATATTTGGAAGTCTGATGAGTTATTGAATCCTGAAATAATGAAAACGCCAAAAAAATAATATCTTCATAGAGATTTATATATCAAACAATGAACGTATAATATATCAGCTTTCCGCTATAAAAACTTGCCAGGAATCATATGTTTGTTCAGTTTTATGAAACTTTAATTACGTGGCTGCGAAGAGTTCAGGAGTGCCATCAGCCTATGTGTATATATAATATGAGACATGTGCTCGTGGGAGGGCGGAAGGTGGTGGTGGAGAGGTGGGGGTGAGGGTGTTATACCGCGCTACGTATGTATATGTTGGGTGGCGGCATCTTGCAGAAAGTGCCAAGGTACTAGACGTGACCTAGGAACAACCTTAACATTCCCCTTAGCAACCCTTAAATATCACTAGAAGCCACCCCTTGACCTGTCAACAAGTTAGACAAGTTACACAGTTTGCTGCATGTATGGTGGCCTGCTTACTTCTTCTCTTCGCGAAACTTACACTTCGCTTCCTCGTTCCTTCTCATCTCTAACACTTCCTGCGGCTTCAATAGATGAGCAGAGTGCATCGACAAAATTATTATGTTTCTCAAATGTATTTCGATTAAATCTCTTTAGTCTTTCGAAGATATAATATCTCGATTTTCGATTTTCATCCTTTTCTTCTGAAATCTTTCATTATACAAAGTGGACGAGTATAAGTAGAAAAATAACACTATACCAAATTAGAATTGATACTGGTTTGGTATGTGAAAATGAATGAATACATTTGATGCATTCGAGTCATGCAAAAATATCCAGGATAGTTGATCAAGTAATTCGACGAGCGATAGCGAATGCTTGTGGGACTCGTATTGTTCTTCCTCTGTGTATGCGTATTTTTTGTATTTTGTTTTTGTAGTACAGTACAGGTTGAATGGTTTGTTTGGTCAACATCAACTTTGTGTATGGACAAGCTGGTTATCCAACAACTGAGAACTGTCAAAATCGTCAAAATCGGTTCTATCACTCTAAAGAAAAATCAATTCAAATTTTTAAAAAACTTTTTGTAAAATCGAAAACAAAATTCTTCTTGAAAATTGAAATGTTCATCGAATTTCAACTTTTCATTGCTACCAATATTACAAAATTATGGGCCTATATGTCACAAGCTGGTAAGTAGAAAAAATCTGGATAATATATCCACTGGGCCTATCATTATTATTTTTTGATAGTAGTAATTTCCATAGCGACAATACGTTCTTGTAGGCCTGAAGTATAAAATGAACATTTTAGAAATTGTTGGGATTTTAATGGGAACATAAAATGCGTGCACTGAGACTGCGTGAACAATCTGATTGTGTGGCAAAAAATACATACACAATCGTGTATACCTACTAGAATTGTGATAGTTTATTGTTTCAATGTTTTATTGAAAAGTTGCCTGCCTGTGAACAACTTCAGAAAAATACAATACAGGCCTATATCGTATTTGTTTGGAAGAGAGATTGCTTTTAGTTATAATAGGCCTACTATAACTTGAAAAAAACTTGGTCACTTTGGGTCAGGTTATTTAGTGGGTCACTTTGTTCCAAGGTTTTTACAGGTTCAATAAATTTTAAACATATTGTGTCGTATTGATTTTTGCCTACTTTAACATGGCGCCATTTAAAATCTATTTGATGGAAAAAATACTTGCCATGCACCCGTTATAGTGACAGCATAGAGTAAAAGCATCGAATGGTATATTAGATCTATATTTCACTTACTAACTCGGTTCGGCGACTTGAGTTTTTCCTACTGTATAAATAGTTGAAATTATTTCACATCACTATGCAGATTAGCCAATCACAAATGCAAATTCATGCAAAAGAATTTAATTTCTCTGTGCAAGTTCCTGTTTTTCTCTCAAACCCATTTCTACCCTTTCTTCTTTCCTACCCCTCTTCATCCCTCTCATCCATTACACACGTCATCCCTTACTTTATGATTTCAGTTTAGGACTGACTTTAAAAATCTTCTACAAGGGAAAACGGAAATATTTGCCTGCATGTTAGTTATTAGTTGGATCAGAAGAATCCAATCATTCACATTTATTTCTGCCTGAATTATACATTCATTACGTAGGCCTACTCATGATAAACATTACTACAAACTCTTGAGCTAATATTGAATTGCCTTGATTATAGCGTGTTTAACTAACCATGATTATACAGAACGCATGGAGTATCGCCGCCCTCGTTAGCTCAGTCAGTTGATGCACCGCTTCCGAAACTGAAGTCATCTTTGGGTGTGGGTTCGAGTCCCGCATAAGGCATCGGTTTCTGTATACGTCCTTTCACTTATCATCACGTCACAATTTCACAATTACCTGCTCATTCGTACTCCCGTATAACCTATCTGTTGATGGGGTCGTTAAGCAAACAATAATCATCCTCATCATCATGTACTATTGTAGTGTTCGAATCAAAGAAGTGGGAGTAGCGCTGGGAGTTGAAACTGTTGTCACCGCGGTAACAAATACTATTTTGGTTTCACTAACTCTCAAATAAGGCTAACTGAACGAGGAAATATCCGGCCTTCTAGACTTCGGCATCAAATATTACAACGCATGCTATATTCATTTTAGTTCACTTCATAATGCCTGGAGCGACTTTTTTTGAAAATTTACTCAAATCGAAGAGAATAATTGATTTATTCAAATAAGGAAAGTCCACGAACAATAACTCAAAGTTACTATTGCTTACCGACGTTTCTAATCAGAAATGATCAGAAAAACAAAGAAAACTGAAACGATAATGAATCAGAAACGTAATTAAATTCATAACCAACGTTCTTAAGATGTCATCCATACCGTCCATGTATAGCGTTGGTCTCGATCGTGACGTCTTACGGCTAACAAGAAACAAGAGAGAGATAGATAGTGAGAGAGAGAGAAAGAGAGAGAGAGAGAGGGGAGAGAGAGAGAGAGAGAGAGAGAGGGTGAGAAGGAGAGCGAGTGACATGCACCGGCAGACATGCTTGATTGACAGCTGACTTT
This sequence comes from Brachyptera putata, assembly GCA_907164805.1. Classification (NCBI taxonomy): domain Eukaryota; kingdom Metazoa; phylum Arthropoda; class Insecta; order Plecoptera; family Taeniopterygidae; genus Brachyptera; species Brachyptera putata. The sequence continues at coordinate 30,423,991 of OU015463.1, read as the reverse complement.
TACCAAAGCATAGATCGCAAGAGCAAATATAACCCCCCAGACATCACGTCAGACCACAGAGCAAACAAAATAGAGAGCAAACAGATTTGCGCAAACTCCAGGAATCAATCTTAGACATGGTGTTTATAGATGGATATTTTTCTGTGCGAACTTTTTGAAAGAAAAGGTAGAGAATATGAAAGTTGGATGGTTGAACTTGATTTCTGCTTATAAATTAAAACTTGTATGAGGCACAGGCTAATTACTGCACTGAAAAGATATTCTCCCAATGTTTTCTATTGATAACTGAGATCTATTGGCGTTATTGTTGTATGATTTGATGAGATGATCAGATGCAAGGTTATGTATTAAGGATATCGGAGAGAAAAGGGTCGTGGCGTGTTGTTGGGGGAAAATTCCAGTGTTCACAACAGAGGGAAAACAGGAAAAATCTTTTTCAGGATGATCGAAAAGGCAGGATATTTAATATCAGCTTTTTAGGCTATACTGAAGAAATAATGTGAATTCTTTCACTGGTATATTCTTTAATTGACTTTCGACTACCTAGTGTTGTACCAAATCGCTTCAGAACATGTCCATTGTCCTTTTTTCGGAGTAAGTTTGCTCAAATTCTTGTGTCCAACGTATTTTCGAATGGAGAAGTAAATCAGATCCATTTTACTATCCATTAGTAGTATCAGTAAGTACCACTCAGTACTATCTAGCTATGCACAATTTTGTGTTGTTTTTATTCATGAATTAGATAATAAATGGAGTTATTTTTTTTATCAGTGTATCTTGAAAAAAACATGTATGAAATAAATGTTTATCAATCAAAAATGTTGATTAAAAAAATGTGTGAAATTAATTAATTTGTCATTCCTACAAAAAAAAGAATAAGTAAAATCAATGCACAGCTTCGTCAAATGCACTTCCGAGATTTTATAAAATACTACGTCTCTCAAGCCGTTTTCTAGAAAAAAAGTTTCTCCATGACAATTAATAATAATAATGTAACTTTAAATTTCTTATATTTTCTGTGAGTAATGTAAGACCACAGTGAAAAAATAAACTTAATCGGGTGTAAAATGTGGAACTTGGGATTATAATTAACAGCACAAAGCTTATTTTACTTCGTCGACTTTGAAAATTATTGATGATGATTATTGATGTTTTGTGCCAAATAACATCTAGTATACAAAAAAAGACTCTTCTTCCAGTGTATAGTAGGCATATCATCATTTAACAGAAATAGAATAAATATTTTTTGTTCAGTCTATTTCAACATCGAAACTTGAACCACAATCAGTATTTCCCGATTAAAGTTAAGGATGAAAGGTGTAACATCGTTCTTAGGAGGCAGAACAAGGGCGATCTTACCACCCAAGAAAATAATAAATCATAATATAACTCATCGAACAAACTGTGAATATCAAGTTGATGAGTTGAGTGATGATGAACTATTCATATATATGAGTTTAGTAGAAGGAATCCTCTATTTTACTTTATCTAATTTTTTTTTTATTCTTTGTCTGTTTTGTATTCTTATCAAAAACATCCCTAATGTTCAAACATCACATGTGTGATATAGGTGACAAAATAAATATCCCAGTGCAAATGTTACGTTTCATATAAGACTCGATTCCAGACTCTCCCCCCCCCCCCTTCCCCCACCCACCCGAAGTATATACTACGTTTGTTTGGACTGAGAGGCCGAACAATCTGAGGTGTACTCGTAGAGGACTGTAACCTAGAGTGCTAATGTGCTGCTAATTAGCTCGCCAATTGATCTCATCAGAGGACATATCAGTGGCTGCAACAGCTGGTAATCTGGACATCTAGAATGAAACCCGCTTTGATAATTCATGACGATTGACGACTATAACAATTCCGGCATCACCAAACACACAATCAGTAACCACTCATCATACAATCACAGATCATTGTGTAATCATCACCAAACATAATTATAAGAATATAGGACTATTTGAGACGAATTATGGAAGATTGGGAAAACATCCTGGTCTAAATATTTTTTTAAATGACTTCTGATAGCTAATAGGAATATTTTCTCCATATCATTAATCGCCGCATATTTTTCTTTTATCGTCATTATTCAATTCCCATCAAATGATACTTGTTGTTAACGACCATAAAAATCGATAGAATAAGATTCTCAACACATAAGATAAGATTTAGAATAAGATTTGTAACACATACTCATCAAATGATTTTCTACAAGCACTTTCAACACGACTTCCCTCTCTGTTTCAATAATGCGCGTGATGTGCAATGAAATAATCGATCTGTATTATCCAAATATTCAGGTGAAGGGTTTTAGTGATGTGTAATAATTATGTTTTATTTTAATTTCTATAATCACTATTGAAATAGGCAAATAGAAACATATTTTTTTTAAATTGTATAATATATCATTCTCACATTATTTGAAATAAATTCCTTTTGCTACAAGTTTATAACATACTATGATGCTTCAGTTGATGAAATGTGATAATTCGTGTTATAATAATTATAAGTGAATCTTTTATAGGCAATGTTTTATCCAAGTTAAACATCTATTTGGCGCTTACTACAGCTGTGATATGCTCGAATCGCCTGTTGGCTCTTGATCGCTACTTGTATGTAGTAACTAGGTGGTGATGCAAGCTGTTGTCAATCTCACCCTTTTGCCAACCAAACTGCCTCTCTGCGCGACATACTCATGCCACTTATCGGCTCCTTACGACTGATTTCCCTCGCAACAATGTAATCAGCAGAGCTACCGTGGTGGTGGTGTTGCACACGGCACGCCCGCCCGTCTGGCTTCCTCATTCACAGCAACCGTCTTTACACAAACTACAACTTCGCCCAGATCAGATTAGTTGGAGGCAAATTGAAAACACGTACACGGTGGTTGAAAGATGATTGCGTTGAAAACTGAGATGAAAATGTGAAGAAAAGAAAACACACTGCTAAAAAACTTCGTATATTGAATTTCAATGTATAAATATATATATATATATATATATATATATATACATATTCATAAATATATGTATAGATGTATACATACATCTATACATATATATTATTCACATATTTTAGATTTGATATTTTTTATCGATTGGGCCTTCAAATATGTCCAATGAATTACCTGAAAAAAATCTTCAACTTGGTACGTATAAGAAAGATAAGTGATAACAAGAACATATTATACTTGTACCCACCAAAGAAAGTCATATCGTATACCAATACAACAAACACAAATATGATGGTTAAATTTTTAATAGCTTTGCTTTTTTGAGGATCGAAGATTTTACTGGACGAGATTCACGATTGGAAACAATACTACATCTTTCAAAAGTCCGAAGTGTTTAAAACTGCTATGCATGTCTCCAAAGTGTTTATATCAATCAATTTAGTACACCTCCAATTTTTTGGATGATTATTATTATTTGTTTAATGACCACTCCAACAGCTCTGTTTTTTTTGTGTTTTTTTCGGTTGGGGGAATAAAGAATAAGCTATTGATAGATGAATGATATTTACAAAAACACATGCTATATCCTGGACTCAAACCCACGCCCTTCTTGATCTTACTCTTTATAAGACAGTGCCTTAGCCGGCTATAAGCTTCGGGGCACTGTGGTTTACTTCTCTCGTGGAAACAAATATAGGAATGTAAGAAGAAAATTGAAAATGAAATGTCCTTGTTTTTCATTTTCCAACGTTAATGATCAATGATATTCTGATTTTTGATAGGAGTCGCCATATTTGCACGTCACATTCACGCGATGAATTGACCGATTTCAAGGTAAGATAGGTTATGTGTTCACGTCATTCTTTACGCTATCTTAGCGCTATGTGAGCGCTCACTGATGACGTAGCACAACTTCCGCCCCTACCCCTCTTATCAATACCAGTAATGAGAGTGCTATGGGGTAAAGCTATGCAGCCGCCTATAGGTAATGAGCTACCATACTTACATCACAACATATATATACCATATAGCGTCTAGATAACACATGCCTATACTTATTGAAGAGTCTACTTTCCTCATACTTCCTGGAAAGAAAACGAGATAAGGCAAACAGCAATGGGACTTTTGTGTTCATATTCTTAGAGAAATAGAATCACCAGAAAAATATGCATCTGATCAGTTAGCTGTATTTTGTTCCAATGTATTTGCTATTGGTTTTATTGGTTGCGTCATTGATGTTTAAACAGAAATCGGGTCTCACAATTGGCACTAGTTTGTTGAAATTGTTGGTAAATCAGAGGTGTACAGACTGTTATTGAATGCATATGAAATTGCAAGCAAGAATTGCAATTGGAAAAGTGCAAGGAGAAGACACTTATTTATTCTTGAAATTGTATTCTAAAATCAAGATAGATGTCAATGAGGAAAGTACAACATTCAGATTTAGGTCAAGATTTCAAAGCGAGATTTCCGTTCTAATATATATGTGAAGTCTGGAGTATATTGGTAAAAATGGGAATTTTATGGATTTATTTACCTATTTTTTTTTCCACTAAGACTTATATATAATAGGCGTATTCCTCAAAATACATCAATACAGTTTTATTTTACATACTATGGGAACCCTGAGAGCAATATTATTACTGTCATCATTCAGTACAAGTTCAACTGCTTACATTTAATTTTCTTATTGTTCTACTCTGTTAGTTGGCCAAACACAAGGAATAAGATCTTCATTCACATTTTGTTTCTTGTATTTATATGTATTTCATTTATCTGTGTGAATTAAGTATACAAACTACATACAAAAATAAAAATCACTTACAAGTATACAAGTATACAAAGTACAAGTCTTTTGATGGTGGTGGTGTCGACCATATGACCGGTAGGTAATGGTGGTGTAAAGCAATCACCGGGTTGGAAGAGCTCTATGACGGCGCGCTGGAGCGTCGAAAGTGTACATACTAATATCGTGACCAGAGTCGACGTTGATTGAATTTACACAAATCGAATGCAGTTATCATGAGGCATAATAATAAAACAACCCACGCCAATGAATCTCAGTGACCATCACATTGCTTCGAATTGAACTCATTGTAAATAAAAATCTGTATACATTTAACAATGATTTTACAGGGATATTTGAAGTACATTTATAGGATAACGGATTCGTAAAAACGCCTCCCAAATATATATGGAGCGAGTGCTTTAACAAAAAGTTACTAAAGTGCAGATGAACTTTTTATTTGTTGGAGCATTCTACTCCCAGTCCACCGCTGTCTTGAGTGTCTGTGCGGTACAGCTAGAGATGCTAGAAAGCAATACTCGCACCCGCCCGCACCATACCAAGTGTTGCATGTTCTTATATAGAGTTATTAATATTTTTCCATTTTTCACGAGTAATTTATTAAAATGCCGCAACCGAGTTCAGATTTCTGTTTCTGTCATCTCTCCTTCTCCACTCCCCCCTCCCCACCACTCGTTCTTACCCCATCTCTCGGCATTTAAACGGGCCTAACGAACCGTCACAACCGTTGTAATATTTTCGTTTCGCTTAAAAAGAAAAGAATGGGTTTTAATCACAATTCTGGAGCATTGTTAATTACTCACAATTTATTAAGAAAGAAGTATTGAATTAATTATTTGTGCGCAGTACAGCATTAATAAGTGCGTTGTTCTTACCATGAGAATAAATCAATACAGGTCTAGTAAGAAAGAATGAAAACAAGATATCAGCTATAATATGTGTCTGACTATGTACTGCCATATTAAAAATAAACTACATATGCACCATATTCAAAGAGCAGGGTAATATGCTCTGAACTTTATAGTAGAGATACAGTGTATTACAAGACTTATCAACTTGTCTATTGAATTTTTTCGCGATGTATAGATAACGATAATAATAATAAGTGCAAAGCAGTATCAGGAAGCCTAGAAATAATTGTGAACAATAATGAAGACTGTATTGTTTGTATAGGTGGTCTCTATAAATTATATAGTAACTATTTGTCTCCCAATGTTAGCTCACATCCACATTCTATAATTCCCCAAGAGCAAATACCATTTTATTTCTACAGTAGATTCTTCTTTCCCTTGTTTAGTTTCGTGAAGTGGACGAATATAAAAGAAGGATTGTGGAGGGGGAGGGGGAGAGAAAAATGGGAATTAACTCTACGAACGGGAGCAAATATTTCTTTAAACGAGCTTTTTGTGGTTTAAAGGGGTTTGTTTCAAGCCAAGTGAATGCGCCGAGGAGGAATTATTAGTTTTTGAAATGATATGGAGTTTGCGGGGAAAAGGGAGGGGGGGATCGAGGATGGAAAACATTTCTACAAAATCGAGTTTCTTTTATAATCCAAGATTTATTCACTCATAGTTTTCATCCCTTAGCTTTTCAAGTCATTCCAATGCACCTCTCCCCCCCCCCCCCCCCCCCCCACCGCTAACAGGTCCACAGACGATGGAAACACTCACCCCTTAATAGCGCATTCGTAAATCAGCTACCAGAAATCATTTTCTGACATTCATAATGAAACTGACAAAACTGTGGAATATCTGACGGTGAAATGCCCTCAAATTGTCATCGAACTGTTCAACCATGCATTTATTGAACAACTCCAATCAATTAGCGTATCTCAGCAGGATAGCGGCTAGACGCTCCATATATTGTGGGACATCACAACCCTGGGACTGACGATTTGAATGAATAATGACGCCATTTTCCTCCCAATTTTAGAGAAAATCTGAATTCATCATCCCAATTTTAGAAAGTAAAGTGTATTCATTTGTCCTCCAGGAATCGTCCTCTTTTCTGAGTCGTGATATGAGTATTACTTGATTATGTTTGTTTCGACACAGAATCGGGTAATGCCTAACATATACGTCATGACTCAGAAGTGGAGGCAGGTCTCTGTAGAACAAATGAATTAATCGTAATTTCTGGAATAGGCATGATGATTTATATTTTTCTCTAAAATTGGGAAAAAATAGTGTCATTATTCATAAAAATCTAGCCCCAGGGTTGTGATGCCTTTTGAAATACCTAATATATAGACATTGTGAGTCTCACCACTCAACCCTAATTTGACCTCTTCGTATGAGTCGGCGGGTCGTTGTATTGAAGGTACAACTCGTAAACTCGGCAGCCTATGTAAATATAATGCTATTTTAACCCTGCCTGCGTCGTTATATATTTACCACGATCGAACCGAGCCACTTTCTTGATAACCTAAACACATATAGATACATCGATTCCAGCTGAAATGTTGATTACTGAAGATTCTCATCACCATCAACTATCGTACAAAATGTCAGCTTTCAGAATAGCGTGATGAAAAATCAGAAAATCTAGTCAGGAAAAAATGCGATCTTAGGAGAAGATATAAAAGTCTTAGAAAATAAAGCTATTTTTATTGATTTTTTTTCAGCCAATATACAGTGAATATGTTGCGTTATAATGAAATGCCATATCTCGAGTTATATAACGTACCTGAAGTGAAGGCTAGCTATACAAATCTCGTTGATAGACGCAAGTATATCAACTCATTCTCTGTCAAGAGTTGGGATGGCCACCATTTTTAATCCTGTCCACAATTTTACAGAATATTTTCATTATGACGAAAAATAGACGAAATAAAATCATCTCTTTTTGACGACATCATGGAGTGACATAGCATTGGACTGATGGAAGAGGGGGAAGAAAGGGCGAGAGGGTGAGGGTAAAAGACTCTAAAAAGTAAGATGAAAAATGACGTATTATTCAACGAGTAAAATAAAAAAGCGTAAGAAATGCTTCAAGAATGAATGAAGAATCGTTGAAATGAAACATTCTGCTTCATATAAAAACGTTTCTCTGCAAAAGATTCAAGAGAGGAAAGAAAAAATCGGACAGATTTTTGAAATGCATTTTCGACCGTCTTCTATGATCTTGCTGTCACTGATTCTGATTTGCCTATCATTTATCATTTGCTTGCCTTTACGTCTCTTACCATTTCTCCTTGACATGACTGCGCCGTGCAAACAACTGGCAGCGACTGCGTCTTGGACCCGAACTTAGTGTCCTCTCGGAACCAGCTTGAAACTGAAAGATTTCTTCATATTTAGGTATACACATTTATTTATATAGGCTCATTGTTCAGATAATTGATCATGTTTGTTTACGAGTGTACATCGATGAAGATGAAGTCTACAAAATACAAAGTGTTTCTATCAAACATAATCGATCTCTTTCACTGCAATCAAGTCATTATTAGAGGAAGTTTCATAATAAATGATAAAGTATAACAAAACAAACAATTGTGATACGTATGTATGAAAAGCGATGAGTTGTCTGCCGATCATTTATAAGCCTGTGGTGGATTCCAAAACACAAAGAAACAATCCAGATACAAGCAAAGTAGGAAGATGCACAAAGCAAGTTGCGTATCTTTATACGTTGAGAGACGTTCTTTTCTTATCATTTCTCTTATAGGCAGCTAATACTCTAAACGTAAGGAAGAGAGAAGAAGCAAAGAACATGGGGCAAAGAGCATGGGGCAAGGAGGAAGCGGAACAGGGTGGGGAGAACGCTCCTTTCTACTTACCCCACGAGTCAAAAATGAATTGCAAGTAGCAATGAACTGTATCATGTACATTACATCTGAGGAACATAGAATATTTAGAAAATAGATTGAATTTAATTGAATAATCAAGCAGGAATGATGTGTAAGGATCAATTAACACAAAGCTATAGGCCTATTTTGAGTTCTAAACCCTATTGTATCTCGAAATTATTATTTTGTTTGAAGTCCGGTGCCGATCAGACCGAGTCGTATGGCAGGTATGTTTTCTCTGTTCGCTCGTATTGTATAGTGTCAACGTGCCCGCGACATTTGCCCCGGCATTCGCCCTCACATGTAAAACACTTTTACCCGTAACGGCTCGGTGGTGGGCGAAGGGGGCGGAAGGGAGGGGAGGGGGGCAGAGTGTTACATAAAGGGGGTGAGGGCCATAGATTTAATATTCGACATTTTCGATGACAATTCCGCTTTTTCCCTCTGAGATTAATGATGCGCGGGAGGAAGCTTGAAACGCTCTTTTAAAAACAGAACGCGCGAGACAAGTAGAAATATAACGTTCTCTCTGTAGTAGATGTCATCGCAAAGAAAAGCAACCGGCAAAACAATGAAAATGATTTTCTGCTGAAGATATTTGACAGAATACTCAACGATGTCGAGGCACTGATGTGGAAACTAGAACTAAACTTGTCAATTGTGGCCATTACGTTCCATGGTCGAGTCAAGACAACATGATACCTCTCAGAGCCATAAATCTTAGTGTCATATCTATTTCACTTACTGTACCTATTTCATTCATAGGAACAATTATAATTCCGATATTTATAATTTACAACAATGATACTTGATCGCTCAGTTTGTTGTATTAATTGGAGGAGAGATAGCGAACACTTAATTCCATTCTATCCCAATCGCAACTCCCTCTCTCTATTTTTGTGCGCTCCACAGGTTGCAAGGCAAAATCAATCCATATGAAACTCTTTCAAGCATTGCTCAATAGCAGTCATTCGAGTGGATTTTGAGAAAATTGTGACTGAAATGCTGTAATTACTCGTAAAATTAACATGCATGAAAGAGGAGAAAACGAGACTAGACATAATATATAGAACAACACGATCCGTTGGAATAATGTGATGGAATTTATGACCAACATTTAAACCAAGTGAGGTCACAATAGTATTAAGTCAGGATGGCCGAGTGGTCTAAGGCGCTGCGTTCAGGTCGCAGTCCACTTCTGTGGGCGTGGGTTCGAATCCCACTTCTGACAAATTTTTGAATGAGAGATTTCGATGAAGGGTTTTCAGATTTCTATAATGACGGATATGATTGCAAATTTTAGGAGAGCGGTTTGAAAGAAAAAATGAATATCTGCAGTTTCATCTTCCCTCATTTTGAGAACCTCTTTCAACGCGAAAATGTACAGCGTTTCCATAGTGCACCATTTCATATAGTTGAACGAGCGTAAGACAGTGACCGGTTTGGACTCATTGAAACTTCTTCTTTTTTATATATACGCGTTGAACTGGTCAGACAGTTTGTTGGATCAAAATAATTTCATTATAGATATGCAGACTGATACTACTCGGAACTGTACAGATATAGGACGAAAAAGGTTTCATTAAATTGAGCAAAATCATTTCGGAATTTTTGAAATGTTTCGAAATATTGTGAAAAATTGTTCTTAACTGTTGCCATTTCTATTGAAGTGAAACATGATCAATGACACATGAACGTAATCACGATTCTTTCACATCAATCGGACCAGTCTTTTAGAAGGAACATATCAAAAATATATATTTCCTGGATCAATTAGAATGATAAAGATGCACATAGCCTACTGTATACGTACTTAGGGCCTGCCCTATAGACACTGCACAGGTCACAGGATTTGACCGATCGACATGAAACTTTTTCTGCATATGCAAACTTATCCAACTTAGAACTCTATAGTTTTGGGGTCGAATATGTTGGACCATTTTCCAGAAACATCATCTCAAAGTTTCTAAAAACCCCACAAGATTAGGCTGAGCGGAAAAACTCTTGAAAAATAAAATCTCACCAATATAATTCAAATTTTCCTCAAATGTAAAAACGGAAGTGATACACATAATTAAAAATTTGTATGCAATTCGAACTAGCCGTTTCGAAGAGAATAATGTGATACATGTTCTTTATTCATCGAATAGATAGACATAATAGCAGGAAAATGTTGTAGTGATAGATCCACGGCTCCCTAGATTCGTTGGTATCGAATGAAGTATATTTTATATGATCAAGGTGTGTAGAGTTTTAGATTTTACTATATAGACATCTCATCGTACAACCCATATTCTGCGTTTGTCTAATAGGCCTAATAATTATTATTCCTATAGGCTACACATAGGTTTCATTTTTTTCCACATTCATGTTGTCCTCCCCCGTTCACTTTTCTCTCATCTCACTCGCGTTTTCTTTATTTACTCATGGCCAAATAATAATTTGTAGGTGGATTGCTGTCAGCCCCCCCCCTCCCCCCTCCACCCCCGCCACTCTTGACCAACAAAGTCACGATCGACTCTAATTGCAGGCGTACGTCTGCCGCACAATGAAACACACTCTCCTCCTAATCTCCTCTCACTTGGCAATATGTTTCAACCTTATCTTTCATCTATCTAGCCACCTAGTTCCCACGGGACAACGAGACGGGAAGAAAGCTTCATCTCACCAATATCAATGGCATCAGCCACCAGTGTTGTAGCTTACATCTAGATAATTTTGTCTAGATATTGTATCTATACTAATTTCCGTTATCTCTCATTTTTATATAGATAATGAAAAAATAAATCATCTTCATGCAACTTTAAACCCAGTTGTGAATATCATTATCGTATCTATTTTCACAAGATTTTTTTATAACCGATTTCGAGAATAAATTTGTTCTTTCTGGTGACATTCTACTCAACACTGTATGGCATTTTTCCTGAATTTTCGCTAATTCTCTAATTAATTATCCTCAAATCCTCAAAGACTATCGAACTCAAATATGCAGTGCCAAATAGAATGAATTCACACACAATATTTGGAATTTAGTTCAAATAAAATACTGTCAGTAGTTTGCGTTATATGCTACCTCCGATCTATTCTCATTTAAAGAGACAATACAAAACTTTAAATTCAACATCAGCAGTCATCACATTCCGTACAGTTAATCGAAAACATTTATGAGATTTATTTCTATTATTTGCTGTTTGAATTTTCTAAACCTATCATGATCAATATATCAGTATACAATATGATCAATGTACAATATGATTAGTGAGTCTCCATTTATTACCATGGGTGGAGGTGCCGGGTTTTCTACACGTTCAGTTGCTTCGTTCTCTTCAACGACTTCAACGGTCTGAAGAAATTTGGGAATGAACGAAAATGAAATTAATTCTCCACAATTATTTGTTGTGTCTCTATTATTAGCATAGTACAAAAACACACGCATAGTACTGACCCTCTCTTCAGTAACAAATATGAAAGGTGTTGAAATAATTATTTTTGTGGTGTTTTTGTTGATTAAAAATTCAAGAAACAAAATTGGAATACGAATAATAGAGTACGGGGGAAAAACATCATATCAGAGAGAATTTTCTTCAAAATCCCCCCCCCCCCCCCTCCCCCAAAAAAGGTCGAGAGTTATTTCCATTAATATATCTCAATTCACAAGTTGACATCTAACAATACAAATATGCACAATATTGAATACAAAGTTTTTTAAAATTAATACAACTTCATAGCCTGGTAACGTGTTTTACAATTTCCATGGGCTGATGTGCTCATTGAATATTTGGCTGCCTAGATCCAGACCTCTTGGACCCGTAAGGAATTTACAATTTCTCATTAAATTCAAAACTATATACCGATAATTAGTTTTTTCTCTTATATACCATGTTGAATTTTATTCACTATTACACATTTTTATTTAGAAACCATTCTGAGATTGCAGTTGTGTCTCTCGTGTGATATATCATGTACACATCCGTTGTTCAGATAAGCGTATTCGTCAGTACTACAAAGCGAATGAGCTGAATGACTGAAGAATTTACCAGCATTCAGAAATATGAATAGAAAAGTTTGATTCCGCTTTCTCCTCTTCTACAATATAGGCCTACCTCTCATCAGAAATATTCAATTATTTCTGTTACTCGAGTAAACATCCTCTCTTAAGACATATTCCAATCCGACTGATAGAAGGTGCATGATCTGATGATTTGAGATGATGATTTGTTCCGACTTGTTTATTCCAGTGGTGACCGGGGAGGTGACCGTTGTCGTGTTGAGTGTCGCACGTACAATCAATGAACGTATCTGACAGAGATATAGGTGGAAGATCACGCGGTCACAGGATGGTTAGATGGACCCCATGATGGTAGTTTGGACGCCGTGTAAGCCATCTTTATACTATGACTGATGGAGAAACCATGACCGGGCTCACCACGGCGCTTACCCTCACATTGTTCTCTCGTTATTTCGTGTGTGTATACTGGTATGACATCATGAGAGAGATGTCCAATATACGTCAAGGCATCAAATATAGTGTATAGTTCATTATGTTACGGTCATTCAGGAGACGGGCGTTCAATTCCCGCCAAGGTCGACCATATCATGGTTCCCACTCGTTGTTAAAGTGGGTACTGAGGTGGCTCCTTAACAAAACACCACGACCGCTACTTCCCACTATCCGATAACACTTAATTAGAAACGTGGTTGAGTTCAGAAGTTCACAACAATTGATATAGGCCTGAAATGTAATGAAAATTAAATAATGAATCGGGTTCGAAGATCTTGCTCACTTATACAAAAGCGAGTGCTCTAACAACTATTTCGATAATCAACGCGTTTTATATTAATGCGCCTCTCCTCCCTCCTTCCTTCACAAATCAAATGTGGAATAGCTGAAAGCAAAAACGGTTACAGCACAAACGATTTTATTACAGCACTTTTCAGCATCAAACGAGCACATTTGAAAACCTTCATGAGAAATGTAAATATCAAATGTGAGGGGGGGAGGGGAGCAGGCATCACCTTGATCCCCCTGCCAGTTCGAGAAATAGAGTAACTGACAAACCTGAAGCAGCACTAAAAATATTTTTTTCACAGCACATTTTATCACAAAACGAGCATAGCCTATTAACATCAAGCACGATCCGACGAAAAAGTTTTCCGTGAAATTATATAGGTTATAGTATGGAACAGTATGGACCCAAAAAACTATTGCATTCGACCGATCTCTGTCAGGATAGTCGACCCGGACAGGAATCGAACCCCGGTCTGCTAAACGATGGCTCATCGTGCTATAGACTGGTTCACCCATCTCAGTAACAGAATTATACAAATACAGATTGATGTATGAGCTAGTTGGTGAATGATATGGTTTTATATCAAGTTGTATCAGTTTTGTTCGTCTCTTTGTTATTTTTCTTATGCTATAGCACAGTGATAGAGAATGACGCAGTGAAATGTGAGGGACACACCATCTCCACGCACGCGACTGACGACAACCGTATTTTACCAACTGTCTCTTTTTAACGGAAAAACATTCGTTAAGAGTTTTTCCGATGCTCTCACCAGCATGTACAGGCTTTCTCCGCATATCGCAGTCAGTAAATGAGTGGATTTAATCTAGTGGAAAACTTAACAACTTTATAAAAATGGCCTCTTTAGTTTTCTACCCTCAAAATAGCTCAATCTACGCGTAGAGCTCCATATAAAAAGAAACATGGACAATGGTGAATATAGAGATCTTAAAATAAACCATCGAAACGATTCTCTTATCATGTTTATTTAATTTGTTCGCCCTTATGGGCTAATGGCCATGCAAAGTTTTTTCTTCCCCTCTTGCTTACACAATCATTCACAGGACAAGGGTTTCTTTATTTCGGCTAATCGGGAGAAGAGAGGAATAGGAGGGAAATCTGTGGGATTGCACTGAGATATTTGGCGTGAATAAGGACCTATTTTATGAAGACGATAACCGTAAAAATCAATGTTATTTTTCAACTTTCTACAAATATGTGTTGAATTCAAAATTCTCAACCTCGAATTCACAGCATACTTATTTTACGAGTCTCTTCAGAATTATGACAGTATCTATCATTCATATTCTTTCTCCTACAGGCTTTTTATGAACAAACTCTCCACATGATTACTACAAGACTTATGGAGTATCAACGTCTATACATAAAATGCTCAACGACCCCACCAATAGCTAGGAAATACGGGATTACGAATGACAGTGTGATGATGATACGATGAATTGGTGAAAGGTGAAAGGACGCTTACAAAAATCCATGCCGCGGGATTCAAACCGAGCCTGATCTGACTTCAGTGACTAAAGCAGTGCCTTAGTTGACTGAAATACGGGGGTGGCTATACATGCATATACATGGTTTATACCTAAAAAAAAATCAGTCACTGTGAAAATTATTGGGCTAAATGACACATCTCAATATAACTCATTGACTTATTGTGAACTATGACTTCTCAAAATTTAGAAACATTCATACTCTAGAAAAAATATCAAAATAGTAAAAAATGAAAATTGAAGTCGATCAGCACAGACATTTGGAATACAAAATAATGAGCAATATTTATATTTTCACGGGCAGCTAACTTATCGAGAAACGACTCTAATGATAATTGTTTTATAACATCAAGTTCAAGTATCAAGTAGGCCAACAAGTTTATATTTATGAAAAATATCTGATAAACATAACGGAATTGATCAAATCAAAGCATCGCACGTCCTTTCAAATCAGGATGTAACAAAACCTTGAACCAGCTCACTCTTCTGCGTCTCATAAATACACAATAACAACATTGTTTTCGACGACATCTGGAGAACTTTTCTTTTTTTCGTGTGTGTTTCGACAAAAGAAAAAACCGAAAGGAAACTGTTAAATTATCGCTGCCATGGTCAGCGGAAGGAAGAACCCCATACCCCCTCCCCTCCCCACCCCACCGTACAACTACTTCCCACTCTCCTACACCAATCTCTCTGCCGCCAAAACAAGGTGTGTGATAGTATAAGTATGAGGCCATGTTCATACTGATGTTCAGTCTACATACAGTGGTGTATTCGGGCCAGGGCGGTCCGGGGCGGCGCCCTGGTACTTTAATTTTGAGGCAGGGCGCGCTCCGGTACCTTTTTTCTTGAAAACTATATTTGAAGACATATAAAGCTAACTTGAACCAGCTACCTTGTAAACGCACAATTTTAAAAATGATGCATCCTGATAGATGGAATCTGCCAATATTTTACAACGTCAGACGCACAATCGCAACATGTAGACCATGATGCACCCGCGGAGTTTAGATGCGAAGGTAAACCACATCATTTTTATTTTATATTTGAATTAGAAAATCCTAAAACTGACATTGTGGCATGTTAGGGCTCATGAGTCCCCCCCCCCCCCGAGTTGGGATCAATGTTTTTTTCAGTTATCACCGCCCTGGTACTTTTATTTTCACGAATACACCACTGTCTACATAGAAGAGTCTTACCTACATAGCGTGATCTGGGGCAAATTCTACGGGAATCTGCAAAAACCTGTAACATCGTGCAGCACCCTGCAACACCCTGCAGCACTCCGACAACATTAAAAAACGAGAAGAGTCCGGCTGGGGAATAAAAAAAGCTGCCGAGTGAATCTGTGATAGTATTTTTAAGAAGAGTGATATATTCATTGAGCGGAACTGGAAATGCCTGCCTTTATGAATATGCATATTTTTCTCAGCCAAACCCCGTTTCCTTAACGAGCAAAGGAGAAGAAAACTAA
The DNA here is from genome assembly GCA_907164805.1 of Brachyptera putata. Taxonomy (NCBI): domain Eukaryota; kingdom Metazoa; phylum Arthropoda; class Insecta; order Plecoptera; family Taeniopterygidae; genus Brachyptera; species Brachyptera putata. The sequence goes on along the minus strand of OU015463.1, from coordinate 30,407,669 downwards.
AAGAATTCCCGGCCTTCTAGAGCTATAACTATACACCCATGCACAGCGTTCGCTATTGGACTAATTTATACAAACAATTAAACACATCCAATGGTTTTTCTCAACTCTTAAGAAGCTCGGCTCGGTATATCAGCAGTGATTGTTGTTGGGAGAAAAGCATAATCAAAGTCGGCAACCAGGAAAACCGCAATTACATATCAAAGAGAAAAACAATGGTAGATATAGAGGAAATAATAGAGTATTCTATATGATGGCGGTTGAAGCCATGCATGATTCATTATTAAGAAATAGCACACTGCCCGAGAGTTGGCGACTTGCCAGTAGGTATATATAGCATTGACTACCGAACTCCTTCAATCTCCAGTTAACGACAGTAGGCCCACATTTTGTATTATATTCTATTTTTCATTATGTTTTATTTGATTTTGGGTTTAACGACTCACTGCAATGATGACTGAGATCTATTGGCGTCGGTGAGTGATGAACGGATGGCACGTTATTTTTATCAGGTGTTTTGGATAGTGAGAATTCAGGGCAAGTTCGTGGCCTATGCTTTCACTTTATGACGAAGAGAAACCACGAAAAGCCTTGCTTAGGTGCTTGACCATGGTGAGGAGACTCGAATCCCGGTCTCCTGAACGGTTCAACATTATATTCTATAAAATTGAAACTGGATTTGTATTTCATATTCAAAAATGCTATAATTATTTAAAGAGTGTCGCACCCCAATCGATCCTCCTTGAACGCATCACAAAACGCGTTTCTCCGTAGAATCTGAGATTGCTATAGCCACGGGCGATCGTCAAGGTATATATAAGAAGGGAGTGAAATCATTCAAACGCCTTATGGCACTATGTTGGCTGTTACTAAGTGTGTTTCTTCTGACTTGGACACTTCGAGGCACGCCCTTTACTTCTCAAAAATCTTACGTCACTTCTCCGTATACTTTTCGAACCAACCTTTCGTGAGAAGTGACGGACTTTGAAAAATGATTTAACTCAGTAAATGGTATAAGATTGTGCATTTTGAGGTACATTCGTAAGTATGAGAGGTATTGACCGTACTTCTCTTTCGTCAGTACTTGACTAAAACCAGTTCGGCAAAAACTACGAGGAAATTAGGCCTATTTGACAATAAACGAATAGAAGGATAATAAAGGAAAAGGATTTAATTATATTCATCTTCATTAGTATTCAGTACCACTGTTTTTAATATTTTCAGCGGAGAAGACATTCAATTATTTCCAATACTAAATAATACAACAATCAATGGTTCCGTCAACCCGATAGTTGAAGTAATAACTACAATAATAATTATGATAATAATGAATAATAATAAAAAAATAGAAGTAATGATAATATGTTTATATGAAGAACAATTAACAAGCAAATTGCAAAATATGAAAAGGCTGAACTATAACAGATCAAGTAGATACTTCTGATCTTGATAAGTATATGTCATTAATTATTCCGACTACATTATCGATTTTGTTTGCTTAACGACCCCATAAACAGCTCTATTATCTGGGAGAATGTCAATTTAATATTTTGTTCCGATCGTTTTCAACATGTCTAAAACTATAATGTGAAATCAAATTTAAAATACTTCCGTTTCATTATCTCTACATACAGAACTGACCCGAGTCTCAATTGCGATCTACGGGGGTCCATGCATTAGGGAAGAGATGAACCTCTAGAAGACGTCTTATATGTTCTATATTATTGAAGAGTGGGAAGCTTATGCATGAGTATATATATATTATATATATATATATATATATAAATATATATATATATATATATATATATATATATATATATATATATATATATATATATATATATATATATATATACATATATATATATATATATATAAAGATAACCTCAAAATGAAATGATATTAAGACACATTTTCTATTATAATTAAGAACGATTCTTCCAGATGCTCACCTCTGACCCATGTAGGTCATCAATTGATCAGAGATACCACACACACGCACACGCAATAATGTCACACACAGTACACGCACAGGTAAAAGTCTATTAGTCAAGAAATACCCGGGGGCCATCGTTCTACGAGCTATATCCTATAGTGATGGTTTCAGAACCTGAGTTGCGAATTCTTGCCATTCCAGTTGATTTGATAGCGGTCAACCATTTGGGCAAGTTTAGTTAAATAAAATGAGCATATTTTACAAATTTTGAAACCCTGAATTCCTCTTTTCCATAGAAGGTAATGAAAATATATTTCTTCAATACTGTTATGTATCTTGGCCTTCTCAACACAATACTGTTGGAATCAAGTTGCAGTGAAGAGTAGAGACGGCCGTGAAGTGTTGTCTTTTAAAACGGATTGTTGTGGAAATGTTAGTTTTTAGTTTTTGTCAGTTAAATAAAGACATCATCTATTTTGCTGTCACATTTCTACCAAGTTTATCAGAAAACCAATTATTCACCCTAGAATTTGACAAATACGATATTGCGTTTGGGACCAACCAATCAAGGACGTCGATTTTTATGTAGAGTATATTCGTTAAATAGTTTGGGTTAATAAAATATGAAAAATTATGAGAAAAATATATATATATATATAAAAAATATATACACATAAAATATAAAGGTATATAAAATATGAAAAATATGCATTCAAATAGAGGCAACATATAATTAAGGCCCTGTACTCTAGGTTTTGTCAATATCAATGTCGCGTGAAAGTTAAAGCTCGAACTAGCTCTGATTTCAATTGACTATTGAATAGAAGATGGAATAAAGTTCTAGAAAAATGAGATTTATGAATAATGAACAACTGAAAGATAATAATGAATAATGAATGATAAACACTTCAGTTATATGGATTTTTTTTTCTGTTATCACATAATGTTTTTCATGGATACATAATTGGAAACATGAATAACATAACACTTGGGCAAGCATAAATGATACATAAAATAACACTTCGTTTCTGAATTACTTATAGATTAGATATACAATACTAGAGCTAAATGACTAGAGTTGAATGCTTAAAAATGTAATTATGAAATAATGTCATAAAATTTAATCTTTGAAAAACAAAACCAACATAAGCCGAAGCCTGTGTGTGGGAAAGGAGGAAAAGTTGAAATATATGAATAAAATATATGCCAATAGATGGAAGGTTCGTAATATAATGTTGGTACATAGATGTGAATAAGCTGGGAAAATTTCATGTAACTTATTTAAAGGGTAAAAAGTTAAATTTGATTGCAAATTATAATTTATATCAGAATTTGTGGTTGATTAAAACTGAATATTGATGAGGTTTATTACAGTGAATCTTTCATTTTCCAATCATCGGGTCTATAAGAAATATGATGATAATTTTACTACCAAGCATAGGCAGTCATTCATGTAAGATTGAAGTGGTTAAGAGTTCATGGGAGCCGATTCAACGGAATATCAGTTTTTCAATGATAAGTTTAGAGCATCGAAATTCTAATGAGAAGGAAACACAGAGTCTCTTATTACCTGTAAGATGCTATAAGTAGGCCCTAATGGCTGTTCATCTCAAATCGTCTAATTCCCCACATTTCCATCCGATAGACGTGACAATTATGCGATATGAGATAAATAAAGACAATAAAGACAATATCTCTAAATCCGAATTTTGATATATCATACCGTTCAAAAGTCATCACAGAAAAAATGATATTCCGCTAAATCGACTCCCACGTACCAAGAAAACAGAACATACACTTTTACCTATGGTTCGAGATTCAAAATTGACAATAATTTGAGTGGTCTTACTATCAGATTATTAGGCTTTCAGGCTAGCTAGAGCCTTACTGGCAACCGCGTGTTCCTTTCTGGAGCAGCAGCTTAACTTGTCTCGTGTAATAACGTGGATGAGCCGGTACGGGATGATCCGCGTCTCCTTGCGACCCCGATACACAAACATCTCGAAATATTCTCGACAGACTGACAACCATTTGAGCAATGCAATATTAAAGAAAAGGGCACACGCTATTTGAAAATCTCCAGGTTCAAGATTTGATTAAATTGGTTATTTGTTTTGTCTTTTTGCACATTGAGTATGAAAGAAGTTTTAAATAGTGGCGAACTACCATGCACAGTTCACGGTGAAATTATATATATGTATATATATATATATATATTTATATATATATATATATATATATATATATATGTAGCCTACATTATATATGATATATTATGTTGTATCATAAAAAGTATGCCGACTCTGGTACTTGCACCTATGATGTACTATTTTTTGGAATGTATGAATTATTTATTCTAGGTTTATGATTAGGCCCTACTTAAATATTCGTTCTGTGCGTTATTCACACTGCTCCAAATCGGTATGGATGAGTCAATAATTGTTTCGATTGTCAATATATATCATCGAATATTCTTATTCGATATCGAACCAAGGACCTAAAATATTGAATCGATCGAAAATATCGAAATTGAGCGGCAACCCTATAGGCCCTATATATATATATATATATATATATATATATATATATATATATATATATATATATATATATATATATATATATATATATATTCATATATATATATAAATATACATGCTCTTGGTGAATGACATACCTACATGGAAATATATTTTTCCTGATGCATATTTCAACATTTATGAGCGCAGCGGAAGAACGAGCTTAGTTATGGAATTACTCAATTATTTATGCACTACTTATTGGTACCAATAAATTATTGAAATAAATAAGTAGGCCTACTCAGCTCAATCTCATACATTTCAGCTCATATAAAAGAAGGACAAATTATTATGTTGTCACTGTTTAGTGTGGGTTCGAGTCCAGCGTAATGGATTTTTGTAAGCGTCTTTTCACGTATCATCACTCCATAGTTTCATAATCACCTGCTTATTCGTACCCCCGTATAACCTAGCTGTTGGGAGAGGGGGGTCGTTAAGCGAGCAATAATGATAATGGTAATATGTTTTACGGTTACCTACTAAATAGACATATATATTTCCAGAAAACTAAATGACCAAGGTCGTACTTGCCTGAGCAGTGCTATTGAGATAATCTCAATAACACTTTTATTATCCCCGTTCACCCTAGGCCTGTATTAAAAAATTAATGAAGTATGATAGTTCTTCTGATTTTTTAAAAAATTACGTCAATACTATTGATCATAATATTCCAGAAGTATATCTGAATTCTGTAATCTGCATATAATTTCATAGAATTAATTGTCATTCTCATTGCTATATTTGGGAAACAATGTCTTTTCGTCAAGTTTCAATGTTGATAATGTTGATGGTAAAAAAATCAAGCAAGACATTTCTAATCTTCAGCTCAGACTAAAATTGTTATGACTTACCAATTTCCATCACTGGTCATATCGAGCGCACGCCACTGCATTTTCCGTTTTCCCGCACCTGTCACAAGTGGAGAAGGAAAACTTTATATAAAGTATTAGGGGGTGACACTCCTCCCTCCCCACCTTCTCCCAACCTCTTGGTAATACAGCAGGTTGGATGGGTGGGGGGGATGGGGGAGAGGGGGTGATACAAACTGTCTTGCTATGAGAATCGATCGACAGTCTGTCACAGAGTGGCAAAAACTTTTAAACCAGTTGAAAGAGAGTGAAGGGGTGGTTTGGAGGGAGAGGGGTGGTATGGGAGTATTTTGAATTTTAAATTATTTCTACGAGAACTGTCTTACTCGAGATAATTCGTTTCCAAGTCAAATTTTTGGTGAGTTTGGCTTCCTGCTTTATATCATTCACCCCAGCATTGGTTCATGCCTAGGCTATCATTGGTTTCAGCCCCAACCATATCCACATCACGACTATGGTGCAACTGAGCTATTTGAACAATTATATGAGCAGTACAAAAACGAAGAGCAATATGAGCGAACATTCTCTGCCGCCCTTGGCAGCTCAGTCGGCTAAGGCACCACTTTGAAAATTGAAGTCAATGTTGGGCGTGGAATCGAGTTTTTGTAAACGTCCTTTACATATCATCATATTCACATATTCACTTATCATCACTTCATAATTCATCATCTGCTCATCCGTACCTCCAAATAACTAAGCAGTTGGTGGGTTCGTTAAGCCATCAATAATCAATAAAAAATTCCTGAACCTGCTGAACAAAATATGAGCCTATGAGCAAGATAGACACGTTATAGACATAGATAGACAGTGATTTGAACTATGTAGGCTATTCGATATTAGCAATATGATCAATAAGCGACATTAAATACGTACGAGCAAGCTGAGTGATCAGAGATCTCTTTTATCTCTGCTCCATATTGGTTATCTGTATCTCCTCATCGACAGTCGACTAGTTGTTGACTTTCCGTTTCTGCTTATAGAAGAAGACGACGACTGTTCGTCGGTGCACATTTGTCGAAACTACATACATCGACAAGACCATTTGTCAGTGACACAATTCACTGTTCACAACATATAGGCCTTCACATTCAACCGACATTCAACCAACAACAGGCTAAGTGAATTGAAGGCAAAAAGAGATCACATTTCGACATCCACTCAATGATTTGATTACCCATCATAATAATAATAATACGAATAACAGTTGCATGGCTCAGGAATATTGATGGGTAACATTACTGCAATTTTCGACAGGAAAGTCAATTTTGTTGAAAGTAGTTGGAAGAAAAAATGTAGGATAAATGTGTGTAGCGTTCGATTGATGGTGGCCAAAGATGATGAGAGTACATCGCATGCGCATTCAATATATGCCTTTGTATACCTATATGATTCAAAACGATAATAATGAGTAAAGAGATGACAATTCCGAAGTATTTTGCTATAGTCTATTGATATTTAAATAAAATACGAAACGTGTAATTCAAAGGATTTAATTAACAGAAAGCAGTGCGAAAGGTGTGCGAAAAATTTGAACGCAAGAATAAAACAATGAGGAATAGTTCGAAGTAAGAAGTTTATAATGTTTGAATTATATAATATTTTCAATTGAAACAAAAGGGGACACAAAAGAGAGGTTTTTTCAAAAACTAGATTATAATAATTATAACGTGTATATATATATGAATCTTTATTGAAGACTATGCCATGTTACACATGATTGCCGTCCGACACATAATAATAATCAAATAAAAAATACCGAATTTATAACGCAATCGTTTCATCGATCATCGATCTTCGATAAGAGAAGAAATAATATAATTGTACTCAATGTAGTATGAAGATCCACTCAGGAAACTTGAAGGTCATCCGCCAACATAACAATCACAAATAATATCGTTATGTTTCTGGTCGTTTCAGATTGTATAGCTTTTCAGGACTAGCTTTACTAAGGAAACACAACTACATCATACACAAGTGCTAATTGTTCAAAGATGCAGCTAGATTATATGATTACCGAAGTGTCTTCAATTAATAGGCCTTGATTTTATTTTTTAATTTATTCCATTACAATAATTTATTTCGTGGGGTAAACGAATATAAAACGTTTTCCTAGTAGTTGGGAATGGTATTTGTTAGAAATCTAGCTAGAAGCTGAGTATGTGGGGAAACTACAATTTCTGCACCCAGGTTTTTATTGCAAAGAGAACCTTTTATATATTGTAGAAATATATAGTGAGCTAAAATGAAACGGAAATTGAAGAAAGATGGTAGAAAGTCAGATTCCGATCCACCTGAAGTCATTATGCAAAATCAATTCCTCCCCAATCCCCAAACCCCTCAAACCACCCCCTGTCCCTCATAGTTCGCCCCCATTTCATCGTTTTCCAACAGCCTTAGCCAAAAGGGGAGTGTAAAGGGGAAAGCGAAGGCAAAAATGATAATGCAAAGAGATTTCATAAGATCAACGGTTAGATAAAAACGTACCACTATTAAAAACATAAAGAGGTGAACAGTATCATAATTACTAATGAATTGAATTTGAGAAAAGTAAATGAATAGTATAGTCTATTTTCGAAATATTACATATTTCCGAGGAAAATTTAAATTTGGAAATACAAATTGATCTCGAGACAAAAAAACATAACAAAGCTAGTAATGATATCACAAATATATTTATGATCAGATATTTGAAACTTTCGCGACTCATCTCAATTTACGTAATAGGCCTAATTACTTCGAATGAAAAGTTTTAGTCTTGTGAAATTTTTTTGAGCTTATATAATCGCTCCACATTCCGATTATATTATGACGTTTCTCAAATGTTCCATTATCATATGAATGAATATGAAAAAATGGTGGAATATGTGTAATCATATATGAACTTGAACAAGAGTTTAGTCTGTGAGGAACATGGACTATTGATTGAAAACAGAGTAGGCCTAGTTGAATAGATGAGAATTGAATAAAAGATTAGCCAAATGAAGATGAAAAATATAAATTAGTTGTATCGTTGCCGCCTCCGTTAGCTCAGTCAGCTGAGGCACGCTTCAGAGACTGAAGTTACCGTTGGGCGTGGGTTCGAGTCCCGCATAAGGTATGGGTTTTTGTAAACGTCCCTTCACCTATCATCACTTCATCGTTGCATTATCACCCGCTCATTCATACCCCCGTATAATCCAGCTGTTGGTGGGGTCGCGTCAAGCAGCATTAAAACAAAAATGTTGTATCGTTTTTATCGTAAACGTTGTATCGTATCGGCCAAATGATGAAACCAGTGTCTGCGAGACTGAAATACAACTTAGAGTTGGTAACATACCCAATTTAGCCATAGCAAAACAGGATATTGATATGCCCGCTATTTCTATTGATTTGCTATTGATATACCTTTCAATATCAAATTGTTTTGGGGGAAAAGTTCCCATGCATTCTGACAAATCATCAGAAAATTAGATCATCTGGGAGTAAGACTATGCACTATGCCAATCCAGACTATGCACAATCAAAATTCAGTTACTAAAACTCCAGAGCTACTCTGGGTACTCAGATACCTTGGGAGTTGAACCCAGAGATCATCCCAAAAAAAAAACAGCCGCCCTTTTGACTCATCAAGCTGAGGCACCAATTTTGAAAATAGAGTCAAATCGAGCGTGGGTTCGAGTTCTGCATATGTTCATGTTTTTTTTTAAACGTCCTTCCACCTTTCATCGCTTCATTATCCCCTATACTCATCCGTATTCCCATATTTCCCAGCTGTAGGTGGGGTCGCCATAAGGACCAATAGTCTATCATGCGATCTAATTGATTGCACCCTTTATGTGCGTGTTGCTTTATCAAAGGGAGGTTATGCAGACATGTATAGCAGAGTTGTAATTGGTCAGCAGTAACAATAGGTGATTTGAGATTCCACCCATATCACGTCATTTCGTGCCAGTGGCACGCCCTAGGCCTGGCCCCTATCGCTGCATGGTATCACTCGACTCGACAGTGGTGGGAGCCAATTCGACCGATAACATCGATAGCATCTATAAAACGTAGCAACTCCGAGTCACAATTCTTACAACTATACGCAAGCTGCAAATACAATCCACCATTCTATTCATCAAAATAATAAATAACAATCATTTTAGAAACCAAATACATTACAATTCCCCACCCTTGCCTCCGTCAACTAAAGCACACACGGCTTTACAAACTGAAATCGAGTCTGTCTTGGGTTCGAGTCCCTCATAAGGCATGGGTTTAATTGTACATCATACATCTATCATATGCTCTGTCGAAACCCCGAAGTGCATATAGTTGTTGGTGGAGTCGTCCAATATAGGCCTACAATTACTGTTTTTTGAAGATGAAGAGACATGGGGATCCTCGAATCCGCCACTATCTTACAGTATATCGAACTATGATGGTACTAACGATCGTACATAAATTGTTGAGTCCAGCAGTGAAAAGTTGTTTTTGTTTATTCTGTAATTTTGTGATCGAAGAGTAATTTGCATGATGTGGAATTAGGAGGTGATACATACAGATAAGACACGAATGAACTTGGTATTCAAACGAAACATGGGAAGAAATGTATATTTTTATGCATGTTGTGAGGTATAACGTGCGTCAACACAAATAATAACAATAAAAATAATAATATCAACAACAACAACAACAACAACAAAAACAACAAAAACAAAAACGACCATCACGATAAAAATAATAGTAATAATAATAATAACAACAACAACAATGATAACAATGATAACAATGATAATAATGTTCTTTTTCCAAAAGGTTCATTTAGACCCACTAAGCCACAATGTGGTTTGACTGTAGGGCTATTTTCATAGCATGTAGTACAAAATACGGGGATCATAGCGCAATATTACATACCGTACTCAAAAAGTTTCATATAATATATAATATGCATAATATAACACAATCAATAATATTCTCTATTTGTTGTGTTGATAAGCTAAGAATGAATCTTTCACGAATGAAACAGTTTAGTATACGTACTTAGACATTTATCGTCTACTTAAAAGTCCGGGGACGTCTTTAGGGGGTCCAATGTGGGGCGAGCGCCCCATCAATTGACAGTTGCGCCCCATCAATAATTTACCCTTCTTTAAAAAATACAATGTTGACCTACGAATCAACACACAATAAAATATTGCTACTTATCAATATGAATTATATCAGTATACAAGCTACTTCTTCACATTTCTTTTAAGAAATAATGAACAAGTGCAGGGTTGGCTTCTGCGAAAATAAATTTGAATCGCGGTAATAGCAAGTGACACTTTCCTTCAAACGGATTCGATCTCCAACACGATTATTATGCGATACTCATACCAATACATACACATCATGGCGCGAATAGCCTCGCCGTTGAAGCGCCGTAAAACAAGACAATTCAATCCTCATAATAGGCCTATAGCGAATTATCAGTACACATCACAATGCATGCTCTATGATCCATGGCCAACAATATTTAGCCATAATAAAGAACACGGGACAACACTAAATGCGCTTGTACAGTTGCCCTTGCAGAAAAACATCCAACGTTATTGCTTGTTGACATTTCCAAATTTTCATTCGGGCCTCTTCTAAGTATTGTTTATCAATAACGTGGAGCTTATTCAAACTTTCATGATATCTAGAGCTCAGTTCAGAACGTTGTCGAATACGAGTCGGGTTAATTGTGTATTGTGATCATTTACAACGTCAGAAAACGCAAACAACATTCAATATTGAGTTTTTGTGGCAAAACGACCACCCGTTCCAGAACTCGAGCAAAGAAACTATACATCTGATTCTGGTAAGATGATACAAAACTTTTTTATAATAAATTATTTCAAAATTAACAAATTAATAACTCATAAGGAAACACAGGTAAACTGAACCTGGTGCAAAGAGTATCTGAAAGATTGCGGCCAGTATTCTACTACCACTAGCGTGATATCACACGATAAATATGACGGCTATAGAGAAAGAGGTATTCCAAATACGAAGTATAGTTATTGATGAAGATCCGGAAGGTGAGATATCGTAATAACCAAGGTATATAATGCATGTGCACTTGCGACCCCATCAAATGCTTTCTCCGAAATTCTAATCTAAATTGAAATAAAATGTATACATATATTTTTACGGTTATTTGTACATTGTACATAGACCTGGAGTGTAAATGTACACTATCTGCTAGTTTTAGAGCGACGTAATGTAGTTAATTTTTTTTAATGATGATTTTAATGTAGCTTGATCGACCATTTTATTAGTGTACAAGAGTACGGATTTAATATGCAACAAGCATTAATAAAATATTTTTAAAAGACGAACAATTAAACTCATTAGATGGGTTGTCAATAATATTCTAATTTGATGAAATAAGGTTATTGGAAGTGATATGTTTAAAAATATATAATGTTTCTGGAGATAGCACCAGATCTCCCCCTTATAACCTAGCTGTTGGTGGGGTCGTTAAGCTAAGAATAATCAACACCAGATAAATGTACTGAGGTTAATTTATTGTGCCCTCCCTATTTTTTTTATAAATATTCAACATTTGAATTATGAAACCAATAGTTCATTTCCTTCACCCCGGAATATGTGTGCCTCTTCAATATACCTTAACGTCAACAATTTCAACATTTTTATCCAGACTGATGGTTTTTCTTAGTTTTCCTCAGTCGTTAAGTAAATACTGAGATATGAAACTCACAAATTCAATTGGTCACGATCGAATATATACAAATATTTTCAAATAACATCTAAACTTGATACCAGATCATCGTCCTCGAATTGAGGCTATGGATGAGAGTAGAATCGTTTGGACGGGTCGAGTGTTCCATCTTACTTTTCATCCATAGTCTAAATTGGGGATGAACAGTGATTTTGTGTCAAATTCCGATGTTATTGAAAAAATCACAGATCCCAATGCTTCCAAGCCCGAAATGAAAACTAGAATTCCTAAAATTAAATTTTCATGTTAATTGTTTTGAAAAAATATAACTCTTTGGAATGTGTCATCAGTTGAACAATTAGTAGGCTCAAGTTAATTTTCCTGTGATTTCCGCCATTTGGACCTATATAAAAACCAATATAGTGTCTAATATTTGAACTGTGAAAGATCGATTCATTTCTCAATTGTTAATGCTTTTAAGCCAGAAATGAAAAATGGTGTTGGTGAAAATGGCTGCAATTATCGCCTTATCCCGTACGCATTGTCCTAAACAACGAATATATGATTTGCTTATTTTTCAATGTCGTCTTCGTGCAGTCGGGGCGTGGTTGTTTTTAATGGTATAATGTTACACGATATATACACACTATATACCTCATTCAGTCAGAGGCCAAGCCCGCGGAGGGCAGGATCTCCGTAATAGTCCTTAATAATAGACCAGCGTCGTCTACCGGCCCTGCGATTGGTCAATTGACAACATGACTAATGATTATTGGTGCTTTTGAATGTTTCTGATACTAACAGCTGCCAATTAAAGCCAGATTTCAAAGAATTGCTCGTCAGACATTTTCACATTTAATAATATACCTTCACCTCCAAGTGGTTTGGCAGGCATCAATGTTTATCATGGAACTTACATCACCGAATGGAGACGAAATTCTTGTATATCACATTTAAAATAATATTATTAGGCCTATACTATTGACAGCAAGCAATCAGTACTCGCCGTCATTACATTATAGCTGCGCGCCTGAAGCTGGGTTTATGTCGGTTCTCGAGGCTACCACTCGACCATTAACGAAATATATTATTGATGGGAAAAAAAGTTGAATTTGTTGCTCTGTAATGTTAGAGCTGAGACAAGGTTGCTAGAATTGTTTTACACATCATTTATAGAACCTAGTGAACAAATTGTCGCCCATTAAACTCGCTATCACATGCTATCACTATCGGTTTATCCTATATCATTTATCACTAAATCGCATTGTAAGCATTGTGCTCTAAATACGTGAGCACATACCACATGTCAACACATTCATCTCTCTATGGGCCTATTTTACCATACCACAACATGATTATTCACCATATCGACACCAAATCAGCATATCAATATATCGCCATATCAACTTGGGCCTACTGGTGACCACTGATCATTGTATCGCCTTATCATTGGATAATAATGATCAATGTAACTATATTTTCAGAACCTGTAAAAAGTTGAGAACCTCGGTTTTAGATAAATCTCCTTTTTTCCACCTTCCCCCCCCCCCCCTCCCTCCCCTCCCCAACCACGCCGCTACGCACCGTACGCACTGACAACCTAAAACATTGAAGAACCACGATTGTCAAAACCCAAACCAAAAACTCAGAAGACCTCAAAACAATGGAACAAACAATCTTGCATGTAGAAACAAACTCTATCTGCTGAGCGTGGATGGTCTATATTATAATGATTACGGCGTTCCCATCACAACTAAGTTAACTGCTCATGCAATTGCTGCAACTTCTCGAGTTGCATGCACTTACTCAAACACTCGCAACAACTTCTAGATTTGCTCTTGTTCATCCATCTATATATCACACTCGTCTCGCCGATAGAGAAACAACCAAGATAAGAATTCAGTCTATATTCATAGTTACGGCGCGATCTGAAATCCTTGTCCCATATTTTCTATTGCCAACTTGGATATCTCAAGTCCTAATCATTATAAATATAATTAGTGAACCAAGCCTAAATTTTGGTAACACTGTTATTATGTTCAAACATTATACTCATAATTCTCTCATTTATATAGAAATAGGTATTATCGTGGTCGCCTAAATTGGTCTGTAGAGTCACAGTAAAATATACCTTGGAGAGGATTTTTAGATATGATACGCACGTTAAACCTAGCAGACGATGAATACGCGTACAGTCAGTGAGAACATTGGCGTGAAAATAGGAGAACATTTGAAAAATAAAATTCATTTTCCCGAAAAAACTATTCTGTGACAACGAGTGTACAAATTGAAATGAATTAAGTATAATATTATGTGAACTTACTCTTCATTTCCTTGTTAAATTATTTTGTGAATAATTTCTTGTGAAAATAATAATCAACAGGTATTTTTATTTATTTATTAACGATTTTTTTCCTCATAGGCCTATATCATTCGATTTGAATAATGATATGCCTACGTGAATTAATATTCATGAAAACAGATGAAAGCAATTTGGAATATAATTACCCTGACAGGGAAAATAATTACTGAAAAAAAGAAAAAATTGAATATTTCATAGCGTTTTCGATCGTTAATAGGCCTATTATACCAACTCCAAATAATAACTTACAGTGCAACATATATTTGAAATGCACATACATTATAAAAATTAAAAGCTGTGACACAATTTTTTTATCTTTGAAAATTGTTAGCTTGAGTTTAATTACTACAATAGCTGTCGTATGAATGCAATATTAACAAGTATTTATCGATTAGTTGCAAGTAATAGCATCAACAGATGAAAGATTGAGGCACAAACTTGGTTTGGAAGTTGCTATAAGTGCAGTAACTACAGTAGTTTGCGGCTGCGCATGGCACGATGCTCTATTTTATGATAATAACAAGTAATTATTTTGCCAGTAATTATATGGTGTAGCAAAGCATGGCATAATTACTTATTCTTTGTACTGTACCGCCGCTATAGATAGACCTAACCATGACTGTCTCAGCGCTTGTATACGCAAGAGAAAAGAGTCTATCATTTTTATGAAATTCAGACACATTATGCCTCATATAAACCGAGTTATATAATCGAAGTTCAAATTCAAATTTAGCTTTACATGGATTTTGATTCTGAATGCATTTTTTTTTCAATTTTACATTCATTTTGATTCTAAACATTATTTTACAATCTTATATATTTCAATCTTGCCTTTCAGTAATTATCTCTATATCTCGACCCTTATTTTGAGACACTAACCTTCATATTGAATGTTTTCTTTTTATATGGAAAATAGATTTTAGTAGCCTATAGTGTCTTCTTGTGTATTTACGGGGGACAAGAGAAAGAAAGAGAGTGAGAGAGAGAAAGAGAGTGAGAGAGAGACAGAGAGAGAGAGAGTGAGAGAAAGAGAGGGAGAGAGAAGATATGGTGAGAGCTCAAAACACAGTAGCAAGACATGAGCAAATAGAATCAACCCCCAAAGAAACAATAAGTTTTCGACTCCACGACTCATTCTATGTAAACATATTATTATAATACTACGATGTCATAGACCTACTTGAAAGCGCTCAAGGGTTCCTTGTCCAACGATTTACGTCTTCAAGAAAAACATACCATTTGAAAACTTTAAAACCTATCTTATTGAAGATTTATAGTATTATAGACAATAGGCTGGCATTTTCTTCCGAGGCTATAAATAATTCTCACACTGATTTTGCTACTTTTCAAACATAGATATTACTGCCAGCAAGAAATAGATATATCTCTATAACATTATACATTATTTCAGCTGCGAATATAATTTAGTGCTGGTTAGGTAGACTGTAGACAAAAGCCTACTATTATGTAGACAAGATTCTCAAATAGGATGGTCATAAATTTTCAGACACGCGTAACTGACTCTCCCCAACCTTGCTGGCTGTGTTCATCTCTCTCCCACTCGCCTTTCTTTATTTTTTACCTTACTTTCAACAGATATTTGATAATATTTTCAGTTCGGACTTTGGCTTTTACGACAGAACCTTTGTGACCGCCTATAAATACTTACGTACCATATGATACTAATTACATGTATGGCGCAATACAAACTATATTGTTAGATACAATTTTATATTGCGATTTTTAAAAATATAATTACATTTTGTGAGTTGATAATTTGAATTTTGAAATGAATATTCAACATCCTACGTGAAAATGAACTTTATCAATAATATGTAACAAAACTTCAAAATCCGACCATTAAATATGTTGAGAAAAAAATATAATTAGGTGCAGTTTTGAGAAAATTTAATTTTCTGATTAAGCGATAATTAATGATAGCTTGTTACCACCCTTCGTTACCAATGATATCTGCACCCTGATCAGTTAATCAATATCCATTTTTCATCAAACACGGTATCAATATTATTATAATTGTGATTTAAAATTCATTTAGCTACGAGAAAATAGGCAGTCTCCATGTTTGGCCAAATCACGACATTGTTTTGTTTTGATATTTGTTTCTCATTCGACCTTAGTAATGAATAAGTTATTTGAGGGATGATCAACTTGTTATCACCCTGGACTCGAACCTATATACTGATGCTAAGCCATGCAATAAGTTGCAATGGCCACAGTGATCCTAAACGAATGAGACCCATTTGTGTATGTGAGTTCAGTGTTTAGTGGAAAACAAATACGAGTATAAGGCGGATCGCATTCTTTCTCCATCTAACGCCTCATTGTTGGTATTTAGGGCCGTTTCAAGTCAATTACTATGTCTTTTGTTAGAGGTTACCTTAGTCCACTTGCTCTAGTCTCCCCACCCTCCACACTTTCCCCCCGGATCCGCACACCGCAGCGCACCCCTCCCTGCACCCATGTCCCGTCAGGAACAATAAAAACCAGAGTCGCACTATAAATTACTAACCGTCGACTACCAAAAACATGATTTTAACAAGAATTAGTCCGCACAAAAGAGGTGTAAACTGTACGCTCGTTGATCCTGAACCTTGTGAACCTTATAGTGTATGTGTTTCGTGATAGACCTTGCCATATAGCACGCTATATACCTTGCGATATATATATAGTGATTAAGTATTGCTAGTAGTGATGAAGTAGGTTTGGCTCAAACAGTTTACGCTCTGCTTTGGAATCTCAAGTCATGTACGGATGCGGGAACGAGTCCAGCTAAAGAATTGGATTTTGAAAGATGTTTTTTCACTTTTTATCACTTCATCGTTTCATATCACCCGCTTTATACCCCCATACAAACTAGCTCTCTATGGGGTCTTTAGGCACAAGACGTGAATATCCTCGATAAAAACAAAAACAGAAACATCCCAGGGAGGTTTGAGTTGCTGAACGCTTGTTCTCTTGTGATAAATCAGAAATCTAACGGGGGCTGGCCTACTGGTTATAGGGCTGACCTACAATATGATTATAGGGCCAACCTATATTTTCTGTTTCCCTCTGGTAAGACGTCCTCTCAACCCTCGGTACAGACACATATGGTTTGCTTTTTGCCCTATCAAGACGAATCCATCTCTTGCATGACCAATATACCTTTAGTATTCGCTATGCAGTCAATTTGTTGCGGCAACAATGAGAATATAATCTACTAATTGGACACATTCATTACTCTCAACATAGCAAACAGGCTTTACCAACAATAAAAGGCCTTTCTACGTTACAATACATCTCACAATATCACCTCGGAGATTCTTTTATACGTTAATTGACTGCATAGCTAGCTGTTGGCCTGTTGGCTGAGGGGCTGAGCTAGTGGGTATACGGTGTTAAGTATTTAGCTGTGAAATACGCGGATGGCTTATTTTACTAGATAAAAACCTATTGTGTGCTAATTCTCCGTCTATTAGTTGCTGTTAACTTTAATGTATTATCCTCCGCATCCTTTAAGCTGTTTTTAACGCTATTGTTATATGAATATTAGAACTCTAGCCGAGATATTAATAGAGATTTTACTCCTAATTGGAACGATAGCCGCGGAAAGGTACAAATGTTGCTGAGTCAAGAGAAATTATGGCATTTTTATTCCTACTTTTAATTAATGGACAATTCACTATAGCTATGAAAACTGAATGAAAGTCGTCATACTTTATTATGTAGATTAGGAAAAAGAATTGAGTGAAAAAACTGAGAAACTTTTAGATTTTTGCGGTGAAAACTACAGAACTGTATTCGAACAAGTTGAAATGACCAACATAATTAAATGATTTCTATAATTTTGAATATACTCATACCTGATGATAGATATTATTACAGGACATCAAGATAAGTGAGATATATTTGTTTTGCATCAGAGTAATTTCAGGAGCGTTTTTGTTGACTTATATTATTATAATTTAACTATTTTCGAGCATATGCTTCAAATCATACAATCTGAGATGAACACATTTAGAAATGTTTCATCATTGTTGCATAGTAGAAATATGATGATTTAATTCAATATGGCAATAAATAATTCAATATCAATACTATTATTGATGGGAAATTATATTAATAGAAATTCCACAATATAATAATAACGGAATATTCAAACAATTTTAGTTTCGGGATTAAACACAGCTAGGATTGGAAACAATTTCCAAATAATTCGAAGAATCATAATCGATTCAGCAAAATAATTAGCCCTAATATGAACTGGATTCAATTAATACATACGGTGAAAAAGATGAATATATTCGATAATTTATCACTCTAGGGATTTAACTAGAGTCCACACAATAGTTATAACTCAAAAGTAGCAAATATACTGTGAACTGATTGAATGAAGATTCCATCCCTTAGCTCCCCTATCTCGGTAGGCAACCCAAACAACGTCGAAGCATGGAGATTGTATCGGGCCAATGAAGTTACAAACTACAAACCTACAGATTGCAGTAGTAGGTATAAGTGAACGTAACGAACTGAGTCGGTCGGAACTGTCACCGTGGTCCGACTATCCACCCAGGACGTTATTCATGGTTTCCCTCAGTCGTTGAAATACTCCTACCAATATATTAGGAAGGTATGAGCAGTAGTATTTCCAGGTATAAAGTAGAACATTTTTCGAGAGTAAATAAATATTTTTTCTATCATAAATTCAATATTGGTAGAAGTCGTACCAGGTGTCGCATTTTTCTCTATTCGATTGTACATTCCAGTATTCACTGTAACGACTGAGGAAACCAAGAAAAACAATCAGGCAGGAGGTAAGATGTTGAAATGGAGGATGGCTAGATTTCTCGGGGACAATTTTTCTGGCACTGTGGGAAAACTCGACAGTTACATCATCAGGTACCAAAATTAGAGGCCGACAATCGCCGGGCATGCAGGCCTTTGTAATTGGAGACTCAAAACCGCAGAAGAAGATGAACGTTTTCTTCAACCTTACTTGATGAATATTCGAGTGTACATATAGAATGGATCAAATGAGAAGCAACATTAAGGTTCCATTATTTATTGGAAAGCAAATCGTGTATGGCACATATTATAAGTTCTGTGTTGAAAAGGCCTAATTTAGCGACTTCTAATATTGTTGAAGTTTCAAAAAAGCGTTCCGTCTGATCGCAATTCGTAGATCTGTTTACTTTTTTCACTGATTAAAGAGTATTTCATTTTTCTTCATCATCATCGAAATCTTGATACACAATTATTGTTTCTCAATTAGGACTAAGGATAGTGTCGAGTCCGTTTTGGAGCTACACTTCTTCGTTGTTTTAAGACTTCGATGAATATGACTTCGATGAATATGACTTCGATGACTTCACCAACATAATAATCTAACTCTTCCATCATGTAGGCCTCAATAACAGTGTGCAGGTATTGTCAATGATAATGGAGGGCTTATGATCGATTAAGATACTTTCTATCGATTCAAAATTTTATGACTGCGATTCAATATCGAATTGGAATATTCAACATTCAATGAATTTGGTATCGGAACAATGATCGATATCGCTTTAAAAATTGTAAATAATCTGAATCATACCGTCGACTTGAATATCTTATTGTGTGTGCGAGAAACGTACGCCACCCATAGCCACCAAGTCCAGTGAATTACACCGAGCAGTGAGCATACCCAGCTAGAGGTATATACATTTCGAAGTGGCTATATGTAGGATTTAGATTGGGTTTACTTTGGACTAAAATAGTTCAGAATGTTTGTTTGATTAGCTTAGTTAGCTTATGCCAGTCTGAGATGGGTTAGGTTGATTAAACTGGTTAGATTGGGTTGATTTCAGTTAGTTTAGGGCTACGAGCAAGAACAACAGCAACAACGTCCGCAAGTGCTGACATAGTCCGATGGTCCGATGAATATAGCGGCTACTTATACATTCATCCACTTGGTACCTTCCTCTTTCCTAACCATGATTGTTATTTTTCCGATTCGATTAAACATTTAGATACATTTTCAAGATTACAATTTCCATTTCTCTATCAAACGCAACCCTAATAAAATGCCACTGTGACTAGGTGACGGTATGGGTGACGGTTGGTGTACAAGGGTCAGAGGGCATCTCAAGTCGAAGCTCAGCTGTCAATAACGCCAGTCCCCCTGGTCAGATTGGACACAAATTACGTCTTTAACCGGGGTTGACCTGACTGCTCCAGGCAGTAAGATGGAGTGCTCCCACGGGAACTCTCTCTCTCCCTCCCGTTATGCACACGGCTTTCATGGTCTTCTTTCTTGCCAACTCGGACGTACTTTAATGCCATTTAGCTACATAACACGGATTAACTACTTGACAAATAACTAGTATTTACAAATAGACCCTAGTCCTTACCTCCTTGAACTATATGTTATATATGCCACACTTCTTCAAAAGACTACACTTTGAAAAAATGGGAACAGATTTTTTTTGCATCATCATTTCGTTTAACGTATGACGACAATATCTTTTACCAATTAACATACAATAT
Organism: Brachyptera putata; assembly: GCA_907164805.1. Classification (NCBI taxonomy): domain Eukaryota; kingdom Metazoa; phylum Arthropoda; class Insecta; order Plecoptera; family Taeniopterygidae; genus Brachyptera; species Brachyptera putata. Next base: position 30,386,728 of record OU015463.1, on the reverse strand, counting down.
AGTTGCATTGGTAGCTATGAGGTTATTGTGGTATACTATGGTTATTGACGAATCAGAAGATTAATAATATGTGATGATATTCATGATAGCATGATAATAAGAGCTTGTGGGATGATTTGTTCATATCAATTAGTTGCATGAGTACATTTTAAAATTCTGTTTAAGCTTCAATTGATTCATTGACTATTGCTTGCCGTATACTCACGCAGCTCTTCATAAGAGACATGTTCATTTTCACGGTTTAACTTCACATTGAAGCTTGGATGTGCCGATTGAACGTTACATGTACAGTACAACTATATTATTATAAGTAAATAAAACACTTTTACTCGCCGTACACATTTTTATAGGGCTCATCAAGAAAGGCTTGATTTTAATTGATACTCCTATTATTTAGTATAATTGAGTGCGAGATTTTAGTATAACTATGGTGAATAAGGTAAGACATTGCTTTGTTATTTTCTTTTTAGAATATTTCACGGCACACGCATAGGTCTCTTGATGATAACTGTTTATTAAAATTATAATAAAGCTGCTTTCTAATTGAGACTCATCAATCGTAAGGAAAGAGAATTGAATTTTTTATTTTAAATTTCGAATGTTGCGGTTTGTGAAACATAACAAACAAACGTTCCATTGTTTTTCTTAGTAGACTATTAATTTTTTTCCGTAATTGAAGTACACTCATGGGAAGAAACCGTAGTCTATTTTGTTGCAGTAGAATTGTTCATAAACTATCACGATGAAGGTATTTTACATCTAGTCGTGTTAAGAGAAATGACCAAAAGCCGGATACCAATTCATCTTCACAATATTTTCATGAATAATTTTATCAATTTTTTGGCTATATAACTATGTATAATTACACACATACATACATAGGCCTAAATATAATATATATATATAATATATATATATATATATATATATATATATATATATATATATATATATATATATATATATATATATATATATATATATATATATATATATATGTGTGTGTGTGTGTGTGTGTGTGTGTGTGTATTATATATTCAGTTCATTTATAAAAAGAACGATCCAACAAAACAGTACCGTCACTTTTTTTTTCAACTTTTTATTGGTACTATCAGAATCAACACATACATAACACAAAAGTAACAAATCAAAAATAGCATACAAACAAGATAAGATACGAAATAAAGTTATCATTATTTTCAAGATAATACACAACAAAATTCCGTCTTCACTATTTCCACAACTAACATGTGTACACTCTAAATCCAACAGCACACAGCGTTGAAAATACTACTTGGACCTGTTCTCTCAGAATGGACTTTAAAATAAAACTATGGCTCAAATTATGAGAATCTTCGTGTTTCATACCAACACATATAAATTAAAGATTGGAGTATGAGACTGCTACGAAATATAAAGGATGGTAACTAAGTAATAGTAGTGCTTCAAAACTATTTGCACAACCAATATACCCAATGTGAGAAAGGAGGTCTGGCCATGCCCCCACAGTTGATTTATGGCTCTCTTGATAATTTTGGTTTTAATTTCTTTCATTTATCACCATAGTCTACACAGACAGAATTGATTACAAAATCTCAAGTAAAAGATGTATTGAAGAACTCTGAATCTTATACTTATAGCAAATAAACCATGAAAAGACACAATTCTTATTATAATATCAGGAATTTGGAATTTGCTTGAATTCATCGAAAAAGTTATGTTCTTAAAACATTACTTTTTTTTAAATTTGAACACCGTGAATACCGTGATCTCCCAGGATAGCACTGCATGCTATAACATTTGCCAACATCCACACTATTTAGTCATGTTTTAGCGGACGTGGTTGTACTAGCTTGCTGGCTCTTTTTTCACAAAAAAGCAATCCTCTTCTGACTTAAAAAACAATGCCAGGAACAAGAAAAAATAATAACCGTTTCAAAAATAAGTCCATTATTTTAAGGTCACTTCCGTACGCACCAGCGTAGAGACGGAGGTGATATACTATACACATTCAGTTTGTAGTTGCAGGTTGTTCGATTTAGTTATTTTGGATTGATTTTATCATTTCGGACTACAATTTGATATCGAAATAGAATATTCAATATCCGATGAATTTGATATCGACTAAAACATTTGAAATAACTATGATAATACGCTGACACCGGAAAATTAGTATATTTTCGAGAATCGAATGAGCTATTATATAACCACCCACACAGTCAGGTGAAAGACACATTCAGCTATACGCTTATTTTCCAAGCATCACCATGCTCCCTAACCATGATTGTATTAGTTTCCTCTTCCAAATTTTCGATATCATTTGGAAATGAGATTCATTTTTTTTTCTAAATAAACATTTCTTTACGTTTGCAATTTTTCTAGCGAATGTCAACCTTATTTTATTTTACACACCTTCGTTTACTTCATACGAAGAATGTGTGGCATCATACCTAGTTCCGGTATTTTGAAGTAGGCCCTACTCTATGCAGACCTATTATTCCATTAAGCACACTGCAGAATGATTGCAGTGGATTTATTTTTCTGGATCACTATAAATTAAGTTCAATTCAAATTCATCCGAAACTCGAACATTTCAATTGGTGGACGCTCTTGGGGTTGACATTTTTCATAGTAATGTCGTATTGTTTGACTATAATTCAAACTTACTTCAGTAATGTATACAATACTGACGAGTATGTAGGGTCTCACTTTTTTTACATTTCTTGTGATCGTTATTTTATCAACTTGAGTGTGGTTATATTTATAGTTATGTTTGGTTATAAACGATCCTACTTTCATCCTTAGCCTTAATTGGGAAACAATGATTTTGTATCAAGTTTCGATGTTATGAAAAAAAATGTATATAGGCCTATATTTATTAATGTCTTCGTGATATTTAATCAATACTAACCTACTTTTAAGGTTGATGAATATTGATGATTGGTTTTCCAAAAATAAATAGCGATTCTTTTAAAATAAAATTTCAATGTGTCAAGTATAATCTGAAATGTAACATTCGTACGAATATGAAAGTACATAATATCGAGTGATAAGAGTGAGTATGTATTTATTCAACTAGCTATACCACTCGGAGATAATTGGTACATATAAGTAGGAAGTATACGAGTAGATGGATGAGAATAAATATATTCAATACAATGCGAATTACCAGTCTATTCTAGGCCAACAGTTATTCGGATTCTATGTATATTTTACTATATTTAGTAAATTAGGATTCGAAATAAATATAGAGAAAGAGACGATATTATGAACTATTTATGAGAAACAAGAAAGCTATACAAATTCACTACTGTGAGAAACCAAGAATCACCTACGCCAGAACTGTATATAATACAACAGGAAAAAAATTGTCGATAATATATAGTTATACTTATATCACTAAGTCTCAGTATAACATATTCCAAGTCAAGGCACGAGGACTGTAGGGTTCTTTCTAATTACGGATTGCTTAGGCTTGGAGGGTGGAGACATGTTAAAACGGTCCGCCCATTTGGTCAACAATACACCAGCCTTTCTTCATTATTAAAAGAATAACTCAATGCTTTTGCATGAGCAACCCTTCCCCCTCCGCCCTACCTTACCACTCTTAATACCCCGTGCAGTCTCACCTTTCCCTCTTAGGGAAATTAAATGTACTTGCGTGAGTCAGTCGGACAGACAGACATAGACAGATAAACAGATGTCATGTGCACACATTTACTTAAATACGAGATGCAATATTTCCAGTCTCAATTCCAGAATAGGACCAATAGAAGAGGCGATTGCAAGCGCTTTCAGCCTGCCGTTTCAGAAAAGAATTCACAGCATAATTCAAACACTCTCTTGTTGGCAGTGGGCTGACTGACAATCCTATATATATATATATATATATATATATATATATATATATATATATATATATATATATATATATATATATATATATATATATATATATATATATATATATATATATATATATATATATATATATATATATATATATATATATATATATATATATATATATATATGAATATGAATATATGTGTGAGAACATGGTTTTCTGTTGAAACGTACAGCACGTGATATTGATAGGATGCATATTAATATAACTGAAAGAAAATCACCTCATCGGGAAATCGAAGCTTGGACCCTTTACTCGATACGCAACTGATCTACGCTGATGCTCCAGATATCTTCCAATGACAATTATATATATATATATATATATATATATATATATATATATATATATATATATATATATATATATATATATATATATATTCGCCCACCAGCTAAATAAATACACCAGCTTTCTCCAAAAATCATTATTCACTACACTTTTCCACAACAAAACTCTGTAGTGGTGTACAGGCTCAAAAATAATCTACATAAACTCAATATTGGAATCATTGATTGAGTTGTTGCAAATCTCAACGATACTATAATTACTGATACAAAGTGTACGGTATAGTACAATTAAACATGATAGGCCTACAATGCATAGGCAACGTTACAATGAAACATCGAAACAATGGCAGAACTAAATTGTTATTTTAGGTAGTATAGATGGAGGAAAAATAAGTATCTTATTCGAAATCCTTGATTTAATTCATGGAAAACTTCGCGATAAAAGTGTCTCAATGTTGTGTTGATATTCTGTGGAAATTTAAATTTTCGTGAAGATTTTTTTCGAAAGTTTTTCAAATTTGATCAGCTTGTTTTTCTAAAATGTAGTGACAGCGATTGTGACTAAGACCTATACAGATCTGAGTTGTTTGCGTCTTTTATTACTATTTAATGATATAATATTCTTATTGAAGAAGGAAGGACCTAGATAATCCTCATGCTGTTCTATCATTTTTTCTTTTCATGAATGACGATTGAATTATGAACGTTAGATTGAGATGTGCTTCTGGTAAGATATAAACGATGAGTATCCTTCTGGTACAAGTGGAAGCTTTTGAAAATTAATCGAATAACTTCTTGAAATGGTTATTTAAAATTAGGTCTATTCGGAATTTGGAAAAACAAATTGGATGAAAATTGTTGAGGTTATTAATTATAGCTTTTGAGAGGATTTTCTGAACTATCAGTATAGGTTTTAAATACCATATATATATATATATATATATATATATATATATATATATATATATATATATATATATATATATATATATATATATATATATATATATATATATATATATATATATATCCTATACATATGTGTTCATATGTATGGATATGTTTGTATGTGGACGCAAAATGATACCTCATTCAGCCGGATGTTTAAAGTATGCCAAACCAACAATGAATAGTCAATTTATTTTTTTGAAATGAAATGGAATGAAATATGGCTCATATCTGTTCTGAAACATGGTGTCAATATAAACTCAGTTCTTATATTTCAATTTGCTGAAAGTTGAAACGTTCAGTATAGAATTGTACTATAATACCGCAAACTGCTGTAGGCCCTACGTCTGTGCAGCAGTATAATGCGTCATTACCTTCAACACTGTAAGCCTATCGTCTGGTAATTATTCAAATATCACCTATTATATACTGTAATGTGAGTTATTAAATGATTAACTCTTTCAATGGAATATATCTGTGACTGCTCAAATAATCACAGGCGATGATAATTATTCACACAAGTATACACGTATCATATGCTTCAGGCAAAATACTTTGTCTTCTCTCACTGATGATTGAAGTTGAGTATATTATATTAATAAGTTTGCTCACTGCAGTTATTGCTATCACGCGGCTTAATGCATGCCAAGCTAGACATAATTGCTAAACTGAATGCGTATTTAACTTTCCTCATAATCATCTTAATAATATAAACATTTGATTTTCATCCATGCACTTTTAGTAGTCAATTATTTTTGTAACAATCAAGTATTTTATTATTTCATACATCTGTCTTTCACTAAATTATTCGATTCTATATATTTTGAGTGGTACTCTTATTTAGTCTTCTTAGTATAGTTGAACTAACTCTGAGAGTAATACAGTAGCATGGGTATAATCTTGATAACAATTGACGGTCGGTTCGAGCTAATCTTCCCAAGTGGGTGATTTTTGCACCAATTGTTACTTGATGTTTTTGAGCAAATTGTGTAACTAGTAAGAACAGAATATTATAGGTCAAGATGATATCATGTGAAAACAAAGGTTCAAAGCAAATGTATTTTATTTAGTTCAAAAAATTGACAAGTAAATTATGAATGAGATTTATAAGTATTGAAATCAGAGAGGGTCATTAACACTGGAGATTTTCTTCATGAGTAGCGAGAATGAGTGGAAACGTTGAATAAATTCTTGTATAATACTGTCCTCGTATTTGAAATACCAATTTGAAAGTGCTGATTTTGTTTGTGATTTCATTAATTTTGTTGATTTTCATTTTAGGAGTCCATTAATATCCACTGAACTTATTCTTGAGTCAGTTTTTGCAACACACTGAAACTACATCTTTATATATATACATATGTATATATATATATATATATATATATATATATATATATATATATATATATATATATATATATATATATATATATATATATATATATATATATATATATATATGCCGCCCCGGTGGCTAAGTCAATTATCGCTAGCGGTAGTAACTGATGTCACCGTTGGGCGTGGGTTCGAGTCCCGCATAAGGCATGGGTTTTTGTAAGCGTCCTTTCACCTATCATCACTTCATCGTTTCATTATCACCCGCTCATTCGTACCCCCGTATAACCTAGCTGTTGGTGGGGTCGTTAAGCAGTATTACAAATATATATATATATATATATATATATATATATATATATATATATATATATATATATATATATTCACAAACATGCACTATTAGTAGATTAGGTAGAGGGTATTAGCTAGTACTATTGACTATACAGTTGTACTACAGATAACAATAGAAAACATGCATTATACACGTGTTTCATAAGAGATAACATCTAGATCCAAGAGACACGAGAATCTCTCATTGGACAACCATTAATGCATGCTGCACGCAAATAGAAAACTGCACCCAGTGTATTCTGGCAACTGTAGTTTACAGCACATAGTCTAATGTCCTTTTACGGCCTGATAGTATTATACTATATCAAATAGTTTTTCAATTGTTATCTAACAGAGTGTAGCTGTTATATGTAGATGTGAACATTATTACAATAGTAAATGAATATGATTATTTACTTTGATGTAATAGCTTTTTATTATTGGTCACTTCTGGCTGTTGAATGAATGTTATTAATGAGAAAAACCTTGACAGTTGATATGAGACGTGGAACGTATCACACGGCACGTGTTGCGTTACAGGAGTGTATGCGTAGAACTAAGCTTGAGATGGTAACCTATATAGAGTATATTTCTAAAAAAACAAAAAAAAAACATTATTTTCAAAACAGTTACTGATTAGTAATCTGAAAAGAAATCGAATCCCAGTAAAGAAAGATGAATCAATGATATGGCATGCAACTGAACCACATATCTTGATGATTCTTTCCCCCTCCCCCCCTCTCCTCAATCATCGGTTCACATGAGAACAGGTGGAAGGGTGTGCGGATAAACTGTAGTGGATGTGGATCTGGATGAACGGGGGACGGATAAACTGGTGAAACTGATGAATTGCTGGATGGACAAGCGGGTATATGGTTGAACGCCGAACAAGTAAAGGTATATGGGCGTATATGGACGGAGAGATGGGTGGGCGGGTGGACGGGTGTAATGTTTGAAACAAAAGAAAATGTCGTTTTTCTACCTAGCTAAATCAGTCAACGCTGGTGATATTGCATAGGATTTAACACGTATCAGACTAACAGAAAACTTTCTTTGCCTTCTTGGTTCAAGCTCTACAGTGTGGATAGTGCAATACGTCTTGTGGTTGTAGTGCACCCCATCAAACTCTCTTATGAACCCTTCACAGTCGCTACCCCCGACTCTCATGCCTAATGGTGAGCAGAGTGTGGGAAGGAGGAGGAGGAGGTTGGGTAGGGGAGGTTTTAATTAAGCATTTTGTCCCCTTCCAGCTCTCTTTGCTTCCCTTTTACCCCCTTCAAATCCATAACTCTAGTTTGGGATAAGTTTTGTTTTCTTCATAACATCCTCAATGCAAGGATAGACCAGGAATTCGAGTCTATGGTTCCTTCCCCTCGCGTCTCCTACAATCCGGTTTCCCAGCATGACAATGACAATATTGTCTTCGGCACCTCGAATTATCCCTCAACCATAGCACCCAACTTTAATCCTTGAAATATTCACGATTTCGATGAAATATTTCCATTTAATGTTACTCTATTCTCATTATCGTATTGAAATCGCATGAGAATGTTTTATCAATATCATATAGTAGTTTTATCATATAGTACTCGAGTGGGTTCATATAGTTCACGAAACACTCCAAATAAGATTGTGTTCGTGAGTTCAAGACAAATTTAAAGTAAAACATGATTCATGAAAAATGTCACAATACCCATCGAATGTCCGCGAGAAATTCACAAATTAGTCCAGAATAGGCCTATATCGTAAAAAATTGAGAATAAATGGTCATTCGATTATTACATCGCTATATATTTATTGTGAAATATATATAGATTCCTGATCATGAAATGAACATAATCAGTATTGTATCATAAATATCAACATATAATAAATTAATGTGGGCCTATATTTTTTTTTCCAAACGCAAATTATCATCTTATATATAACCCATCTCGTGGTGTTCCCCTAGCATGCCAGTTATTGATACATCCATTTTGATTGGTTTATTTCTTGAGCGATTACATCTTGTTGTTTGCTCGCTTTCATTTTCAAGAATATTCTTTGTGTCGCGTATTATTGGGATGAATTGAGATGTCCAAGCGTTAAATTCATCTTCATTTCAATTATCAGCCAATATTGAATGTAATATATAAATATTTATTATGGGGAGCATATTGAATTTTCAATGTTATCTATTGACTCGAACCCGATACTAATCTCTGGTTTAAATACTTCTTGCTGATACTTTAGTATTCAGTTCTTTCTTAAGCTCACTATTTCGATCCTCAACTACGTCTGGCAAGCAACTAACAACTAGCCCCTATGACTTGCCCACAGCAAAAGTGTATGTTACGATATCGTGGCATAATAGCCATTTATCATCACTAAACAACCATCATCTATCTCAGAGGTTGCATGTAACTATTTGCAAGTGGCTTTAAGCACACCATTTACTTGACCACCGTACGGGCGATAAGTCTTTTGACCACGAAGTCTTGGATGGCGGGCGCCGGGTGTAACCGGTGGGACAGTCCCGAGCCCAAAACCGTGGCATTAATCTTGTGCCCAGCATTGTCCTTAGCATTTGTCGCCACAAGAATTACTACCGCCATCCTAGCTAGCTACTCCAACGATTACCGACCAGCGGGACAGGCTTGCTGTATGGTCAACCAACCACAATTGGTACAACAAATATACGAGACAATTATTATTACAGCAAACAGAAAAGTCGAGTGTATATTTATCATGAAGAATTTGACTTGCTTGCTCCGTGTTACCAGTCAGATGAGTGTAGATAGGGCCTAGATTGGATCCCCGCCACCGACCATCTTCGCAGAGGTTTTCTGTGGTTTCCCTCTGCAGCCTAAAAGTGAATGCCGGGATGGTTCACACTAGAGGTATGGGTCACGACCATTCCATTTGCACTAATCTTCCCACTACCTAAGAAATCTTCATCTCATTACCATGTCATCTCGATAGTCATTCATCCGACACTAAGATGTTGCATTTATCATCACAGTGTGCGACGTTTATCCCAATATAATTGAATGAGAAATTACATAAATATACTTTTCGGCCCATAGAGTAGATAAAGAAGCTTGCTAGTCCACACGCTGGCTGGTCCACAATCAGATTGGTCCAAAAGCTAACTGGTCCACAAGCTGACTGGACCACAAACTGACAGGTCCACAAGCAGAATCAGGGAAAATGCAATGCTTTCACGCTGGTTCATTAGAGACATTGCGATAAAAACAAAGAGATCCTATGTTCAAACAAAATATGCTCCAACTTGCAATTATAATACCTATTAATAGAGAGTGTGTTTTACTTTCAAAAAGTGATATATGAGTAAGAGGTTTGCATCTATTTTGATATAGGCCTAACTTACATAGATAATCATTGAGTTACCAATTTCAATATTTCATCTGGACGATATTTTTCATTATGTATGTATCTATGTGTATGCCTATGTATGTATGTATATTTTATTTAACAGCCCTCTTTCGAGAAAAGTGGTATAGCAAGATGATTGTGAAATTTGATGGTACCTCATATAAAAATTATAAAATTGCTCCAAAAAAATACAATCATTTGTATTTCCGACCAATTAAATTTTACATAGAAGTGATAGAAGGCCTATATGAAAAATTTCCAATATTTTTTTTAAGTCACGCGAACCGTTCTGAAGCAATATTGTGAAACTTGGAATGTTATAAAAATGACAAGAAACAAATGACAGAAAAATGACAGTACAATAATTATATTCCTAATCAAGATCAATTGAAATTGCCTCAATATTAATAATATTTTAAAATTATCACAAATTGAAACTATAAGCTGGGTTGCAATTCCATGAGAAAATTGCAAATGATACCGACATTTCCGTATCGAATATTTGTCGAAGTCTGAAATGTTGTCTGAATTTTTCCTGAATGTTTTGTCTGAATTTTCAGTTTTCAGTTGATATCTAAAATTCTGAATCGGATGACAATTGTGCATCCATTTAGAACAGAAAGATCTCAGGCAAATGAACTATACACAGAGACGTTCACTGCACTATATCTTTCATCTGACTCAAATATACAATTGGCTAGAAGTCTTGACGGAGTTTCTTGGATGCAATGCGAAATTTCCGGTAGAATAAATGGGTTTAGTTTAATCTATTTGCACATTTCTTGAATCGTTATCGTGCATTGCTTCGATATCGAATTTATCGAATATTAGATATTTCATATCGATATCGAATCGAGTCCTTAAATATTGAATCAAACAAAAATATAGAAATCGAAGGCTACCCAAATTGTAACAATTTAAAAATACTATGTTCCGAACAGAATCTTACACTGTTCAATTTTCCAGAGTTAATATAATGGCTATGTCGTAAGGGTTGCTTCTTTTTCGCGGTCAATGAGACAGAGTTCGAAAGACAGTATGTGAGAGAGAGTGAGAGAGAGAGAGAGAGAGAGAGAGTCTGAGAGTGAGAGAGAGAGAGAGATAAAGAGAGAAGAGAGAAGGAGTGAGAGAGAGAGAGAGTGAAAAGAGAGAGAGAGAGAGATTGAGAGAGAAAGATAGAAGTGGGAAGGAGAGAGAGAAAGAGAGAGGTGGGAAGGAGAGAGAAAGAGAGAAGAGACAGATCTCGACGGCACCACTCATCATTAATCTTCCAAGTAATTACGAGAGTATTTACCAATAAGGCCGCCGTGGACAAGAAATCAAGTCCCCTATATATGCATGTTGTTTTAGCGGTATTGTGCGGTGTACGGTCCGACAGGGTGCAGTCCATTATTCCACAAAACAGGCAACAAATGTCATTCACACGGCTCCAGAAGACGCATGGTGAACCAGTATACAGGCATGCAGTCAACACCGTTCGATGTGGACATGTAGTATTTACCTACCAATACATTTACCTATACTATAATAACACAAATACCCACTAATAACCTCATTTCCACTGACGCTATTTACCTACACAGGTAACTCAAAATGGTGACACAAAATGATCTAAAAATGAATTAGAAATTGAGGGCTATATTCATACACGTAACTCATTCAAAAATTCTAATTTCTGAAGAAGATATTTCTTTGGAATTCGTTTCGGGTCTCCTATCTCTCTCTCTCTCTCTCTCTCTCTCTCTCTCTCTCTCTCTCTCTCTCTCTCTCTCTCTCTTGGGATATTCTCAAATTTGAATGTGTCGTGTGGGTGGGGAAGGGTGCTGTGCGGAGTCAACATCTGGAGGCAAGAGTTAGAAGAGTTATACCGACCATGCTTGACCATGCAACCAGCCATTGGGCGAACGAAGAAAAGGTGACGGAAACCACTGTGTTAAAGGAGGGCTAGGCAAGAAGAGCTTTTCACCGGTATATAACGCACATTTCAAACAAGTGTTACACATGTGGGTTGGCATTCACAGTATACAGAGCAGACATTAATTGCATGCTCTTAATATTTCGCGTTGCTAGGAGGGTATCGTTGGAACATGTACACATGAAACAAGATGCGAAAAGAGTAGGCATACCTCGGATATACATAGGTGCATACTTGATGAGTTATTAAAAACTTTAAAGATATAGATTGAGAAAATGTTCGGTGCTAATTTATTCTTATAAATCTGTAGAAATTATATGCCCACACTATTATTGGATGAGCGAGGCGAAAACTCAATTTCACTTGACCCGAAAAAAAAGTACAGTTTTTTTTATCGCGCTCTACAGGTCAAACGAGAATTCAAATTCAATTGAAACTTGACATGCCCAAGTGTCATCATCTGGTTTGAATCCCATTGTTTTTTATGCGCCATCGGTTGCACCACTTCTGAGAAAACAAATGTTCCATTTTCCAAATTACCCATAAGAATAAGCCAGAGAAGATTTTTTTTACAAAAAATGTCCTTCGAAAAATTCAAATTTTCACCGAATTTCAATATGATAATGATACACATTATTCCAAACTTTCACTGAAATCCAATCAGTCTTTTTGATATAAAAAATTATATAATGACATTTTTATACATCAATCAAAGCTATAAGGAAAACCAATTAAATCCAAGCAGCAAGTGTCACCAATTAATGAATAAACAAGGCCTTCTTTATTATCAAATGAATGATTGAGAATGAGTATTGAATATAAAAGGAGGATATTGACATAATTGTTTGGATCTCAAGGTGTATATGCTGTCATTACGTTTCATATAGTAGTCTAATATTACATACTAGGCAAACGCAGGTTTTGCGTTGTACGATGAGCGAGATGTCTATATAAAGTATAATCGAATCCGATGTCAATGAATCTAGAATGCCGTGACTTCGACAATGCAACATTTTTCAACTAATATTTCTATCTTTCCGATGAATAAAATACATTTATTATATTATTTTCTCCAAAACGGCTGGTCCGAATATCAAACCAAATTTTTATTCATGTATATTATTCTTGTGTTCACATTTGTGGAAAATTGGAATCATATTGAAGAGATTTAATTTTTCAATTTTTTCCGCTCAGCCAAATCTTATGGGGTTTTTAGAAACTTCTAAATTATGTTTCTCAAAAATGGTCCAACCGATTAGACCTCAAAACTATACTGTTCTAAGTTGGATAAGTTTACATATAAAAAAAAAAGTTTCATGTCGATCGGTCAAGCCCTGCGACCTGTGCAGTGCTTACAAACAAACAGAAAAAAAAAAACGCACAGACAAAGTTCCGTAAGAGTTCAGTGAAAATCTTCGCTACGCTCATCTAACTAGGCAAACGCAGGATGTGCGTTGTACGGTGAGCGAGATGCCTGTATAAAGTTTAATCTAAAACTCTACAAACCTTGATCATTTGAAATGAACTTCATCCGATGTCAATGAATCTAGAAAGCCGTGTCTTCGACAATGCAACATTTTTCAACTAATTTATTTCTATCTTTCCGATGAATAAAATTCATTTATTATATTATTTTCTCCAAAACGGCTGGTACGAATATCAAAACAAATTTTTATTCATGTATATTATTCTTGTGTTCACATTTGTGGAAAATTTGAATCATATTGAAGAGATTTTATTTTTCATTTTTTTCCGCTCAGCCAAATCTTATGGGGTTTGTTTCTCAATAATGGTCCAACCGATTAGACCTCGAAACTATACAGTTCTAAGTTGGACAAGTTTGCATATATAAAAAAGTTTCATGTCGATCGGTCAAACCCTGCGACCTGTGCAGTGTTTACAAACAAACAAAAAAACAAACAAACAAAAAAACGCACAGACAAAGCTCCGTAAGACTTGAGTGAAAATCTTCGCTACGCTCATCTAATAATATTAAATTGCATCTAATATTTCCTTCTTTAGAATAGTCTACAAAAAAAAAACGAATGGGAAGATTGATTTTTAACTTGAATGCCGACAAAACATCAACTTGATATCACTTTTTGAGAGAATTCAATTTCATTCACATTAGCTCATCCATCAACGCGGAAACACAACGCGTTTTCCTAGTTATGAGATTTAATTATCATCATAAGAGAAATACTAGGCCTACTGTTTCATCTGCTTCACCATCCTCCTCTTCTCCTTCTTCTTCAACTTTGATCAATTTTAATTTTCTCCACTGTTTCACCCATTTGTCCCACTTCTCTCAGTCTTTTCTACCTACTTTCCTCTCCACTTCCACACTTTTCATTATCACTTTCAAATTCATTCTTATCCCAGCAACAACAGAGGTCTATTTGCTACGTATTCCTGACTGTTAAAACTATCCAGGGCTTAACATTAGATTTCAGCTTGTCGTAGGTATGTTACGCAATGTAACTGTGGTTAGCGAATCTTGCACCGAATGTTTTTTAGAATTTATGCAAGGTGGTTTCGCAATTAGAATTGTGATAGTGTTGTGCTGAGGCTGGTATAAGACGTTGGCTGAGTCTGATTGTATTGTGCGGTCGACTCTACCGCAATACACACTATGCAAGCATATAGCAAGACATTTACAAGAAATGGTTCTTCGTGATATTACCAGATATCCCGTCTTGCATGCGGTTTCATTATTTCTCGTTCTTGAACAATTAAATCATCGTCTCAGCTTAAGTACGTGTATTGCAAATTATAATTGTTTCCATGAAAGAAGAAGGTCGTTTACTGAGACGGGTGGACCAGTGGCTTGAACGCTGAACCTTCATTCAGGAGATCACGTCGATTTACGTCATGGTCGACCATCCATACGGAGGTTTTTCGTGGTTTTCCTCTGTCGTTAGTCTGTATTGGGACTCCTCAAAAAGGTCACGACCATATCTTTTCCATTCACCAGAGCACATGACAAAATAACTATTCTCCTCATCCTCACATCATCTTATTCACCATTCACCGACGCCAATATATCTTGGTCATCATCACAGTGCATTGGTGAGTATGCAGTGTGAATAAATGAAGAAGGTCGCTCACCAATAAAGTAATTGTGAAAACACCAGTCGGATATCATGAATGTATTCTTGCTTCTACTCTTTTGAGAGACGTGGTTGCGATTTTAATCTAGAACCTCGTCCTGAAAACTCACAATACTCTGAAAAATCCACAGCTATACAAATATAACGATGATATTTGCATTCGTTATGCTGGTAGACGATCTCTTTCTTTCGCTGACACAATTTTATATGCTAGACAAACGCAGCATTTTTTGTAAGATGTGCGATACAAAGTATAATCGAAAACTCTATAAACCTTGATTCATATCAAATATACTTCATTCGGTTACTGTCGATCTAGGAAGCTGCGAATCCATCTCTGCAACATTTTTCTGCTATTATTTCTATCTTTTTGATGCATAGAAAACATTCATCAAATATTTTCTTCAAAACGGATGATCCGAATTATTGCATACAGATTTGTGATAGTGTGTATCTTATTCTCTGTTTAGTTCAGGGAAAATATGATTTTTTTGAAGATATTTCATTTTTCAGATTTTTTTTGCTCAGCCTTATCTTATGGGGTTTTAGAAACTTTGAGATGATGTTCCTCAAAATTGGTAGAACCGATTTGACCCAAAAACTATATAGTTCTGAGTTGGACAAGTTTGCGTTTACAGAAGAAGTTTCATGTCGATCAGTCGAACCCTGCGACCTGTGCAGTAGGTACAAGTAAACAAAAACAAACAAACAAAAAACAGACAAAGCTCCATAAGAGTGGGATGGATGTCTTCGCTCATCCAATTATATAAATATAAGAGCGTTCATACATATTTCCAATTGATTTGCGGTGGACGTATAGCCTATGAGCTTTTTGTAAAAGCGTGTGAAATACAAATAAGTAACTTATATACACGCGTACATATTTATATATATTTCTACTTCATTTCCGGTATAGACGTGTAAGCTTTCACGTCGTGAACTTTCACGACCGTTTGGTTGAAATATGAATCCATATTCTAATTCATATTGTACTCAAAGGAAAATATAGATATGTTTACAGTACGAATACAAAATTTTGATGTAGCCCTAATACGTACATGAAGTGCCTCGGACCTTGATTGACTATACGTGAATGAACGACAATTTTGGTTTCGTTGATGTATAATTATGTGTATAATGTGCAGCGCTTGGCCATAGCTTTGAAGTCCGAGAATTCAAACTTCTTTCGTCCTGTGAACTCTCACAACCACATATTTCAAATATCGTTTCAGTTTTAACTTAATTTCCAGTATGAATGAATTTCAATTTCAGGAATGAATTAATGGAAAAATAATGAAAGGAATAACAAAAATCAATGAATGAATAAAATTATAAAGTCGAAACCAAAATTACCAACATTATAATAAATACAAGAGAATAGAAGAGAGAAGAACGAATTGGAATGCAAGAATAAGAAGAAAGAGTGGATCAGGATGACGATCGAAGATTTTTTCTCCCCAATGCGAATGTTTGAATTGTTTACTTTCCCTGAAATTATTACCTCGAGATTTATTCTTTGTTATGACGAATTAGTTATATTATTATAAAATATTCGTTGGAACCCGAACGATCCTACCTTTAACTCTTTGGCCTCAATTGGGGAACCATGATTTTTGAGAAGGTTTTTTTTGCTAATGGAATCACTTGAATTTTTATTTTTTATTAATTTTTAGTACAGTTGGTTTTAGAGCAGTTTTTATTAGTTCAATTGGTTTTCAGGACAATCGATTTTTAGAACAGTTGACCAATCCCCTCGGGTACGTGTACTATCATTATTGCAACTACATCGATAAAAATGTGCCACTCAATTCTTTATAATATAGGCTACCTCTGGAATGAGTGTACATGAGTGTACAATTGATTCAAGACTATTGGGTCCAACGGAGTATTCTATTGATTTTTAAGAACTATTGGAGTCAGTGAATAATGAAAGAGAAGGGATGGTGGGCCTGCTTATAGATTCACTTTGACTCCTGAGGCGAACCACTGGAAATCTCAGTCAGAATGGAATCGAATCCCGGTCTCCTGAATGACGGTTCAGTGCGCTAGTGACTGATCTACCTGTCCCAGTCCCAATGTTTTGCATAGCGACATATCCAAGACTCATTCAGAATAGGATTTTGATGAAAATTTTCATAAAAAGCATAGAAAAAGGCAAACAAAATCAATTATACTCTGTGAATATGGTTATATAGTTATTCATGCAATTTTAAATACGGTATTGTTGAGCCTGTGAAACCGTTGGAAGAAGTTGAATGAGTGTGAGAAGAAATCCTCTGCTCTCCATTCCCATCCCACGTCCCCCTCCCCCTCCTGCTCTGACTAATCCATCAACTGATACATAAGTGTTTAGCTCGCGGTGCATCGAACAAGGAAGTAGTCAACTGGCCATATTACGAGAGAGCGATAAAGAGAGAGAAAGAGTTAAAGAAAGAGAAAGAGAGAGAGAGAGAGAGAGAGAGAGAGAGAGAAAGAGAATGATAGCAGAGCAAACACTGACACTCGACTGTTACCTGGAGACAAATCACCGTCTTACTGAGATCACAGTGCCTATTATGATACAGTTTACTTCTGTAATTGTAATGCTGACGGTTTATATAAGATACAAACAATAATATATAGAATATATCGTATTTCGTGAAGTATAGCTTCATTTCATCTAGATTGGAAAGTATTTCACCTGGGCCTACATTTAATCTAAAAATTGAAGAGATATTATAATGAATAGCTTGAACTTGAAACGAAGACTTTCGTCAATTGACGTCTTACAATAAAGCTGAAGTTAACAATGTAGCTCTAACTAGCTGTTAGGTGTTGTTAATGTGATGGTTTCGCAGCTAATAAGGTCAGCTTGGACTTCGTATAATACTGGGCCTATGTCAGAAAATATGAGCATATTTATGTTGATCTTATCGTATTTTAATCATTGAAGTGCGATTGTTTTCAAAGATTTTTCAGAAACGTAAAATAATCAGGCTTCTATGGGATCTTCGGAATCTGCTCTCACTATTGGAAAAAAATAGTCCAGATGTCAAAATATGCTACCATAGGTAAAACCATAGATAAATCAAATAATTATTACATTAAAATACATCAAAAATTATACAACATATATTTTATTTTATTGAAACTGAAACTGAACCTCGAGCGCATGTATGCGTGCTGTATTTGTATGCCCCCGTGTCGACTGGCTGTCTTGTGGATACGGAAGGGGTGCTTTAGACGGCATGTCCTAATAGAATAGAGGCATCCAATCCATCACATGATCTGTCGTACGTACAAATCCTCACAATAACGTTACATAGTCAAAGAAATAGGCTGAAAGTAACAAGTCGCGTAACGGGAGAGATCGTGTGCGTGTTTTATATGGGGTGATGAGTTGCTGAAGCTACATGGAGAAGAGCTGGGGCACCACGGCTAGGCCACGGCTAGGGCAAGGGTATATGACACGATTAGGGCACTGCTAGGGCATTCCTAGAATTCCCAGAGTATTCTTAGTACACAGCCAAGGCACGGGTATAAGACACGGGCAAATGGAAAGACAATAGGGTGCGTTTGGGGCACGGCCAGTGCACGCCTAGTGCAGACCTAGGGCCCGTTTAGGGCACAGCTATATGGGGCAATATCAACAAAATACAAATCATAAGTGAAATGTAAACAGTGGCGACACTAGCACACAATTAAATATTTGATTGGAAATTAGGTCGTAGAAGGATTGAGTATTTTATATATATATATATATATATATATATATATATATATATATATATATATATATATATATATATATATATATATATATGAACCGTTGGCGTTGGTGGATGATGACCATATATCTAATGAGAAGATGAGATTGAAGTTTTTTCATTATATGTTTCAGACAGTGGTGAGGAAACGGTCGTGGGTCAGTATGGTCGTCGATGGCGGGAATCCCACTCGCTCTATAGCAACTGAACGTCAGTATACTCACACTCAGTCAAGGTAACTAGAAATTTTGATGGGGTAGTTGGCTACTTCTGCCAGAATATTTGCAACAACATTTTATTTGTAAATTCTATAAAAAAAAATGAATCATATACCATGCTCATCCAAGTCATATTATGGAAATTTTAATTAATATGTATTTAAATAGTCTGCAACATTTATGTGAATGAACCACAAATATTTTATCGTAAGCCGTGCATTCTGTCATTGCTTAATAAAGATTCCAGTCCAATATTTATCTATAAAAAAACTTCAGTCGAATACCTATGATCCAATGTGAAAGACGTGTGAATGGAAAGTCAGTGACTTCGATGACTCCTGAAATACATGGGTACATCAAGTTAGGCCTATATATTTAATTTAATATGAGTTACCAATGTTACCAATGAGCTTAAATTTCTAAGAATGTGATATTTAATGCATAACGAAGGATGTTCTTTCCCAGTAACAACCTATAGGTTATCAAGGAAAATGGATGATTAGATCGTTGTTAGGTAAAGTACATCTACAAAATTGCTTGTATGATGTTATACGGGATCAGAACTCATACCTAACTCTACTTCATTTCCAGAGCAGCGTCTTTCTTGACTCATTCAGCCAAGAAGCCATAAGTTAAGCACATCAAAAAATATTGGCTCGCCAATGAATCTCATCATAACAGAATGATTAGCAGATCACGCCTTCTCCTCACTCTGCTAAACTAGAGAATTGTCCCAACTGAAAAAATCCTATAATAAAAAACAGTAAACTGTGATAACTTAAAATTAGAACTATCTATTTTCAACTTTGGAGCATTATTAGCATACAAAGTTGGAATTGGAATGATTTATTTTCAACGTTAGAATATAATGCATTATCTATGATTACTTATTATATTTATAATGAAGGTCTCTGCTAGCTGAAGAGTATGTGACTCAACTATTATTCAAAATATTGTTAATTTCATTTCCGTCTGGAAAATATGTTAGTAGAGCTGGATAGGAATGTGAAGTTATACAAAACCATAGTCTCTATGCTTTGTCTCAGGTTTTTCTATTTTTTGACGAAGTTTGATATTCATGTGGTATCAATATTAGAAGTAATTGTTCATGATTAACTTGAGCTTATACACAAGCATTCACCAACAACTCTGTGCCTTGAAAAGACGACATGAATAGTCGTTTAGAGAAAAATTACTTGAACAAATCAGACTTACAACTTCTCCAACGGGCTGGACGAGATGACGAGGGCCTAGCGTGAAGTTGGCTCCTCACACGAACAACGCATTAAAATGGCGAAACTAGAGGGGTAATAACGGAAAAATTTGTGGTACTAACGGGTACTAACGAAGCACTGTCGACTGCCGAAGGAAATTTTAAGATCAGATACATGTGAAGGGACTGCATGAAGTTGGCCTCTCACATGGACAACGCGTCATAACGGTGAAACCAGAGGGATATACTAACGAAAAGTTTCACGGCACCACCGGGTTCTAACGAAAAACTAACGAATGGTAAAATAATATTATCAGATTCTGACATGTAAGAGGCCAACTTCACGGACGTCCTTAAAACAAGGAAACAATTTATATTTGAGAAATTCTCCCCAAAAATGGCTTGATTTGACTTTGCAGAATAATACTGAATATGTCAGTAAACACGAATTACGTCCTGTTCTCGCCACCTACTGACGACGTGTGTCCTTATTTCATCCAGAGTAAGGAACGATCAGTTAATAAACGTGTTGTTGCTGTAGCATTGAAGTTCGACCCATTTAACGAATTATATGATACTTTCTCAAACTTATCATCCATCTAGCCATTGAAATGTTCATAGAAAACATTCAAATTGAGAACTGAATCATTGCCGAGAGGAAAGAAAAACTACAAAAATGTATTTTTTGGAGACAAGATTTTCCATTCAACGTTTCGTTAAAATATCTTTATTATCCTATAAGTCAGAAAAATTGCAAACTATAATTCTATTTTTTTAGAGTACCGGTACCTATATTTCAACATATAAAATGAGAACGAAAAAATGTATTGATACAATAAAATTGTCAAATATTAACACATATCAATAATATAAACAATCCAGGCTTTTCTATTGTATGTCTATCGTTCTATCAGTTGGATGCAAGTGTGTGGCAATCTAATCTGTGATAGCCTCTAAAGCTGGCGTAGTAAAACAAGCATCCAAGCATGGACGAGGAAGGAGCAAGTGAAAGTTATGGCGTTGTAATGGGCTGTTGAATAGAGTTGACGCCGGAGACGCCGCTAGGCCATAACTCACGAGCGGTGCTTGTACAGAGTGTCGGTCGCTAGCAAGGGTGACCCATTGACATGCGGTCGTGAGCCATTCAATTGTGAGACAACGGGTAATAATAGACTCACAATTCGCTCGCTCTCTCTCTCTCTCTCTCTCTCTCTCTCTCTCTCTTTCTTTCTCTCTCTTTCTCTTACTCTCGCTTGCACAACTCGAATACAACTCACTCGGTTACCCATTCGTCGTGTCGACGGCCAATTGACTACAGCAAATAGGAACAGTCAATGATTGTAACAATTGAGAGGAGAGGGAAAACTAAGCACACATCTGTATACTATTACAAACTAGGGTTATTTATACAAACATGCAGATATCTTATAATCAAATAAGATGGAGAAAGATAACAAATTGTTTCATGCTGTTCGCTATAGATGGGTTCCCATGAACGTAAAACTAAGATGTATCAATACGAAATCAAATATATAAAAATGGAAAATGTATGCAATTATTAAAGAATGTATACAAAATGATAGCTCATTAATTAATTCGAAAACGTATGAAATTGGTGTAAAATCGAAATACTATGAATAATGCGGGCAGAAATTACATTTTTTAGCTCCAACGGAAAGAGTTAAACCTATAAAAACATGTGCAGTGTCGTTTTTCGTACGGAAATCTAACAGAAAATTTTGAATTTGTTTTCTTGGACCAAGTTGCTTATCAAAATCCATGGTTGTTTGTTTCAAGAAGTAGGCCTATAAAAAACATCAAACACAATAAAAATTAGATATCAGGCCTATACTATCCTTGAGATGTCAAACTGACTGGTGAGATTAAGTACGAAAAATGTAAATAATGTAAGCATGTGAATAACAAACGGATAAAGGAGAGAAAGATTAAAGTATATTGTGAGAGAGTTATTGTGTAACTATAGTGAAACTGACTCTCTGTCGAACATGGCTGAAACACTTGACTGTGGCGACTTCTTTCATTTCTGTCGGTAGATGATGAATGAGTTGGTATAGAACCAGAAGATGAAGACAGATCATAGCCTTTACTCAAAGCGTTCATCAAACCTCAACTAAGTTATATAGTTCCAGTCAGGGATGTATAGTAGAATACGAGAATCATTTATGCCCAGTTATCCACTGACAAACTGAGGGAAACCAAGAATAACAATAGTGAATGTAGGCGGCAGTGAGAAACGGACCCGAGTATACCCAAGTTAAGGCAAGTTAGGGCTATAATAATATGAATTGTACCACTTGTATATAGGCCTACAGTAGTTTTAACATACTCAAACAAAATATCAACTATAAAAGAGTAAAGAGAAAAAAGAGAGAAAAGAGAAAAAAGAGCCAAAAGAGAAAATTCGAGTGAGAATTTCTATCTTTCATTCAATAAACAGCAATATGAAATTATAACTATATAGGCCTAGGCCTACATATACAATTAAATATTCTTCACTCATCCACAAAGTGGATTATGACTGAGGATTGTAATATATATAAATATATAGATTATAAGGAATACCGTTCCAATATAGGCATATATATCATCTTACTATATCCTATTTCCATAGTTTCATATAACTATATCATACCCTATATTGTAAAGCTAGCTGAGGATACAATAGAAAACACTGCACCAAGTGCGGAATAATACAACACATTTCACTTGATGTTTCTCTTCTAGAATCATGTTAAGCTTAGCTCCCTCTCAGATAAAAAGTCTGAAAAAGACGGACGAATTTACGACGTTCCACAACAATGATTTGTATTTAAATTGTTCGGTCCCCTCGTCGTCTAGCGTGGAGGTTCCGACGACGCCCGAGAAACGTGAACGCGTGGTAAACGGCGCTGCGGGGGTCTCTCGAACAGATCTCATTGGCCGTGATATGCTGGACAAGAATCAAGCTACACTGTAGTTGTAGACTCTTCACACTCAACACATCCGTGGCGTGTTTCTTGCGTAGAGCCACCTATCTCACTCACGAGAGAACCGTCGGACCAGTAGTAATTCTTTCAACACTTTTTTGACATGCGTTTCTTAGTTGTTTCTGGAAAATTGTTTTATTATCAATTGTGAACTTTTATCATCAAAGTTATTTGCTGACTATCTAGAATATTTGTGAACGTTAAACAATTAGGAATCCATAGACTTGAGACCTTTAAAAAAAAAGATAATTCTCAAAAATCGAAATCGATAAGTAAGAAGTTTGAATAAGACAGACAGATCATGTGTGAGTTTGTTGGGTGCACTGAGGGGCCTCCCCCCACCCGTTGGTAGTGCAGCCCCGCCCCCCACCCTGCTCCCCCCTCCCCTTCCCCTTGCTCACCAGCCAGCTGTCTATCTCTACTCGCATTCAACTCATAGCAGGCAAAGTGAGAGGCCAGAAGTCGACTGTCATTGGCTGACAGAAGAATCACGTGACGACCTCTCACTTGAAAATACCGCACGCTTTTTTACGAACAAAAACAACAGAAAACAAGAGTAACGTGTATTGGAGAGAAGGTGACTAGTAAAGTATCTGTCAGTTCTCAATAGACAACTATGTGTTGATGTTCCTTGGACTAAAGCGCGCGTAACAAACTAACAGTGATACCACTTCATAAATATCTTAGAACCACAAGGAAATATATTTATTACATTTAATATTACGATCTACTTCACTTTTTTAAAAAATATACCCATTTCACATAATTGCTAATTTTTTTGTTATGATCCCTTTCTTATTTGTGTTATTGTGAATTTGTGATTGGTCAATGTGGTAGTTGTTTGAGTGTGAGTGGAAGCGTGACACGGTGACAATGCAGCAAGGTATGTCCAGTGTGACGTGAACTAGCGATAGTGCTGCCAACAGCGTCGTACCACGGCACCAACCGAAGCTAGAAGACCGGCGCTAGGACATTGTTGTAACGAACTTCAGTTGAAACGTGGCCCTCGGTTCAGACAACAATCACTTTCTCTCTCTTCTCTCTCACTCTCTCACCTGTGCCATTTTCGTCGGATAACAACCGATAACACACTGCACAGTCGACAAATAAACAAACCACACATTTATTATTATTACGAATACGAAAAACGGGAAAAGTTTCTTGAACGAGAAATATTGTAAGTGATTGTCAATAATTGGAAAAGTGCGTACGTGTTTTTAAGATGTTTGCAAAGCCGCGTATGTGACGATTGTGACGTGTTTTGTGCGTGAGTGCGCGGTACGATAAGAGCAGGCAGGAAGGACGAAAGGTCCGCCGTGGCTGGTTTGCTAGTGTTATAACGAGCTCAGTGACGCTGGGTGACGGTAGGAATGAGCTAGCGGCGTTGTGAAAACAAACATCTGTGTGAAAACTGTGCTCCAATATGCACTTCTTGCAGACGAATTGCGTTAATGTGTGTATAACTGTGCGGAAAAACTAGTAGGTATTCAAGACAACAAATCGGTGATAAATTGTGGTTTAGACTTCAGCCAAGAATGCGAGCATCTAGAATTTCACTTTTATAGCCTAATAATGAATCGAAAATTACCGGTACTCCAACATGAAGTAACTGGTTCACCTAAGTAATAATCCAACGACGCATAACTACAGTAAATATTTGAAAAATATTAATAATAAAACAGTTTATGCCGAACCGTTCGAATACAGTCTCACAATTTCAGACTATTCAATTGTTTAACCTACAGCAACACATATTTGTTTGTACACGTTCTACCGACGGTCATTGTACATTCCGAATACAAAAATCACGCTGTAATTACAAATGCTAACTTCTCTCTGCGATCCTCGTTGTCGGCCGTGATTACCATGCCCAGCACGTCGCTTGACCGATAGTGCCTCTCTTCCCGTGTTCCCGGTTCTGGAACAACATGCCTCATAGTGGTCCCATTCATCCCACCGCTCGGTATGGCATCCCCCAAATGACAATCTAGGACGCAAGGACCCCATCGTCCTCATGACAGACGTGATGCGTGGTAAACAAGGGGTACGACCCATGTCTGACGACGAAGACGATTACATCAGCTCGGTGAAGCGGCCCCCATCACCACTGGATGGCTGTGGGGGCCCAGGTACAGGACCGGGATACTGGCTCGCGGCAGTAACCGCGGCGCATGGGGTCAATATGGACCCCATCACGACAGCAGAAACAGGATTCATAAGCAGCCAGCCGTCGATGGCCGAGTTTATGACAGCACTACCCCATGTAAGTATATACAAACAGACAAAGCAGACTACTGGCACGCCAAGAAATTAGTAATTGAGCTGCTTAGATATGGAATCATTGCAGATTCTAGGATCATTACAATGCAGTATGGACAACAATACATCCAGACCTTTTCAACAGAAAGAAGCGCAGTTAGATAATCCCACGAAGAATAAGTCAACTCAATATTTTTTATAGTTGTCTCTACTTCTACCTATTGTAAAGTCCTTCATGAGTAGTTGTCACTGCAGTGTGATAGTGTACGACAGTGTGCGTGACAGTGTGTGACATGATGTTGTTCCTTGTGTCCGCAGACGGCACCGGGTTCGATCAGCCCGGCGTCGGTGGGTTACAACACGGGTTTGGATCACGGGAATCAGCAAGTGGGAGATCTGCAGCAGTCGGGTGTCAACGTGCCCGAATACCCGTGGATGAAGGAGAAGAAGACGACGAGGAAGAGTAGTCAGCAAGGTAGGAGATGATAGAAAAACTATCAATAATAGCAATAATTATTCGAGTCGGTTATGTTGAGTACGAAGCCACGTGTAATGCTTGTAATGGAACATGGCGGCTTCGTCGGTTAGATCAGTGTCACTTCAGTATAGCTCGCAGTACTTCAACTCAATCGTATTTGATAAAAAACGGCCGGTTCTCACTAGATCAAATTCGTACAGATGATATATAAATAATGATCAATCCATATCTGCTTGACCCAATCGTTTTTTTTAATCGAATAAATATTAAACATTTAGTTGATCCAAGAAAACCTGGTTGGTGTCAGAGATAAGTGCCAACTTCTTCAGTTGGAATGAAGGAATTAATTATGAATAACTGTGAAACAACGTCTAGTTGGATCTGTGTTCTCATAAACCGTGGGTGCATTTTCAAAGCACAATGGAATCCGTCTCTAGACCATGATGGTATGGTAAATGCGTTTAGTTATAGGCCTGAAATAACATGAAACTTGGGCTAAGGAGCCCTCTGGTGAATACTCGATTGTAAACTATACTCAAAACACCGCGAATAAACGATCCAACTTCGATATCAAACAACCGTCAATGGAACATGTAAAATGAAATATACTTCGACTAAATATCTTATTCAGTAAAATAGCGTCACATACTGAGTGTTCGCCAAATATTTCAATTCTATAGCTTCAATTTGTAACTTCTACAATAACCTAAAAATTAATAGTACATCACCTCAATTCGAAATACCGAGTTATTGTGGAACTTACTGAAAAATAATAGTAGTAATTTGTAATGATATCTTCTTCTGACACATGTATTGCATAAGTATTTACTATTGCTCACAGATATATAGGCTACATGTATTACTCAATTGATGATGCTCATTTAATTTTCCGGCACCGTCTTTACCTATACCTAACAATAATAAGGTAATAATTAGGTACATATAATACTTGAAGTGTAAACCTGTTCGAACGGTACAGAGCCTAAAAATAATAAAGATTTCATCAGTGTTATATTCTAAAATTCGTTAAATTGTTATTGCATCTTTTAACTGCATTATTAGTCTTATATTAACTCAGCTTGCCGATTTATTCACTCATTTCTAAATAATGTTCACATTAGTATTATATGAACGTCATCTGTATAGCCTATTAGACTGACCGCTATGACTAAGTAGAATATACCTTTGCTTTCATCGTGTAGCAATGGGGGGTCCAAACATCTAACATAACATCTAATACCTTCGACGATCTGTGTGTTCGCTACTGGTTACCAAACATAAAGAGAACGGTTAAACAACCGACTGTGATTTGATTGATCAATGCTCGTCACAAGTCTTCACCTGTAAAGATCTATGACGTGTGATCGACGTGCTATCGATATGCGTGGTTTATCAAGACGATCTGTAATGGAGGATACTAGTGCGTTTTTTCTTGTGGAAAGTGTAGGCCTACTGCAAAGTGTTAGGTTCATCACTTACCAAGTCACATGGAATGTAACCGACACATAATGATGTTATATTATGTATTGAGTTTTAGTTGAATGTACCAAAGTAGGCCTGCTATTTCTATATTTACCTTATAGCAAGATGATTAATGCGAGATGTAACAAACAATATTAGAATACCGGCATAGCTCTTCAAGCTTTGGTCTTACCACGGGTACTAGACAATGTAGAATAGAATGAAACTATATAAATGAAAGCAAATGCCAATTGAGAATTGTATAAAATGTATATACAATTTGATCTGATACACACACGAACGTATCTACAAATGTGAAAGGTTGCGAGATATGCGTATACCTTGATACGTTTTTCATCGTCAATATTACGATTTGAGTTATGAAATTTTACGTTCAAAAGATAAATAGATTCAGATCATATTCAAGACATTCGACGATTTTCGAAGATATGGAGAAAATCATCCTCCAAATATTATAGCCAATTATATTGAAAAATCTAGAACAAAACTGAGATGGTCAAATCAAGGTGCACTATTCGAAATTTGAATAAACTTTGACTGAGCATATAGTAATGAATAAATTTCGTTCAACAATTTGATTATAAAGACCCAACATGCATGTGTTCGCATTAAAACAATAAATTTGGTAATATGAGCACATGTGAATTCAAGAGAAACACATCTTTTAAAAAGGTTTGCTTTGTCCACCAAATATTCAAATTCTTTCACTTTTCGCTTGAGATCTAAATTGCAATATATATACATACGATCAAATAATTATAGAGAAATATTTCGAAAACATTTGACGTTTTGAAATGACAGTTTAAACCTTTTTGATAGAAAATGATGACTGACGTAACGAAAAGAAGAAGCCATGTTTTCAATTCCTACCTCCGGTTCAACCCGTTATTACTGAAGTCGGTTTGTTGTATTTTTTTATTTTCATTTTGTAGACCATTGTAGGCCGCTAATCTGTTAGGTGAATAGCCCCCTTTTGTCTGTTGGAATGGTGGGTAGAAGACGGTTGTGGCCTAATATTAACGAACAATTACAGTATTCACTTTGAAGACCGAGGAAAACCACGTAAAACCTCAGTCAGGATGGTCGACCATGACGGGCATCAAAACCCTGTCCCTGAATGACGGTTCAGCGCGCTTAGTGACTTATCCGCCCGTTTCAGTGTTGAGAAAATGGAAGATTGTCAATCGGGTAAAAATTTCAAGTCGTGGGAATATATTGTATATATGCTCGTTAACGACTAGAAGTTTCGTTGGTAGTTTATCTGACATACTGGGCTGAGTTTAATTAACGCGCATCTAGCTATGGCTTCGGAGCTTGATCAATTCAGCAGCCATCATTTTCTACATTGATCGGTCGCCTGCCAGCCCGTCTGCCTGCCAGCCTGACTGACTGACGAAATAATAACATGACGCTCAAATTTCAATGTGCACTTTAAGCCTATTTCATCATGAATTAACAGAATTAAGACAACTTGACAGAAGCGTGGGTGGTTTATTTGTTAGTCACAATAATTACTGAAAGTGAAATACCGGTAACGATGAATATAAAAGGGAACCTTTTGCCTCTCTGCAGCTTATACTCGATTTCGATATTTCAAATATTTCAGTGAAATCATCATACAAAAAAGTAGAAATTCAACAGAGATTCATAATGAAGCTCTCAAAATCAAGATGCGTTACAGTATAATTCCTGATTGCACATTTGGATAACCATAGGTAGGTCTAGGCCTATAGGTGATAGCTTTCTAGCTTTTTATCAGCTTTTTATAGCTTAATATGATGAATTATTTGAAATATTACAAATAATTTTCATCATGACCTATACGATCGTATATTCAAGTGAAGAAGGCATGTTGTTTAGTGATTAGGAATAACGATCATCTGATTATATTGCTATGAATGTTAAGTTCAGGCGTTAATTTGAATTAAATTAGAAATTAGACAAAATACAATCTGGTATTGGATACAACTGATGGCCGACAATTCTTTCAACACGATATACGTATTTATTTATGCATTTGTAATAATCGGCTATACGGGTGCCACTAAACACAAATAGAGCGTGCACTTATATATTGTTATTATTCACCTACTCATATGCTAGACATGCTTATTGAAACCTAATAATATTTGTACTTTCAAGTAATCTTTTATTTCATGGTTTCAAGATTTTTATTTATAATTCTCTACTTAGTGTTCTATAATATCCAATTGTTGGCCTATACAAATAAATTTAAAAAATCATAAAATTGAAATGAGAACAAATTAATGAATAGCAATCAGAGATGAAGTTGAAATACAGCGAATATATATTAGGCTCAACAGAAGATGAGAATGAAGTTAAATCAAATAAGAAATTTCAATTATATTTATAAATTTAGATTAAACGCATGTTCTACAATGGGCATAAACATATTTGCATATTACTGATGGTATATACCTACTTGTATAGGTCTACCCAAGAAGGAAGATCTTCGTCAACAACATAAACACAAATATACAAATATACAAATATACAATGATTATTCAGAACGATATGTACAGTAAAAAAATGAAACTGAAGAGTTCAACTGCATCGAGACAAAAACTGCATCAAGATAATCTATGATTGCCGAAGTTTTTGCATTATTATTCAATGGGTAGGCCTATCGCGACCATCTTCTTTCTAGAGGTTGCAATTACGAATCTTCATTTGAATTATTATCAATTCTGGAACGACCGGCATCGAAACACATTTCTTTTTTCGATTAATATCTTGGCCCTGATCATAATATTATGTAGGACCTATTCTATTTCGGCACGCGGTAGGCCTACTGTCAGTCCGCCGGCATTCGACAGGTTATCCTATTTTCATTATTGGCAATTATTTTCGTTGTAAGTAATAAATGGGTTAGTAATGATCTTTGTGCTCCGGTCGATAAATCTCGTCAGATCTCTCACATTGACTGACTGGGAATCTTTCAGAACACATGTACTCTTTGACCGAGGAAGTTGCTATGAGTTATGGGCAGTCGGATCGCTAGAATACCGCCAGGCATACGACGGTCTGCCACGCGGCATAAAACCGGCACAAATACAGTCCATAAACGCGGCACAAACGCAGCACAAACACAGCACAAATAGACAATCACATTAGTATACTCTTATCACTGTTCGTATTAATCTTAGTATTACTATTATTCATTCGGTTCATACAAGTCTATATTGAATACATTGATCTTATTCATCTTATTCGTCATTTCATTCATAGTTCGAATAATTTTATTATTTTATGTATATTTGTGTTTATATATGTAGCTTCATATTTAGCGAATTTGATTGATTATAAATGTAACACGTTACGTAAAAATATAATAATGCGGATTTTTCTCTACTAGGACGGTAGGACCAGTGAATAAATAACCGTATAACACAGTCCATAGACACGACACAAACATAGCACAAACACAGCACAGACACACAATCATGTGATTATACTCTTATTACTCTTAGTATTACTCCTCTTCATTCGGTTCATACAAATCCAAAATAAATCCATTGATCCTATTTTTCGTGCTCGTTATTTCATTCATTGTCCGAATAATTGTATTATTTCATGTATATTTGTGTTTATATATATATGTATAAATATATATATATATATATATATATATATATATATATATATATATATATATATATATTTATTTTTTTATTTATTCATATATATATATATATATATATATATTTATATTTATATTTATATTCAAATATATATATATATATATATATATATATATATATATATATATATAAATATATGCAGCCTGCTCATATTAGGCGAATTTTATTGATTATAAATGTAATACGTTACACTAAAAGAAATGTGGATTTTTCTCGAAATTATACCACTTAAAAATGACCATATGATCTTTTTATTTGACACATTTTATCAAATAGTTATGTAATTGTCTTGATATAATAATATTTGATGATAAATTCATATTTATCATCATTCTATATATGATAATCCTAAATATATGTATAACTCACACCTAGGTACTATGGTAGGCTACAGTGAATGCATGACAATTGGAGTTTAACGGCGAATCAACGACGTTGTTATATTGCACCGGTAAAAACTAAAATAGATTCATGATTCTCAGTATTAAATTTTAACGAACTTGGTATATTACCATGTAAAATAACGGTAAACACCGGATAGCGGTCACACAATGATTTGAGGTCAATAGCAAATAGATTCCGTGTGAAGGGTTGGATTTTTTAATAATGCATATATTTGACTCATTCGTTATGAATATGTTATCAATATTTATTTTATGGTTATAATTACATTCTATATTATGAACGGAAACATAAGACAGTTACGGAGTCATCAATATACTTCAAAATTACCAACGAGAGGTGTTATTATTTTCCACAGACTTGGGAATTTGAACAAAGTCTTGAAAAATTTGAATTTGTTTCAAAATTGAAATGAACTCCATTTTACGCCTAATTGTTGGAGCTGACAAATGAGGGATCTACGTCTTACTATTATTAAATACGGGTCAGGTGAACTTGGAAGATTATATACAACAAACGTTTGAAACATTTAGAGCGCATAGTTATGTTTAGAAAGATGAGATTAGTGATTGTTAATATCGAAACTGCATGATAAATTCATTTGTATTTGAAAAATGAAAAATGAACTAACCGGGATCCTCAAAATTGCCATTTTGACCGACATTTATATACCTTTATAAAATAAATATAGGCCTGCATGAAAATTTGAGGATATTATATAGGTGCCTATTGTGTTGCTTTATTCTACTTCATTTTTGGAGGAAATCGGAAACGATAAGTGAGCGAATGATATAAAAAATATATGTTCAAACACACACATATATATATATATATATATATATATATATATATATATATATATATATATATATATATATATATATATATATTATATATATATATAATATAGGCCTAGATAAGATGGTTCTAAATAATTTCAAGTGTATAAGAGTATTACTGATTTATTTCAGTAATCCAGAATATTGAAGAATTATTTAATAAGTTCACCTTGGAAACAAAGACTTATATAAGCGGATATAGCAAAAAACGTCCATTCTGACTATCCCTCACGACTGATTTTGACCAATAGAGCGTGACATAAATGAAGACATGTAGGCCTATAACGGAAAGACAAAATTCAGTTTTCTGCACGATGGCGTTGAGATTGTCTGGAGGCATCCAAATCAGCAATGTTTGTCACTTTTTGGAAACGCTTTATATTTCGAGCCTAAGAGACTCAATTGAAGTTTTGCCTCTCAATAATAAAAGTACAAAATCATATGAAATAGGAACATCTTTGCAACTGGAGGAAGAAAAATTGAATATTCAAAAATACCAAATGTTGATACAAGTTCGAAAATATTGTTTGACATTATTTTCAGTTACAACCAAAAGACTTGTAAATAAAAGACACTCACTTAGAATGCTATCTGCAGATAATTCTATAGGCCTATACTATGCCAGTGATGGCCAGATTATTGTGATGAGTCAATTTGATCATGTGAAGACGTTTGATTTTTCGGGCCTAAAAGCTCCATTAAATTTAAATGAGATTAAATGGAATAAAATTGGTCGATATTCAAACCTCAAAGTAACAAGTTTGCAATTTACATGAGAATATCCAAATTTCATTGAAAAAGTGGTTGCATTTATCAGAAATCTGATTCATGGTACATACATCTCAGAAGGAAGCTGAACAAATCATAAACTACAAAGGTCCAAGAACTTTCTGTTCTTTTGGTAAATATTTTTTACAATTTGAGTAGAAACGTCATCATGGTAATTACAATGCCGGTATATAAACCGAAACGTTAATTTAGTTCAATTGACTATAAGTTGCAATATGACCCCAGAAGTAATATACGTGTTCGGGAGTAAGACAGTATACAGGAATTTGCCTCCATTGAAATTCATTCACATGTTGAACCAGCCATTTTATTCGGGGTATGAACACAGTCAATATCTCACTTTAGGGCATTGTTTTGTGTCTTCGGCCCAACGTTCTGCTATAGTTGCGTTCAATAAACCTTCTGCTATTCTGTTTTTATGCCAGAACGAACAGGGTATGAAGCTTATACAGACCAAACTATTTCGCGAATATAATATATTCAGTATATATAATACGGTGCGACTCGAGGACTATTTTATACCCAAGAAGAGTGCGAATGTATGAGATCTATATGAATGTAAGTAACACACATGGGTAAAAATCTGTTCTTATTAATTAAATGGGAACGAACTCAACTGCTAACTAGTTAGGGCATTTTTCTTATCAAAAAATACCCAATTTATATATATATATATATATATATATATATATATATATATATATTTATATATATATTGTTGCTATAATTATAATGAAGGCTAAAATCAACATTATTACATATTATCAACCATAAGAACTATTTGACGCAAATCTTGTGTAAAACATTTTATATTTATGAAGTAAATCAAGTTTTAGCAAGTTTTATTTTTATCAAGGCCCATCAGTTGATTCATCGAATAATTCATGTATCTAACATACGCCATTTTCACAATTTTCACCGAAGGCCTTCTTATAAATTGAAGCACATATATTACTCATTCCATTTCATCACATGTTTATTAATTATGTCTTATTTACATGGGTTCCTTTCTCTTAAATAAGACGTCTTCCTAAATATGGTTGTATGATGAATGTGGAGAAATAGAAACAGTATACTTACCAACAAAATATTATACGGGGTATACAATGGTGACCTCAGATTCAAAAAGTCTCCCATCTTCTATGTCTCCCTTCTTGATACTTGCACTAGATTTCTCGAAATATCACCCTATATATCAGGCCTAGATCTATGCGAAACTTACTTTCTTGCTTTTCATTTCTAATTCCGTTATAAGAGCTTGTTTTTCTGTTAGAAATCAGAAATTAATTTCAACTCATGAGATGTCAGCTCTCGTTAATCAATACTATGTCATTGGCCTGACATTCTAAGAGCGATAACATAGCCACCTTCATATTACATTCTTGTCTTAGTTATATATATAGAAGACCCAAGTTTCTGGGAAATTAGTTCTGATTTTCTCGTATTTATTATAATTGATATGTATAGAATTTTGAAATCTGACGATATTTGGTCATTAGATTAAAATATGCTTTTAAAAATTGAAAATAATTAGAAAGTTGATTCACGTATAGTTATGCGTTTTGTGCTATGCATCACGAGTTATACGCGTTACGCGTTACGCGTTATGCGTTTTGCGTTTTGCGTTTTGCGTTTTGCGGTGCAAGAGGAAATGTTGTTCTTTATGTATGACGTTTGGACTTCCACACACGATGGAGTTTTTGCATCATCATATTATTCATCTTTAACATCAATCATAGAAGAGTTGCGAAAAATTCAACATTTATACAAAGATATGATATTATATTTTGATACAATACAACTCAAGAGAAAGGTTAGAAAAACTATCCAAAACAATGGATATTGAACCAGAATAAATGTTAACTAACGAGGGAGTGTTGAGATAATCCTGTTCTATTTCGCTGCTGTGTTTTAAGCGGTTGACAAAAAGTCACAAAGTAAACAAACATTGTTTTCGGTTCGTCACATCAACATGAAGGATCTGACGAACTATTATAGACCTATCTAAGACAGATAGCGAGGGGGCAGAGTGCCCATTCCTTAGAGTAGCCAGATTCACTCTTGAAACGTTGTTCTATGAAGCCTGAGATCTCTTATAGAGCCTAGTATATCTAGAGTCTAGAAACTAGATCGAACCTAGTATCAAGAATTTCTACTTTCTAGAAAATGTAGATTAACTAGAAAATAAAATATTTGTTTTACTTCAAGAAACATTCTTGTGCAAGGATTTGTTTGGATAAAATTATCAACACTCATGACCTTTTGCATATTCTGTATCAATCATTTCTCTCTAAAACATTTTACATTATACTCGGATTTATTTAAAAAAATTGATATTGGACTATCTCGAAAACGGTTTCTCTATAATATTATTCATCAGAATTTCTCATCAGGAAAAATGCCTAACATTTTTATTGACAATAACAATCATCTGTATGAAAAGAGCATATCACGTTTATCAAAGCAACCAGCTCAAGAAAGTACAAAATCATGTATTAAACATCAAACTTCTTCCAACAGCGTCATCGCGCTGATATTGCTGGTATATTTATTGTGACTCTGCCGTCCTCCCCGTGACTCAGTCAGCTAAGGCATCGCTTTGGAAAACAAAGTCAGCATAACCTATTTCATAATTATTATAGTCAGCCATTTGATGTGAACGAATACCATACAAACTAGTCCAATATGAATAAAAATGTTAATGTTGTGTATCTTTCTTGTGTTTACAACCGACATTTTTTTTTAAATCTCAAGAGAGATTTATTTTTCAAAAAATTTCCGCCCGGGTTTATCTTATCAAGATTTTTTAAATTTCTTTTTAAATTTTAAATGTTTTTTCTCAAAAGTAGTTTGACCGATTTGAACCCAAAACTATACAGTACTGACGTGGATACGTCCCCGTGTCCACAAAAAGTCTCATGATGATTAGTCAAACCGTGTGACTCGTGCAGTGCGAACAAAAAAATACACAGACGAAGCTCCGTAGGGGTAGCATGAAAGTCTTCGCTAACGCACATCGAAATGATAATAGTACAAAAATGTACAGTATAGTCATAGCTGAGATCTCTAAGCGTCGGATGAATGATTAATGAGTTGGTATAGGTTGATGAGATTAATGTTTCTTAGATAAACGGAATCGACAGTTGGAAGGAAGCCGTCGTGGCCTATATTGTAGGAACCATTCAAGAATTCATCTAGGTTACAAAAGAAAAACCACTCAAAACGTGTGTAAATATGGACGATTGTCGGAACAGAATCAAGGCCCGATCTACCACCACCCTCATCGTGCGGTCACATGGAGTTTAGCGTTACCACTGAGCTATCGGTATCGGTGTAATATATAATTACATACTACAATACTCCCGTACTTTTCAAGTCCATAAGTGAGAAAATTGTGGCGTTTGCTTCATAGAAAACATATCTGAACTGGTAGTGTGCAATAATAAATAACAGTGACAAAATACCCGGCACCTCCACCAAAAATATAATCTGAGCAAAAATATGTTTATGAATTGAGATAAAATGTTGGTCCGGACACAGTATCAACTAGAAAAGATATTGGCAAAACAACCAGTACTTAAGTACATAATTTGAGGGTCATAAGCTAGTGAAACAATCTGTGACATCACTTGAAAGAAGCTTTCTTATATTTTTTTTTCTTATCATCTTGAATTGAATTTCTATAATTAGTACCAGAACGTTCATTCAGTTTGAATGACCGTGTTCAGGGTTCATTGCTGAACGAGCCTTTCAGTATCTAACTTGATCGACAACGGTAATACGTGGTAGATGACGTATGTGACTTAACTGCCATATCGGCGGCTTCATGTTACTTCAACAAGTCACAGTTGGGTTTCAATTTGTAATCGACAAACTGTTTGATTTGATACTTCTCCATATGTTCAGCCGAGTATTGTCCGATATGAGAGAAAGAGAGCTGAGTAGAGTTAGTATAGTGTGTAGGAGAGAGAGATGGAGATAGAGTTGGGGTGGTCAGTATCGAAGTCGATGTATCTTGATTCGCTGTCAGGCGCTGGCAGCTGGGGTCGGCAATCAACCACCTCGTAACCCCCCATCCCATTCCCCACACCCACAAACCCCTTATGACTATACCATAACCGACGGGACTCAAACCCGCCACTTTTCACACATATCTTGCGATTCACACAAAAATCGAGGTATTTGTGTATACTACATATACAAGTGCATATGTATACTCGAAAGTATATTATGTTAACAATATTATGATTAAAGTTGACTATAAGCTCAAATTCACATGCAACTTGACCGTTTCAGCAATATTCAAACATGAACACTCATATGAATACACGTCTCTCATAACGCACAATTTATGGAGCACACTTTACTAAATATAAATAATTTTACCTATAATCATTGCATTCATTGTGAACATTTTTTTGTGAACATAATTTTGAAAATTTAAACAAGTGTTTGGAAAAACTTGAATCATACTAACTGAAAGCCACTTTCACGAGAGTTAAATAAAAATACGTATTGAACTTTCAAAATAATGCTTGTGAAATATATACTTTTAAATAGGTTAATGTATCTCGTCTTTTTTTGTTATGGTAGGGGTTGTTTTGACATTGGTTAATACTGGTGTTGGGGTCCGATGCATCTTGATACACTGTCAGCACGGCCAGAGGGGTGTGGGGGGGAAGGGGCAGCCGACCCGATGCCACTGCCAGTATAGGGGCTCCGCGACGGCAGGCCGGGCTGGCTGTGAATTATTGCCCCCCCTTCCCCCCTGTTTCACGCAAACCGCGCCGAGTATTTGTTTAACCCACCGCAAAGTGCTTCGTCTTCCACAACAAGTGCTCACTGATTAGCGGAACATTCATTACGGGGCAGCCGTTTAACACAAACCTAGAAGACTCACACTGTCTTATATAGCGTCTCTCTCACTTTCTCTCTCTCTCTCTCTCTCTTTCCCTTTCTCTTTCTCTCTCTCTTTCTCTTTCTCTTTCTCTTTCTCTTTCTCTTTCTCTCTCTCTATCTCTCTCTCTTTCGCTCCTCACTATCAGACTCTTTCAACCTGTAATAAATATACATCAACCATGACTGTATGTTATATCACCAGACTCCTTCTCAAGCATATAATAACATTACCCAGAATGCACCATCTCTAGTCCTTGTGTACATAATTAATATTAGGATAAATGTATATAGTTCTCTTATAACAACTATGCTTTAGGATGAATATAATTCTATGAGAAAAAATGGAAACAATCACTGTTTCTTCACCTGAGAAGCTATAAGGAGAAAACATTGATTGGTTGATAGTTCTGTTGAACCCATCGCCTCTATTAGTCAGTAAAAGAATAGACTGGATCTCGTCTGCCGTTCCTGGCCTAATGTATAGCAAATGGCCACTGAACAGGCGGAGGCAGTTGAATTTTACGCCACTGCTGATAAGCCAAAGAAGACAGAACACGAAGAAGAAGAAAAGGAAGAAGAGGAAAAAGAAGAAGAAGAAGAAGAAGAAGAACGAAGCGACTTGAGAAAAAGGAGAAGACTATCTTAAACCGGGATTTGGCTCGTTCACGAATTCGTCTGTCTTGTCGAGTTTTCAAGATGGCATATCCAATTTAAAGGATCCTTCGTCGACTAAATCCATCGCAAATTAGAGATAGCTTCAACACCTAATCCTCCCCCCTTTATCTCTATCTCTCTCTCCAACCTCTCACTACTCCCTTCCCCCCCCCCCCCCCCTCCCATACTCCTTCCTTCCCGCGCGAGACTCACCACGTCTCTGATAATGGGATGACAATGTTGCCAGTTACATTATTATCACCGAATACTCAATTAACATTAACTTATTGGGCTCACTAGCTTCTACTGATTTTATTTCAAACAATATCGAATTATTTATTTTCTCCCCGAATCATACGGAAATAGAATTGGAATGTTTTGAAATTAGTTAAAAAAAGATTGCTTTCACAGCACTAGACATACATAGACCCTAAGTGAAACAGATTCAATGGTGAGAAAGTCCTTGTGCCATTTATTCTAATCGAATGCGTTGAGTTATTAAATGTCTTGCCCAATACGGATTCACTTGAATTTAATTTCCATTAATTACTTCCAAAATATATAACATTTTTTCATTCAGCTGAGCTTACTTGAGTAATGGTCTTAAGTCGTTCTAGGTTGTAATAATAAGTAAGTTCATCTAATTTTCTAGTATCTACTAAATAACATTCAGAGAAGGAAACTATTAATACAATGAACGCATAATCTTTTGTTTATCTCCGGCCTGTTCAATCGAACGAATTTTGAGAAATTATAGCTTATATGACTGTATATATATCCGTGTATTTGAATGAATTCTCCAACCCCCACTAATGGCAACAATGTCAACATCAACAATTACTTTAAAGTAGACCTTGAAGAAGATTTCTAGACTAAATAGGCCTATATAAATTCTTGAAAATATGGTTTTAAAATACAGCCACAGAATACATCCAGAACATCATACACAGTTTTACAAGTAGAATGATCAAAGACAGTGTATTTATTCATCGCACTGACACACATACTATTACTACTAATCTGTGCGTTGATTTGCCATGCAAGAAGCATGGGGAAACAGGCAAGCTGCAGCTATAGGCACTAAGATAGCTCGCTAAGAAGATGCGATGTTTGCCTTCCTTCCTGCATACCAGTCGAGCAGGAGTTATCAAATGGCGCTTAACTTATCAGAGAACACTTAACATCAGAGTGACTTAACGTTGCCAAGTATACCACCCCCACACCATCCCCCTCAACCACAACCCCTTGTTCGGGGAGGGGGGGTGGCTGTTTGCTGGCAGGCACCACCGTACACAGAAGAAACTGCCTGTACTCACTTCAAGCACAGATGGGTGATCTTTGATGCATTTCATTTATACTGGTGTGAAGTGACGCTGCTTGTAATCTGCCATGAACAACTAGACACTAACACTTGAGGTGAAAACTGATAGAATGCACACTTGCGGTCACATAAATTGGTCATATTGAAATGCATCATGAAGAAATGAACTGAATTATATAAAATTAAAATTAGCATTAAAATAAACAGACAATCTTCATATGAGCATTCACGTATGCAATATATGAAAATGTTATTGGTAAAAAATAGATGTAGATTTTGTTTCAGCATATACATAGGCCCCTATATATTAGCTTATATGCTAACTTCAAACAAGATTTCCCATTTTTTTTAAATGTTCTCATTTTTATGAATTTTTGAAACTTTTCGATTCTACTGTGTTTTCTCATAATATTTTCTCAAATTAAATCATTTGACACGTACAAAACGGTAGCTCTGAATGTTCAATCAATTATACTATATGGGTACAAGTGCTAGCAAGCGTAATACAATTTCCACGATGATCAGTCAGTCAATTATTCGTCTGACCAATGGGAAATCACATTGTTAAAAACTACAAGTAAACCACTGGTTAGCATACTGAATCGTTATTCAGGACACCGGGGTTCGATATCCGCCATGGTCGACTATCCTCTTACATAGGTTTTTCGTGATTGCGCTAAATTGTGATTAAGGTGAATACTGGAATGACTCCTTAACAACATGCCACGAACTTTTCAATCCCTTTTATAAAACACAAAACACCTAATGAAATTATCTTTCATCTCTTCATCCCGCCATGTACCTCATTGATCATTCATCGATGCCAATAGACCTCGAACATCATTAATTCATTACACTGCGTTATTAAAGTTAATATATAAATAAGAATATTCAAACGCAAAGAGCGGTGAATTATAATAGGCTCTATACTGCCAATCCCACTACACATTTTTGGAAAGGATTTATTGATGAATTAAAATATGATGGATGGAATAATTGATCGGTACCAGAAATGCTAATATCTGTATTCAGTGTTATGTGAACCCCGCATCGTTGTATATAAAATGGATGAAATAATTCATATAATTCGGAAGCCGTCTAATCTTTTAATCAAGTTGTTCGAGTTTGTTGAGGGACAATTTGTTTCCAAGCTGCTTGTATGGCCCTGCGAAGTTTTTGTTGCATCGTGTATATTGCATGATTCATTGTTTATCTTTCACAATAATGTGCCAGTATAAAATGCATCAAATTAATTGCAGCTCGATTTACGTACGCGTCATGCGTGAGTGTGTGGCCGCGTGTATGTGAGCTGTGTCGTGTGTGTGTGTGTTTCATTAATCAGGTCGGGGAGTATTTTGGTGATCGAACTTTGACTTGCACTTCTTCCCCCTGCATTCTGGTGAGGGGGGTTAGTAGAGGGTGAGGCGGGGGTTGATGGAGGGGGGGGGGAGAGGAGAAACAATGCTGAGCCACTTTCACGGGCGCTAAATTCCCACCGGGGAGTCTCCCTCACCGATCCCGCCAACTCATCCTGGCAGATCGCCCCGCTCTAGGCGTCGCCCACGGCAGCCTAGGGCCTCGATAACCAATGTGTGGTCCATTGCTCTCTTGGGATGTCGACTGCATTGCACACTGCACTATTGCTACGAAAGCTTGACAACACTTGCAACAATTGC
This sequence comes from Brachyptera putata, assembly GCA_907164805.1. Taxonomy (NCBI): domain Eukaryota; kingdom Metazoa; phylum Arthropoda; class Insecta; order Plecoptera; family Taeniopterygidae; genus Brachyptera; species Brachyptera putata. Next base: position 30,344,887 of record OU015463.1, on the reverse strand, counting down.
TGAAACACCTTTCGATTACCTGAATCAACGTAATCATACTCAGCCATAAGCTCATGATCGATTAAAATCGATCAGTTAACGAAGTAATATTGATTGGAATGATTTCTCGATCTTTTGAAACTTTATTCAAAAGTTTGCGCCGTGCAAAATGACCACTGTAACAACAGAAAAGCGAGTAGATGCCCACCATAATCCAATATATTCCTACGAAATCGCTGGTTGTAAGCTATAATTAATCTGCGAAATGTATTCACATAACGATATCATATTCATATTGTTGTATCTCCAAGTATTTTCTCGATTAGAAAAATTATCGATCAGTATTTGGTAGTGGTTGAATCGATTATCCATCGATAGATTTTCATGGATAATTCGAATGACATATGTCATTTTTTGACATCGAATGGCAACCCTGATATGAACCGGCATTAGTGGCTCAGTGGCAACGCGCTTGATTCATGTGACCCGCGGGAGGTAGAGGTGAATTGGAACTCGTTTCGAGCCCCACTACCGTCCATCTTTACAGGGCTTTTTCGTGGTTTCCCTCTATAGCCTAGGCTAATGATGCCGGAATGGAGCCAACAATATGGGCCACGACCGCTCCCTTCCCGATATCCTCTTCTCACTATCATTCCATTATCAATAAACATTCACCAAACGCCAACAATAGATCTCAGTTATTATTACAATGCGTATATATATATATATATATATATATATATATATATATATATATATATATATATATATATATATATATATAATTGTGATCGCGGTGGTCAGGTTTGAAAGGGTGAAGGCGGAGAATGCGCAATGGGTGTGAGGGGATTTCAATCGTTCATTGAATATCAATTACGAGTACCGGGAAAATATGCAGCCATTTTATTCAACTTGAATGGCTATTTTGTGTCCACGGCTAAAAAGCTCTGTTATGATCATTGAATGGCTGGTTCATGTAATTGCTCCGGGTATGCGGTAAGTTGGTCACTTCACCACGTACACGGTCATCCCATACCATACAGTATAATATACGATATCTAATGAGAATTCAATTGATTTAAAAATGATTACATGTTTAGGATGTGATCGCTCACGCGCTGGTGTTTTTACACAAATTTTTTCACTGGAAGAGAGAACATTTTCAGAATTTTTATAGAGCGCTTTGAGCAATTTAAAAAAAAATTGCATTTGCAAACGACATGAATGTTGTATAATGGTGATATTGGAATTTGATGACACTGTTCGTTATTGCAAGCATGTGAGCTGACGGATAGATTTCGACAGATGGACAAACGGATAGACGGACGGACGGATGGACAGGCGGACAGCAGGGGAGCGTTATTAAAATAGAGTAGAAAATTACTATTTCAAAATGCCTGCAATATAGGTTATACAACTCGCTAGTTTCTGCTATACAGCGATATGGAAGCTGCTTGTATTATAACCATCACTGATCAGATTTGTTTTCATTATTTTATTCTCATTCTCGTCCGAGGTGGATATAGGCCTACAGGATATCAATCTTTTATTGTCAATAACAATGTATAATTTCAAAAATGTATATCATTTGAACACTCAACTTTTCCTAGGATTATTCCTACACCTAAAGTTACATACAAGCTATGAGAAGGCCCATAGGCCTACATATAACCATGATATTATTTTCTATTTTTTATAGATAACGAGAGCGTTTTTTAATTATAATAAAAAATGAACATTAATTTATTCGTTTCCATTTAAAATCCGACTATATACTGGTAGATGCTATTCATGGTAGATGCTATTTTTGTATGAATCCTGATAGCACCTACCAAGTAAAAAATATTTAGGAGTTACAATAAACGAATGGCAATTGACAATTACCTTCATGAATAGAAACGATAAAAAGTTAGTGTTCAAATAATACCATATCACTCTCGTATTTAGATTTATTCTGATGGTCCGACTTAATCTTTAGGTCTTTGACATAATAAAATCGAGTCATACGTCTACTTTCTTTGTAAACTTAGACATGCAACGGTCTCGTGCGATCTGCACGCGAAACGGCCAGGCCCTATTTTAGACATGCAAGCAAACGATCATATCAAATCCTTACTAAAACCTTACGCCTGGAATGCGAATAAATATGATATAAATATATACACATTTACATAAAATTAATTCATTGAGTATCGTTATGGAGAGAGATATGGGACGTTGAAAATTTTCGATTAAAAATGAAAATCTTCAATTCATTGAAAATTTTCGATGCAAATTCATTGAAATTTTCAATGTAAAATCATTAAAATTTTCAATAAAATATTTCAGAAAAAGTCAAGTTCATTCTAATTTTTAGTGAATCCTATAAAGTTCAATGAGTTCACTGAATTCATTTCAACGAAATTTTTCAATAATTTTCCCCGAAAAATCGTTGGGTTTCATACAGTTCATTGAACATTTTCTATGCAAATTTATTGTTATTTTCAATGAAACTTTCCAACGTCTTTCCTCATTTACTTTTCAAATCAATGGACATTTTCAAATGACTTTTCAAATCGGACATTTTCAAATGACTTTTGAAATGGGACAGCACAGAGGAGTACTGGCCCCACGTACAGTTGATTGCCGGCAAGGTACACATTCAGTGAAGATCTATTATTGTTCAAAAACTTATACTAAACCCAGTTATTTTCTTAAACTCATCATTTCCACGTTCATTGCACGTTATATTATAATGTGGTGTTTCAGCAACTCTTTGTAGTATTGCTAAGAGTGAATTCAAACTTCAGTTTCATCTTTAACAACTAATATGCTTCCAAAAAAAAATTGATGAGAAAAATAAACAAATTTCAAGCTTTTGAAAATTTTCAACGAAAAAGAATTCATGAAAATTCACATCACTTGATACCTGTATCCAAGGAAGAAGTAGGTTATCTAGCCACTAGAAAAACATCGGGATTCACATAAAATATAGCTGCAGCTTTATTGACTGAAATCTTCTGAAAGATGCAGTTGTATCTATTTTCGTAAACCTCGTCCCAAAATATCACGATACCCCAAAATATCACAGGAATGCAAATGTAAAGGTAATATTTATGTTTGTAGAGTTGGTAGACGACCCTCTTCTTTCGTGGTCATAATTAGTTATTACTACTCAGATTACACTATTATAATTATTCAAATGACAATATTGACTTAAATATCATGAGTATAAGCATTGAAGCATATATCAGAAATGAAAAAACTTGATAATATTTTCAAAAATATGTGAAATTTAAATCAAATTGAACATAAATTCAAATAGCAAAAACTTGAATATGACGAGAAATCATTGAATCATTCGAATAATGAATAAACTGCAATACTTTAAGAATTTTATTACAAAAAACTTATTAGGCCCTATAGAATATTGAGGAGTTGATGCTGTAAGCATGCTAAGTGACGTAATTTTTAAGTGATTGAAAGATAGCAGCTCAATTTCAAATTATTACTTGTCACATCAAATTATAACCATTGGCCAATTGACTTTTAACTTTCAATTTCAAACTCTAATTCTGACTTAATTTCAATTTTGATTCAGTTTTGAATTTTAACTTTTAATTATAATCTCGAAATGTTATTTTAATATTGACTCAATTTTCATAAACTTATTTATTAATTTTAGTACTTGACTTGGTAGTTGCTAGGTATATTTATAAAACATAGTATCTACAATTTGTATCATTTCATGTATATGTTTTTGTTTGTAGTTTAAATACTGTGTGTAATTTATAATCTGTCATTTTATCCTTGACTGTCCATATGATTCACTTTTGAATGTTCTATTCATATTGTTAATCCACTTGGACGAAAATGATAAATAAATAAATAATTATTTCAAAAATATCGCTTGAATATCTCACCCGATGGTCGATTTATGTATCGGTATAACATTCTACTGGCGATGATGAATCAAGCTGGGTGCCATTTGTTATTCGTCCGAGAGTCCTCAAAACTTACTTGGACAGCATGTACTACAACAACCGGCCTACTTTTTCGACGATATCATTAAAATGAGTGAACTTTTTCCTCGAACTCTTTCCATTCGGCCGCTAATGTAATATTAATCATAGGCTAGCAAACTGACGATACGGGTTTTAGAAGGGATTCCATAATACCTCCAGTCAATGATACCTCCCATGATATGGAAACTTATCTATTTTGTCTACTGGCAGGAAGAAATAGTATAGACCGGTGAAAAACAAGTAAGTTGGGACTTGACGATATTTTGTCATTTGTATGAATTAATACGTTCAGATTCGAGTGAAGGTTAGATTCTAGAATATGTATGCACAAACAAACCTTCGAGTATGCGCATGAAAGTGCATAACTATTTATTTTAATTGAAAATTGAAATATGCCCTTGAAATTCGTCAATATATAATGCTCATCCAACGAATACACTTTCATAATTTGCATTTGTATTGAAAATTATGGCCAGCATGTCAACATGTCTATATACTATATCGAAGGTTTGAATAAATTTTATCTTATAAGAAAGGATTTGAAAAATACTTGACAAAATTCTGATTTGAATGGTTCAAATATAAAAGTCGGATTTGTCTACTGAAAAAGATCATTTGATAATTTGAAGTATATCCACTTCAATGTCCAGTTGTTATACTAATTGTTAAAAGTTCTTGAATGCGTTTATATAACACGACCATGTATTGATACCATGATATAAAATAAGGTTTCGAGCAAAATTGAACAAAAAAATAAAATAAAGTGCAGCTAGCTGAGACCACTTGATAATAGTTCCACATGTATGAGGAGTTTAAATCGATAATAATGAACTACTAATGTTTCATATACACACCATTTCATTCATGGCTATAAATCATGGCTATGAATACAAATTTGGACCGTCACTTTGGTCACTATGTTTTTTCTCAGTGCTAAATTGAGAATACTAAATTCACCAAAATAATTGAGTATATTAAATAGTAAAAACAAGAAAATACAGAAGCAAATGAAGAAAAACAAATAAGTATACATTTTTCAGTTGAAAATACGTGGATATATTCAATTAGGAAATATTTGAGAAGTAAATGAATCCAAGTGGCTCAAATCTGTAAAGTCGCGGGTTTGTGATATTTATCAACTCTAATCGAATATTTTGATAAACGAAAAAGCAAAACTCACGGAAAAACGGGAAAATTATTCAAAATTGATAATTAACGGAAAATAGTGGAAGCAAATAGACCTGAGTTATCATTAGTTCATTACTGTGCGTCGTCAAACCCAATTTAAAACCTAATAATGAAAGAAAATAGAAGGTGAAGCCATGGATTAGCCGGGGACTAATAGTCTCAATACGGAAACGATATAGAATGCATTCTAAAACTGATACATTGAAAGTAATTTGAAACACAAACCAGCAATATACAAGGATTAATAGGAACATGGAAAATTCATCGTAATATTGTGACGAACTCATTTGGAGAACTAGAAAGGAATACAATGTAAACAAAATACATTCAAGTGAGAACAATCTCAAAAGTCTGAGAAATCATCGCTGGAATATCAGACAGGATTTTTTTCCTTTTAAATAACATCGAAACTTCATACAAAATCATTGTTTCCCAATTGAGGCTAAGGTTGAAAGGTAGGATCGTTTGGACGGGGCACCACAAGGGCGATCTTATCACCCCATTTTCATTACTTGAAACTAATTAGTGTCAATACCAGGACTGCGAAGTGTGTCACCACACTTTTCCGCCGCAGATAAAAGCCTTCCAGTTTCCAAAAGTCGGGAACACATGAAAAATAAAAATGCAAATAAGGAAAAATACAAATAATAACAAATGAAGTGGATCCGCAAAAAACAGTGGATGCACTGGTAAACTATTTCTCGGACGTAGGTGGAAATCTAGCAAATAATATAAAGATATATGGTAATAATAATAATCTAACTCATATACGCAGAAATAATTGTCCCACTTTTTTCTCACACCCACAACCGAGTAGGAAGTAATAGGAATTATACAAACTCTTAATAAGGTTATCGTTCAGCCTGCGGGCATGATAAAAGTCAATTACATGTATAAGACAATTATATCACTGGGCATTCGAAACACACATTTAATTTGTTTCCAACGAGAAGAATTCTCCCAGAATTCAAAAACTGGCATCATTATAACAATTTATAAAAGCTGTGAAAAAAAAACGGACAACTATGGACGAAAAAAAGGAAAACAATATTTTCGAGTGTGCCTATCAACTATATCAACTCTGGTGCATGCAAAATGTTCAATGCCTCAAAAAAATGTTCCCATATTAGGTAGAATAATTGTGTCAACCATTCTACCACACCATGTCCACATTCTATCGAGTATGTGTCACTCCAGTTTTTCTTTTTACCGTTTTGTCGACTATAGGGCCTATACGTTCGTCGACTATGTGCGTCGACAATGTATATGCCGGCTTGTGTCCGAATACTAAGAATAAGAATACCGGAACTCAGAAATAATGAGAATAAGAAGAATATAAGATTAATAAGAATAATTGGTATCTTGTTTATTGACCCGATCCGACACGACTGAGAACGGTCGCGCCATAGCAGAGCAATTGTCTCTTAAAACTCACTGATTTGTGGCTTGTTTGAAACGTCGCAGAATACGTGACTGATACACTCATTTACTTTTAGACGAATTTAATCCCCAAAACACAAAATCACGGTTTCGCGTGACTACAAAGATTCATTCCCCCCACATACCCCTCTCTATACCCCTCCCCCTCCCCCCCCCCCCCCCCCCCCCCACCACAACCCACCCATCCCGTCGTCCTTTACACCGAACGCATTGATCAAACCTTCTGTGGCTATACACTAGTACCATTATCCCTGGGAAAGCAATTTTGTAAATACGAATGCAAAATTAGATTCCATAAAATAAAAATAATATTGGGGTCACCGTCCGATAAAAAATTGCAATTGATATCGGAACTCTGATATCGAATATTGATTGGAATATATTGAAATCTTTCAATTTTCAATCGATATTAAAACGGATTGCAAAAAGTACGATATTGGGAGTCATAATTCATGATATAAGTCTTGACCAAGTATTGTGAGTAGTTGTAAGTTGAGTATTTGTAAGTTGAATAGCGATGGGTCAGATCGAGCTCTGACTGAAACGATCGAGGACTGAAACGGACTGACTCGGGAGTATAACCCTAAATCAGTCTTGTTAGTATATAATAATTATATGTCGAAAGTATAATTTTATTCATTTCTGGGTTGGTACTTATTTATTTCTTATTTCCGCTGTTCACAATTTTTCAGTCGATATCGATCATTATTTCGATATAAAATTAATTGAATATCTAATATCCCGATTAGATATCGAATCGGAGTCTTGAAATATCGAATCGATCGACAATATCGAAAGCAAATGGCAACCTCAATTGATAAAGGTTTTTTGGTTTCAAGTGGTAACTTTTAACTATACGACTGCTGTTCGATGTCCAATATTAGCAGTCGATTCAATATCAAATTGTAATGTTCAATGAATTTGAAATCGAAATAATGTTTGACATCGACTAAAAAATTTGTGGAGAGCTGAAATAATAAGCTTCTGGTGGGAATTTTGTATTTTGTGCGACAAACTCAGATCGGTCATATAAGCTTTTGAAGTAATGAACGTTTTGGTTTGGGGTAAACCATCTCGAGAGCTGTGATACCCCACTTTCCCTGAAATCATGATCTATAGGTATAGTTAAACCATCTTCAGAGCTGCGATTAGAATGAAATCAAGATTGTGTATGTGAAGGGTAAACGTTCTCCAGGGCTGTGATACCACGTACCATTCAATTGAAATCTTGATGTTCAGATATGGGGTAAACCATTCCTAGGGTAGTGATACCTCTCTTCATCTGAAATCTCTATTTATAGGTAGAGGGTATCCCTGGAGCATCAACTGAGTTCAATATATCATTGGTAGAGGGTAGATCATCCCCAGATCTGTGATACCCTTTTTCAAGTAAAATCATAATTTGTGGTCAGAGGGTAAACCATCCCCAGGGCTGTGATACCCACTTTTGTCGACAATAGAATAAATAGGAGGTTACAGATGACTGGGAAGGTATTCGTACACTGAGGGATTGATTACCGGGTGGTCAACTATCCCTATTTAGTGATTGATTACCATGCACGGGGCTAGTTGAACCATCTCTGTCACACCGGTTCGAGTTCGGATTCTAAGAAAAAATTACGTTCCGGTTCCGGTTTTGTTCTAAGCTTAGTAAAAATAGCTGTTTTTTTCCGGTTCGTGTCCCTGCTTCATACTGTCCAGTAATGGGTTAATACTGCTATTACTGGGATCTAACCATGTTGGGCGAACAGGGAAAGTCAAACTGAAGTATCGCTTTCGAAAAGAGCTCGTCGTTGATGAAAGCTGCATGGTAATTTCTTTAAAAGGCCCTTTGCAACGCGGTAAAGCAACGTGAGCGTGGGTGCGGGGTGGGCGAGAGCGGAAAGGGGGCAGGACGGTTTGTGTTTTTTTTTTGTATTAAGGGATAGTTATTTGCAAGTGAAGTGTAGGCCTGTGTATTGATTTGGTTAGCGCATGTATATCTATAAGCGAGCAAGTATTTGTACGAGAAGGGTACGGTAAAGGAAGGCAGGGTTGTTGGGTTATGACTCGATAATTACATCGCAAGAAAGAACGTCGGTCTACACTGTTCGACACCAATTTCATGAATGATGCTTGTACATTTAGGGTCACATAAAATATTTGCTTCCTAAATTTAAACCAAATCTAAGTAGCCTATATTTCAAAGCCTATAAGTATAGGCATATGAGTTAATTATCTGCTAGTTTTAGCATATAATGTCATTGAATTTTATTCATGATGTATTATAATGTGACTTGATCAGCCATTTTGTGTGACGTCAAGTGATCTCTTTAAATGCATTTTATACAATATACTCATTTACAATGAATGCTGTAACGGAATTTTCGAGAAGGCGTGGCAGTATAAGGTAGGAAGGAGGAATGTGAAGGAAGTCCCTGTAATATCCTATATAGCAGTCAACTAATCCACCATGGTCTACCATAAATGGTACACCTCATGGTTTTCTCCATGACCATTGCCACCATTACCACCATTACCACCACTACCACCATTACCACCATTGGTCTACCTGGACCCCTTGGATTCTTGGTCAACCGAATATAGCTTATACGCACTGGTACACCATGCTGTAATATCCTATATAGGAAGTCAACCAATCCACCAACCATTCAAGGTACACCTCATGGTCTTCTGCATGCCCATTGCCACCATTGCCACCATTACCACCACTGGACCTAATGGTCCACATCATCGAAGACCCATTGGATTCTTGGTAACCGAATATAGCTTAAACGCACTGGTACAGTACATCATGCTTGTTCTATATCATTGTTGACCTGCTGGTCTACCTTCAATGGTGTATCAACTACACTCTTATACCCACTGATCTATCTTGCATGGGCTATATTATGGTTTACTCATCCTGATCAATCATCCATGGTCGACCCACAATTACCCACTGGTGTATCATACATGAGCTATCATGAGCAATTTAGCGTTATTCATGATATCTTGATAAAACCTGGCACCTCCACATATATTAACCAGATGAACGATTATACGTATCATTGAATTGCATACTACTGCAAAATAATACCGTACACAATATATATTCAAAGTTGAATATATTTTCAATTTTTTGGAATACTACTATCATATTAGCCTACTGTCAGATTTCATAAATATTCATATAATTGATTTGTCAAATTATTATTCACTTTTAATGATAACTAGGATCTTCAAAGGTAACAAGTTAGCGGAAATTTAAATATGTGATTTTACAAAAACCATACCTTGTAGGGGACTCGAACCCACACCCAACCTAACACCAGTTTTCAAAACAGTACGTATAGGCTAACTGAGCCAGAATGGCGACATGTGATGTATATCTGTTATTAAAGATGATTTTCTATTGTCAGTTATATTTCCAGTGCGGTTTGAGTATAAAGTGAAATAAGAACCAAGTACAGGGTAGTCTGTCGAGAGACCTGAACCCGCACCACTAGCCGGGTTAGTCAAACCATGAGCAAGCACATCGTTCAATGAATGTTTCTATGCCAGCTACCGTCTATTCATAACATTATTACATTCTATACATTAATGTATTTACGCCCACTTCGTATAGAATCTTTTATGTGGAGGCTTTTTGATGCATTGGGACCTACTATCAGCCCAACACCAGATATACGCATATATTAATTAGATGTAATAAATACATCTTTGTATATATATATACATATATATATATATATATATAAATATATATATATATATATATATATATATATTATACGGAGCAAAAAGGTAGGTAGGTTGAATTCATAACAGGTTTAAATTTACACCGAAAATGGGCTGTGTTGATATATCACCAAGTTCATATATCTTTTCTTCCATAGAGAAGAGAAGGAGGGGATGGACGTATAGGAGTACAAAACGATCAAAAGATGGCGTTTCTCATGTCATCTTAATGAATATATTTATTTGAAAATGATTTTTTTCATTTCACCGACTCTTTTATAAATGAAAGTAATACGTATTTCCTTTTCCCACGTCTAATTTCACGTTATACATTGTGCTTTGCTGAACTTTTTTTTTCAAGGCACTCATAATTGCAGATTAAAAGTGAATTGTTTTTCTTCATTATTTCTATTTTCTTACTAGTACCAACTTGAATTATATTTCGCATTGAAAGTTCCTCTGAGATTCTGATAATATACATTATATGGTCATCATGTATGGTCAAGTATGATCAATCAGTTGAATACATTTTCATGTAGAGCTAGTTCTGGTCATCTTATTGCTCGGCACGTCGAACCGATTCAGGAGACCGTTGTTCTATTCCCACCGTGGTCGACTCTCCCTGACAGAGGTTATTCGTTGCTTCCCTTTGTCGTTCAATGAATACTGGGAGGATTCCCTAATAGGCCTACTAGGTCACAACCGTATCCTTCCCATAATTACAATACACTGATCTATAAAGTACAATAAAATGAACAATAACTCAACAGGGACGTAGTATACTGAACGTGAAAATAAGTCTTGGAATGAACAAAATTCCAATAACGAATAAATAAGTCTTTGAATCAAGTGACTGGTAAGTTCTTACCAGCCATTGACTCAAACCGGAACACATGTGAAAATATAACATCTAACGTAGTCTTGGTTGTTGAATTCTGTCATTCTCGTAACTCATTATTACAAAAGCACTTGCAAAAACCAACAAAGTAGATGATGAAATGATACAGAAGATTATGACGAAGAATTACATAATCTGAGAATTATCTGTAAATGTGGCTTGCAGGTCGGGCTCATTTTGATGTAATTCATAGGAATCCGATGAAATAATACAAACTAAGAAAACAAACATGATATGGGCCTATTCATAAAAATATCAATATTACCGGTCTATAGAAAGAAACTCTATGGAATATATACACACAATAAATATGTACATAGGGCCTATATATATGCCCAAGTTATATACACATATACATGTGTATAAAGCCGCCCCGTGGTTCAGTCAACTATCACATTTCGTAAGAAATAAAAGTCAGCTCGGGCGTGGGTTCGAGTCCCGCATGAAGCATAGATTTCGTAGAACTTCCTCGCACCTCTCATCACTTCATCTTTCATGATCACCCGCTCATTCGTACCATAACATAGCTGTTGGTGCGGTCGTTAAACAGCAATGAGATGAATATAGTAAATATATATATTATATATTATATGTGTATGTGTGTATATGGGTGTGTGTGAGTGTGTATAATTAAGCAATGAAACTCTATACAAAAATCTTATGTTAGGAGGAGCATTTATTTGAATGATATGACAATACTAAAGCCAGAGAAATAGCGTCGTTTAAAATTTGATCATTTCAGCGCTGGAATCATCAAATAATACATGATAAGACGAATTATGTATAGAAATTATGTAATAAAATTTGCTTGTTTTTTCAGTTTCAAATATTTGAATAACTGTGCATAATGATCATAACAATTTCTCTAGTCGAATCAATTGAATGTTGATGTTATTTACTGGAAAAATGTGTGAAGAATTGAAAGGCATTCAATAAATGGTGTCCAACTATATAGTATATAATAGTACATATGTACAGTACATACGCCCCCCACATACTTATATATGTACTTGGCTTCATACAATATATTGCTATACATACTATACCACATACGATAATGATATATGTACTAGCTATGTCATAGTTATGTACTAAGATTTAAACTATGAAGATGAATACTGCTAGCTGAATCGTTAATTTGGACTTGTGTTACAAATTAAGTGATATTTATCTTGTCTTGCATACTCTGGACGCTTGAGATGAGCAATTAATAAGAAAAAAACATTAGTGAGAAAAAGTCATAATATAAAGAAAAACATGATTCAACATTCGTTCACTCATACATGTTGTTTAATGCGTTTAATATGCAATTGTTTAATATATATTTAATTTGGTTGTCAATATATATATATATATATATATATATATATATATATATATATATATATATATATATATATATATATATATATATATATACATATATATATATATATATATATATATACATATATATATATATATATACATATATATATATATATATATATATATATGTAGGCCTATATACAAAATATGACTATGATTCAAAATAATGTTAATTCTTATCACGCGAATGACACCTGTGCAATTTTCCTACACGCTATAAGCCTATAAGGTATGTTTCAACTCAGCCATGCGAACCCCTGGCACTGACTTGGTTCAAAACCCCACTAAACATCAGAACAGAAAGCAGAAAAACTGACTATGGGAAAAGTTGGACGTAAAAAACTCGTCAAACAAATAGCCCTAAAATGGTCTTGAGCACCGTGATAAAAAGGGTGGCTGGAATTCTTGCTTGCTGCAAGATATTTTATATACCATAATATTACAAGAAAGCTCACGAAATAGACGAAGAAATATGGTAAAGATAATATGATGAGCTATCTACTGATGCAATAGGGTCTGTGTAAGGTCTATTCATTTCACTGGCAAACGTATATAGAAGTTAGTAATAGAATTCGAGACAATGAGTGAATGGTGATGTAGAAGGCCCGGCGTCGATACTTGTTCAAGTATTCAATCACAGGGTTTATGTTGGCCATCTCTTGTAGAACATTTCTCTCCCGGAGATCGGACTCGGGAAGATTTCAAGAGGATAGTTTTATCCATTTTACATGGTGTTAAGTCCGAGGGTTTGAGATTGGTTGAGTTAGTAGCTAGGTTCGATTTGGCTTAAGGTTGAAAAAAATCAAATTTTTCTTCCTGAACTCGTCAAATAGACGAGACTTTATTAAAGAAAATTAAGACATGGAGGCGATAATTTTTTCAACTCATCTCAATAAATCAATACTGACACAATACTGACAGTTCTTGTAGGCCTATATACTGCTAATTTTCATTTGACATTATTATTTGTATTATTTCGTATAATTTGATTTGGATTTAGATACCAGTTTGTGTGCCTTACTCAATATCGAGAATTCTAAACTGGATGAAGTAAAGTAAATCTGATCAGTTATTAATTCAACATGAGCGAGACAAACAGTGCTGGATATGGCTGCTTGGGCATACCCATATTCAGATACAACTCAATGGTATTTTTATTACTGCGTAATTGGGAAACAGTCGTTAGTGAGTATTATAGTCATATAGGGCCTGGAAACGATTTGTGAGTTTGTTTTATAGTCAACAACTTGTACAGGTGACTTTGCAAATTTAAGTTTAAACATATAATTCATTATATGAAATATTGCAGGACAATTTTAGTCACCTTGACTTTATAACTGAAAACACTTTTAATACCAAGATGATTTTGAAATAATTCAGATAGAGTCTACATTTCCAAAATTTTAAACGTATTGGATTAAAATGTGTATAATGAAAATAAATTATATCTCTCAAAATATTGAATATAAATGCCGGAATGTGTAAAATTTGAAATTAAGGATTTTTGTACCTGGTTTTATCTAGTTCGGCTAGTATTTGAGAAAACAACCTGAGGATTCAAAAAATTATTCTGTTCACCTCTCGAAGTGTTTGTCTGGTATTTGGTTTTTGTAAATTTATCATTTCGGTTCACCTAGCAGGCGCATCGATCATACACAGTACTTGTATTTTCAGCCATATGCCTATATTGCGTGATATTATAGTAGGCCTACATCAATTACTATTTGGAAGGTCAGAAATAACAAATTGCCCAATGGGTACACGATACAAGAATAAAATGATTGTATAATTTCAATAATGATTGATATAGAAAGAAATACTATTATAGAGTAGAAAGAAAATATTCTATTTGTTTCAAGATGAGATTCCTGAGATTCTTTTGATCATGTATATGGAAAACAAATTGACAATGTATAAGAATTACAATTTTACCATAACCATAATCTTACGACGGCATAGAAGCAGTGGCGTAACCATACCAGTATATCATACCAGGGTCCCTCGCCAGATTTTGAAAAATCCACTCATATACGTTCATCTTGTTCTCGCCTCTGCGAGTTTAGTGGAGATTCTTCTTATCAGAGAATAATTCGAACGGTACGAATTATCTTTAAAAATGTGTAGATAAAAGCCGTTTTAATTGTATGTCATATGCGAATATCATACAGAATTATCATTTTCCAAGTATATTGTCTTGAGTTTAGAGTTTAGACGCCTTGTTTCCCCTCCCTCTGCTGTCCAAACTTCACGCCACTGCATAAAATGCAATGAAGAATATTTTCATTGGTCTGTGGCAATTGTTTATTATTAACATATTCAAGTGAAAGTATCTATGATGACAAAACTCGAATCGTTTATCTATCTACTGGTATTCTAATCATCAAATGGACACACGAAAAGTGACAAAGATAGAGTAGAAAATCCTCTAGTTCATTAAAAGTAATGGGGATTAGTTTAGTGGTTGAAGTAAAGAGCAACAAGGTTCCTGTTCAATTCTCATAACCTGTCGTAGGAAGAGAAGTCTTCATATTCCGTCCGTATCGATAAGAATGAGGTTAATCATGAGCTAATATTACTGCACAATGATACATAAATGCTATAGGCCTATGATTCATGAATACAATTCATTCAACACTATGCAATAATGTTACAGTCTTGACAATGCCGCTCACAATAATTTCACAGTTAAACACTGTTCCCTAAAAAAAACATAAATTAATATGAAGTTTAAAGTAGTTATCATATTCATTCAATACTACAGAGGTATTCAAACTTCATATTTTCAGCATTTATATTGTGAAATAAGTGAGCGATCAGAGCAAATCATCGAAGACGAGGAATATGTTTGTCTAATCATAAATTCGTAAGTTCGTACGTTTCTACTAGGTGAAAAGTTGGTATACGGAACAAAAAAAGAATAATATTAAAAGTTATGTAAGAATATTAGCAGACCTATACAGGCTCACACTAAATACGTTCTACATTTTAAAGAAGAGGATTTCTCCTTTATAGATGCAGGCGAAGATTATGAATAGCAAATTTTACGATATATTTATACAACTTCAAGCACCTTCTCTCCAAAAAAGTGAATTTATGATAATCTACCTATAAGCCTGAGTAAACCATAACTTTTTTAAATCTCATTTATGACATTTATCAAATAAATGATCTTGTACGTGAAATGTTCTCGTTGGAAGTTAAGTGAGTTCATCTTTGGAAGGAAGTAGATCATAGGAAGGGCAATGCATGCAACAACGATATCGTGGATATCTTGGAGCTCCTTAAAAACGTTTTGGGACATTACACACTAACGTCATTTGATGTTTCATTAGTAATACGAAATAAAATAGCTTCTTGCCTAACTCCACGACAAGTCATACGAGGTGGTTCACAGTCAATCACATATATGTGTAGGCCTATGGCATAATGGATGTTAGCATCAGAGAAAATTCTCCTCGTATAATAATGCCAATAGTCACTTATGAGAAAGTTACTATTACTCACTGAGGGTAACCATGCGTGAGTTTCACCAGGCGCATTATAGAAGTGATTAGATGTACTGCTTATACTGGACCTCATGTTGTATGAATGAGGCTAGAATACGAACTATCGGCTGTGTCTATTCACTATGCATACACCACAGTTACACAGTTACATAACTGACGCACTCTGAGTATAATGCACTCGTACTTGCAATTGCATGGAATAAAATCATAATAAACGGACCAAATATTTTTAGAGTTGGAGAAGTCTCTAACATCATGGTCATGAGCGACTCTTTTCAACCTCTGTACCTCGAGCATTCATAACGAAGGGGCAATAAGAAACAAGAATGAATTGAGTGTAAAATTTTAGGCACATGAAATAGAATCGTTGATCGTGATTTGTTTCCAAGAAAGACAAATAATTCAACTTTTCATCTAACAAAGATAATATGTACAGCACTATCTTTAAATTACATTAACATTACATTATCTGTCATGTTTTTTTTACATCGAATTGTTTTTTCATTGTATGAGGGTGTAGTTTGGGTGAAGTAGGGGTGCACCTTCCTCAGTCGCTTTCATATTTCTCATGTACTAAGGTTACAATAGGCATAAGGAGATAAATAAAAGAAGTACATTTTAATTATAACCGTAACCAAACATATTTCATGTTTCACTAAAACGTGTTCAACGTATTTTAAACTTAATGAATTATTAGCTATGCATCAATATTTTACATCATTTAAATAAGCATTCTTTTTACCGCATAAAAGAAACCAAAGCCCTTGAAAAGTATTTGAATGGTTTTAAGAAGACTGATCTGTAAATGCTCGAAGTCATGGTGTGTTAATTGTTGCTAGCCGGTCAATGGGTATAAAGCTCCAAGGGGCAGTGAAATGTAACTCGTCATCTTTCAACAATGACATCAAAGATGAGCGACACCAGCGCCAGTCCTCAGTTGCGGCCGACAGACCAAACTGTGTCAATGCTTCTTTATTTCTCTATCACTGTGCGGCGGCATGTTGATCATTTAAGGTGGCGGTGGTATCAAAAACAATTGCCATCTCATCCACGATGAGAGAACGTAGTCAACAAATACATTTCAATGAAAGGAAAACGTCGGCGGAAAGTTTGAAGAGAATTTTGGAACACTGTATGAGGTAGATCGTAAAGCCATTGCTTTATTTTAACACTTTGGTAACGGCGAATTTGGTTTTGACTTTGAAAGAGTTGTACTACTAAATTCGAGCAAGTTATCCAAGTAACCGACCACAGAAGTATGTTATCTGTAAATCAGGGCCTGTTTTTGCACCCTGTCAGTCAGCCAGCTAGTTGTGAGCTTGGGCATATAAGCTAGCTATACGTTGGGCTAGGGTGTTTTGTGTTTCAAGATTTTCCCCTCGATCAGTCTCGTCCCTCCACCCCTTACCCACCCATCTACCCCACCCCTAGCTCGTCTGCCTGATGATACGGATATTTCATTTCCTCCTTCTCGCAGTTCTTACTGCACACGCTGTTTTTTCTTACGCACGCTTTTTCCACTTAGTTTCATTTCTTCTTTGTATCTGGGTTCCTGCTTTACCGATTTCCTATAATATCTTGTAGTGTGTTTGTGTGTGTGTGTGTGTTTCTTCACTTTTTCTCTCCTATTTTTCTTCTGCTCCTTTCTTCTGCTAACCTCTCTGAACAACTCGCCATCTTCCATACTTGCATGCAGCATTTTGAGTACTCTGTGCACCACTAGCCCTTGTTGTATAACGTGCATACCTTATCTATACGACGATATTCAATAAAAACAATTTTAGGTCCATTCAATCACAATTACTCAATACCAATTGTTGTTTTTTTAATTATTGTATTTTACAAACGGATTTACGAATAATTGCTCATAATTTACATTTATCAACATTTTCTATTTCATTCATCACAAGAAATCGATTTCAATTTTCAAATTGATAAATGCAAACATTTTTCGTTATACGGTACTTATTTATTTCACGGAATATTCAATACTCTTTTTGGTTTTGATTCCCCTAAATGAGACGGTCCCACACGTTTGAAGAAAGTCGTTTGAAACAATTTGTCATATGTAATACGTTATCTCTTATTTGATTTCTCCAACCCATTTTGCTAAAAAAAAACAATTAGATGAGAGGATGGATCACAGATTTCCATGGTTAACATTTGTTTTAAATACGCGAAGTCATCAAATGCTATTTACGCGGCTGGTTTTCGAAAACAATCTCTCCAATTCGATGAACAAAGTTCCGTTCAACATTTGGTGCAACAATCGATTACAGGTGACGAGTACAATGCTACGGCGAGCCAGCCCAGAGTAACATTCAAATGCAAGTAATACAATACCTTTGGTGGTCCAAGCGCGAAAAGAACCAGTCAAATCATTTGTAGACTAATTCTAAGAACTGTTCGGACTCGCCTGCTGCGACGAGATCCTAGCGCTACTGCGATAATAAAAAAAAATGTACGTTGTCAATGAACAATATACTCATAGCTTTCAGCTCGGTATACCTTGTAAAGGAACACATTGTAGTTCTTATAGGCTGAATCGGAGTTATATAATATGTATCAATTAATATGAACAGTGAAGACACGGCTTGCCAACAAATTGGAAAACCTAAATTGGACGAAATTGAAAGTTTTGGGTCAAGAACTCGAAAAAAAAAGATATTCACAAATGTTCGTGGAAGCATGGAAAATAATGGGGGATATATACTGTAGCTTTATTTAGGTTTTCAGATGTATTTTCTTACAAGGGTGTTTGCTATGAGCCAAGCATCAAGAAAAGCCAATTGCGTCTCGAAACTTAGAATTGAGTAAAACCTACACAAATCTCAACCCAATAATCAACTAGCATAAATCAATAGTCCATGGTAATCCATGCTAGTCCATGCTTCTATCCTCAACCAATTCTAATCTAACCCATACTAATTCATACCTTATACATCCTAAAGCATCGAACCCAACTAAACCCATCTAACCCATCCTAATCAATCCAACAAACCTAACAAAATGAAATGCCCAAAGATGGTAATTACTCTTGCCTCAGCTCGCGTGTTATCACCATTGAATCTACTCGAGTCAATTGACTGTCTGCAGAACGAACAAAAACTGATCACGTGGGGTATCGTACTGCCCTGAAGTACTGCCCTGAAGTACTGCCCTGAAGTACTGCCCTGAAGTACCGCCCTGAAGTACTGACCAATAACCCATGAGGAACCCCTTCTGTGTCAACACTCTTCAAGAAAGCCGATTTCAATGCAATAAACTACTAACTCAACGCTCGTAGAGAGCCTATATTAAAGGAAGCGGTCACTGAGGCTGCGGCACCCATGTTTTCATCAAATACCACCGCCTATTCCCTAATTATTAGTTATTCTGGTGACTCTTTCTTAGTTCGGAGTTGAGTAAATTGATAATCCGATATCAGTCGTATGTGAAAAACCCATAAACCTACCTATAGATGACTGAGAACGGACATTAAAAGAGTGTCGACCATATTTTTGCCAAAATAATCACTGTAGTCACTGTATGTCCAGAAATATAGGCTACTGAAAGTACACCCAGATGAGATGACTGCTAATATTGAATACGAATCACTAGGGCACATGAACATTATAGAGACATGGATATATGTATTGTTTCGTCTTGTATGTCTGCACATATATATATAGTGGTTATCAATGACACAGCGTTGATTAATAACAGCAAATATAATTGTAATGTACCTGCAAGGTAAAGTTGTGCTTGTGTGTGAGAGATCTGAGCATGTACTCTTGGCTCTCAGCTAACCAATAGACGGTATATGTTGTTTGGAATAAACCAGTAGCTATTTGAATTATGCAGTGTCACTCCCATAATCCATCTGTCATGAAACATGTCCGATAGAAACAAAGCTAGGTGCGCAAGCGCATTCACTCTGTCATACCACGTGATGAGTCACGTGGTCTTGTGGATACTGTGGCTGTGAGGGGTGAACAAATGACGTGCAGAGAAAATGAACGAGGGTTCGTGGTAATTTTAGATTTGATCGCGTTCTTAGTGACTTACTGAAAGTTCGTTTCTCATTCAAAAGTTGGATTGTATTCCTTAAATTATCAGCTAGATTATCGGGAAGAGGGAAGAGGGGGAAGGGCTGCATACATGTCTGAAGAAAAGGTGTTGACATCTGACAATTTAACAATTATTATTCTTGTTACTTGTTAGTTCATCCAATAGGTAAAGAGTTATTGAAAGTACCGATATATTGTGGATTCGATTGACTCTCCTCGCTATTTATTTGTCCTATAACGGTCTGATGTGTCCATCACCTAACAATCTCTCAAGAAAGACGTTCAAGGCGGTATCTACAGCTATGCCCTTATCTTGTAGGTTTTACGCGCTAATCATGAGTCTAGGAAGTTACATGAAAAAAGTAAGGACAATTATGTGATTAAAGATTGAGCTTGCTGAAACGGCCTCTCGTCCGCACGATTTATACCCGTTATTTTCCATTTTCCGGGTACCCGGAGAGCATAGTAATACCCGGATCCCCCCCGATCATTGCCCGTAACCATACCCAACTCGGCTAACCTTATTTTCATATATTCATATTGCTTATATTACGACTATACTATTAAACTCATTATTATAATTATGTTACAATGATCAATATTGATTTTTCCTTCCATTTTCGTAAATGAAGCCAAACCGTACTATAAGTTATTACATGTTGGTTATCATTCACCAAGTATGAGCGTACATATACTCACCATTGTTGATATTTGGAAATCGGATTTATGATCGAACCATTTCATTGATAGAATAGTAGGCGCCAACGAGCTATTAAGCTACAGAACCCACAGATAATTCAATATATAATATTATATTATATAAACACATGATAGGCCTACTACTTGTTTATACTAGTTATACAATTAATGCAATCAGGGGGACATTTTTGTCCACTTTTTACAATAATGTGAGGCATATGGTTTTGGCGAACATACGTGTTAAATGAGAATATGACATATTATGCTAACCTACATATAGTTATGAATTCAATACAATTTTTTTTTAATTTTTAGTGTCAGAATAATTGTATTTTTTATTTTAGTTTCCAATTTACTCGCTTGTTTTTGTGAAGTTGGTGGTATCTTTGTGTTAAATTATATCATGATTTTCTCAGTTGTGAAAAAGGAAAAGATTGTACATGTATAGGCCTACTTGGATTTGTACCACGCGAGAAAATGTTTCCGATCGATCGTCTCCCTTATTCCACACCTCTAGCGCGCGGGTGGCTCGCACCTTCAGATCTCTCGTGAATAGCCTACTATATTAATTAGTCCCAAGTCTGAACCAATGTCTTGGAAACGACATTCATGAGAAAACAGTGGAGAACCATTCTCAGAATGACCTAGGTATTGTTAAATACAGTGAAAGAATAAGAAAAAATGAATGGATGAATTTTGCTCAGTTTTTCGTTTTTATTGGAATTGGAACTATTGGAAACTATCGAAAATCGTTATGGTATTTAGGAGATTTCACTCAAACATTTTCACGAATGATGTGCGCAAATTATCAGAAAATGATGTATTTAAATTCCTTTATTTGAGGTGAGCGGCCGCGGGCTCTTTTATAGCAATATTAAATTTTGGATATTATTTTTGATGACTAAATTCTTCCGTACTCGCCGCCTCATCACAACATTCTGTTCCAAAACCTTTCAAAGAGTTAAGAAGTCTACAATAATTTAAAACAGTGTTTACAAGTTTTTGATCAACAATTAGTTTCAGAGTTTAAATTATCATTTCATCCCAAGATTGACGAGTAATACCGGCATAAACAAGTATGAGGTTGTGATTATTCATTATAACTTATCTATCATGCTAATTTCTGTTCCGATGAAATTGTAAACCCTAAATATGTACACACAAACGATATTGTGTTGTCGTAGGGTCAGCATGTAAAATGATGTCTAACAACATTAAAACAATCTATATTGTAACAATATAGTATATTGCAATTACTTGATTGGTAAGACGAGTAAAGTGAATGTTCAGTGTATTTGCATGGGCATATGTATCAATGTCGTATATAGTAGGCTTAGGCTATACATCGTTGAAACGAAGAGGGAAGAAAATTGTTGAACATTTCAACATTCAAACCAAAGAAACGAATATAAATCCAACTGTTGTGAAGAGACAACCAGTTCACACTTTTGCCAAGCCATACAAATATTTTCAGCTTGGTTCTTCCTGAGATATAATATCTAATTATAATTGTTATAAATTCAATAAATATGCATGTGTCTCTATAATAGTGGTTGAACCAAATTTACACAAATTTATACAAATTTATGATCGACTTAGGCCTACATTAATTCAAAAAAACAATTTGTTGACATTAACCACATGACCTGGTACAGAACATGTGAAAATTCCCAATTTCCTCGAGTCAATCCATTCACATCTTCCATGCAATTATCCTACTAAGTTTCTAAGCATGTTATCAAAATTCATAATAACATTTCTTACCACTTTTTATGATAGTGCAAAGTTGGTATATATCTCTTATGTGCACATTTCTCCCAACACTTTTTCCAAGACGGAAGGTAGGGTTTGTTCGCCCTTGTACCAAGTATGAAACATGAAAACCCGGTAGCCACAGTTATGAGCCATCCATCCATCCATGGCTCCATCAATCATCCACACGGCATTCAGCAAAGTCATTGAATATGAAGAGTTGGATGCATGGGTCGGTGAGACGAGAGTGAGATCAGTGATAACCGAAGCCACAACACCAAGACGCGCGTTCTACACGACACCATGGCCAACAAACAGAACAACAGACAACAGAACAACAAACAAAGAGGCGACTTGCGACTATCCCAGCAACAACCGACAAACAACAGAGCAAGAAACACAGTAACAAGCAACAGAGCAACAAAACAGAGAAGACAATATGAGTCTAGGAGAGCATCAAACAAAGACGCGACTATCCGATCAACAATAAACACAACAACAAACAGATAGAAGGTGAGGTAAGACTGTAGTGAAGAGCAAGAAACAACCAAGCAACGGACATCACAGCAACAGAGAAGACTGGACAGAAGAACAGAGAGTGGAGCTGAGCAACAAACAAATGAGACACAAACAAAGATGAGAATATTATTGTGGAGCAGAGCAACAAACCACCGATTAACAAACAAGAACAAAAAATGGATTGAATAAAAAAAGTGAAAACATATACCTTAAAATAACACGATATTCGCCATGGTGTGTCTAAATTCGTAGCATTCTGTCATTCAAGCATTTTCAAAGAAAAAATATCAAAGCTGCAGCCTACATTTGCCACACCAATTTATGTAAACGTACAATTTATCATAACTTTTTTTTAATTACATCGATGTACGCTTGGTGATTAGATACGGTATTATAAGTCGTAAGTGATAACGCTCTTGTCTTAGTTATGAGCTCCCCCGCACCAATTTCCCCGGCCGAACATTATCTGGCCCGCGGCCTGAAGTGACCACCGCGTTAACTGTGGATGGTCACACACCGTTATTATCGCACTCATTTATCACTTATCAGGCAGCGACAAGCTCAACTGAATATTCGACTCAAGGGGTAATTCCACATTAACCCCTTCGAGCAGTTAGCGGTAGCCAGCCTACCACTTATACAAGCAAAAACACCCCCTCCACCCCCCCCTCTCCCCTCCACCCACCCATTGGTCACACATGAGCTCGTAAGATAAAAGACCATAGAAAATATACCGTCCCGCCGTCGTCGAAATATGCACAGTATATCCTTTCTCGTTCTACGCTAAATCCTTGGGATTTTGACAGAAACCGTTCACAAACTCAATGTTACCAGGAGCTCATTCAAGTTTGAATACTGGAATCAATTACGAAAACTCAGTGAAATATTGACAGTTTTCTTTTTTCAAATCATTAGATCTGAAAATGTGGTTAGGCACCGATGAAATTATAAACAAGTTGTGTGCTAAAATATCAACAAAATTTCATTTTTTGGGGGGGAGGGGGGAGGAATTGTGACTTCCTGCATAAGTAAGTAATTATTTGATTTTGTTTCACATCGAGTTTTCCCAATATTAAAAAATATTTCAGAGTATAAAACATGTTGAACGTAAATTGTATAGAGCGACAATCGGTATCAAGTGTATAGGGCCTATATAGAGCCGAGACAATTCTCTCACTGAAGCAATTATAACGCATCTACCTTAATTGGGTGCAACCATATACGTATCCTATTATCCAGGACATCAAATCAAATGTCTATTCGGTTCAAATATTTCATTTTTTCGAGGAATATATTATAATTGTTTGGTCATAATTAATTAATAATATTATATTCATTTTGAATAATAATGATAATGATTATTTTGTTATTTCCATTTTGTCAAGTTATGAGTGAAGGTGCATTAAAATCATCTATATTTCAGAGTCAGTGCACCTTGCATTTTTGTATTCATTTGATGGCTATTGTAGGTAGCAACAAACGTGCATTGACACTATACCGATGGCGATTATGGTTTCTCTACAACCCCGCCAACATTTTGGCCAATATTTGGGGGTACAAATGAGCGGATGATATGAGTGAATGTCTATGTATAAAAACATGTGTCTGATGCTGGACTCGCTGACACTACATGCTGTATGTCATGCAGTTTATCACGCAGAACCTTAGCTGACTGAGCCGGTTCACAACGGACTTACTTGACGGACACTTAGTTGATATCGATTTAACATGTAAACGGTAGGGACATAAAGTCGACGGGACGCATAGTCGACGGGTCGCATAGTCGACGGGACCGGTTAAACCCATAGTCAAGCGGCTAATAATCGAAGTGTTTAATATTCCAGTACGAAAATGTAATATAATTAATACGATGTCATTATGGTAATCGAAGGGAAAGTAAAATATCATCAAAATAATCAAAATTGATTAGATTAATTGAATTGTGAATTTTTTAATATAATGGTCAAGGCCCTAATAAATTATAATATTGAAGAAAGGATTATAAACAAATATTATTTCAATCATGAAAACGTAAATAGAATGATGAGTAGATAACTGGATTTGTCATAACGGCAATCAAATCATGTGGGTGTCGAAAGAAGCGGGAGACAGTGGTATACGATGAAGTCATGAAAGGTGAAAGGACTTCTGAAAACCCCATGCCTAATGTGGGATTTAAACTCGCCCCCAACTTGACTTCATTTTATAAAGCGGTGTCTCAGCTGAATAAGCCACGAGAGGTGTGGGGGGAGGCGAGAGGAAACTTCACAAAATTAATACATGTTCAAGCTGTAACCTTGAATTCCGGAAAAAAAGGAATCGTTTTCAAACTTTTTCTTGTTTTTTTCCGGATGGGTAGTTCAGAATTCCAACCATTTTTTTTGTTTTAAGTTTAAATCTGTCAAGACTCTGTCAACTAAATTTAACTCAAATGAAAGGAGTTTGGTTCTGGTACCGGTATGTGGTTATAATAAGAATCGCGGGCATTTGTCTTCCACATAATTCATTACTTGTCTTTAATCTTGGTTACAGTGCATATAGTGCACGGATTCTTCATTCTTATCATGGCTCTATAGGTTCAAAATGTGCAAAAATCACAGAAATTCTCAAAATTCTATGCATCGTTACTCTATAGCTATAACCACAGACAAGCTTCCCTTGTCTGTGCTATAACTATAACAATTAACGTATCGTTGAATGGATCTATGGGTAATGGCTCTCGTAAGAACGAGCAGATGATAATGAAATCATGAAGTGATAAGAGAAAGAACGTATTCTAAAACTAACGCCACATTCGGGACCTGAACCCAAGCCCAGCGGTGACATCAGTTTCTAAAGCGGTGCATTAGCTGAATGCTGGCTCGACAATGTTCAATCTATGATCTGTTTTGTATGAATAAGTATATTATATCGCCATGAATTTTGGAACGCAAAACCCTATCTTTCTTTCAATTCTGTAGCTATAGATGGATACGATAGCCTCGAACTGCTACTGTTTATACTTCATCAAAATTAGTCCACCAATTAATTTCTACCTGAAGTTAAGTGATTGTTAGACAGTATTATACTGCATAGTGAATTTTACAATTATTCAACTGTGTTTCAATAATATGTATCTTCGTCGAACAAGGTATACCATAATATGGCTTAACGACCCCACCAACAGCTAGGTTATACGGGGTACGAATGAGTCGGTGATAGTGAAACTATGAAGTGATGATAAGTGAAGGACGTTTACAAAAACCCATGCCTTATGCGGGATTCGAACCCACGCCCAACGGTGACTTCAGTGTCTGAAGCGTGCCTCAGGTGACTGAGCCAACGAGGGCGGAACCATAATATTTATTTTGAATAATTGTATTTGCATATAAATTTATTTATATGCCTATTATTTATAGTTTCGCGGAGATAAATTTCCAAGATTTTCCGGTACACTGAAAGAATGTAAAAACTAATTTAGTTTCATCTTTCCGTAGGTCATAATCAATTTATTTCCATCTTCCTCCTAAATTGAAATATACTCTTTTGTCAAAAGTGATATTTCTATTTCTACATCGAATGAAAAACACAAACAATACTATCTTCCTTCCAGATTCTAATAAGTGTGTTACGAAGAGCAATGGATGTGTGATGTTTTCCGAATGTTAGTTAGCAAGGGTTTGTCGAGTATAATTAGGGACCCAAGTCATCATAAAGACTCGAGTGGTATATTTCTACCAGTGAAGTGATTACTAAGCATGCATACATGGGCCGGGTGACCCATGATATATCGAGCATACTCAGTTCATACATTGATAACACCAAATGAAAGAGGCGAGAGGTGAAGATAACATACCCGCAATATTCGTCTCAAACGTTCATGCAGATAGGAAGTAACATGCAAAGTATTGGCAATTAGAAATGATGGCGATTGTTATCCGTTCATGAAATTTATCATTTCTATATTTCTAGACTTTTCAACAAATGTACAATTTAACCTATGTGATTAAAAGTGATATGCTCCTTATTTCCGCATCCACGACATGCAGGGCTTTTCTGTGATTGTCTCATGTTTAACTATCATCAGCTGGGTATTGGTGGTGTGGTTCAGGTACAATATAACCCACACTCATTAAATAAAGGACCACTTCAGCATTGGATTAAAATGTTGAAAGAAAGTGATATTTTAATTTTTGATAATTAACAAATTACTTCATAATTTATTCCATTTCTTTATAATGAAAAGAATGTACTGTGGCATGTATAAACTGGCTTGGACATAAACCAAGCCGTCTAAAAGCGAAACAATACACCTAAAATGCTTTCACATCTTTTTTAAACAAACTTTTTTACTATGTTTACATAATAACTCATGTTTCTGTGTACATAATAACTCATATTCTGTGCACAAAGTTCTGAAAGTTTTCACGAACATTAACTTTCACTCCATTTTTCACGGCCTTCTTGATTCTTGCAGGCTCATCACGCTCCTGTCGTCTCATCGTCACAAGCCAAAGACCCCTGAATACACGACCCATAGAATAAGACCCCAGCCTTCTTTCATTTTATTACATTGTTGAAGAAAACTCGTGACATTTTAATGATCATCGTGTGTTTTTAGCCTTATGAGCGGAGAATGGCCAAACAATTCCGGCTTACTGCTTGCTGCTTGGTTGCATGCACTTTACTGCAGTTCCACCAAAACTTCACTTCGAAACATATTCAACCATGCTTCGACTTTTCTATTTGATCGCATCACGGCTTGTCTGGGCCTCTCTCTCTCTCTCCCTCTTTCTCTCTCAGATCTAAGTTATAGGCTTCTTTGGCGCGACGGTGTCGTGATATTAGTATATGGACGAAATGTCAGGTCACCAATAAAACGGCATGGCTAATCAGTCAGCTTGCCTGCTCATCCAAGTTCAACCCCTCGCCTAATTATAAAGGATATAGCAGGCAATTATTTTTTCCTAGGGGTTGAAATAGACTTGTTCGGGTGACACTTAGAAAAAAGGTTAAGTTGATTCTCTGAGGAGACATTAGTTACTTAAGAGTATGATATTTGTGTAATATCTCAACCGAGTTCACAAAACTTTCAGACTTCATTTGAAAATAATCTTACCGATAGAAATCTCATAGCTTTTCTTCCAACGCGTGCAAATGAACTCACATAGAATATTAATAAAAATAGAATATTAAGTAGTATCAAACATTTATATGTTTGTTTGTCATTACTCTGATTTAATCGATTTATCATATGTCTTGAACATATAGATCACAGTCATTATACATGGGTCATGAATACGACTAAAAAACGTACTCAATCTTATACTATATTATCTCAAAGTCGTAGAAAATCTTATACTTAATTTTATTTACCCTCTCCTTTTCCCCTAAAGCCCTGTCCTCCATCTCTCGCTCCAACCACCACAGAACTTGGACCGGAAAAGTAATTTCTTGATAATTTGAAAGTCTCCGACGAAACAGATTCTTATTTTAAAACCACGATGCGCTTAAAAGTCGAAAGAGAAAAAACCAAAGAGAGGGGAAAAAGTTAAATCTTGACAAAACTCTTAATCGTCTTACAGTTAGACTTTTCGGTTTTCTTTATCTGAGAAAAATCTCCGCGCGTTCGTTCATTCGTTTTCGTTCGTTCTGCCTTTCTGGGTGAATATATTATATTTGCCGCATAAAAACCAATGCAAATCGACAGGACGACTTTTGCGAAACTTTTAATTCGTAAATGAGCATTATTTAGAGATTAAGTAATTATTACTATTCCAAACAAAGTGAAGGCGTTCGAAGAATCCAGTTTATGTTAGGCAAGTCTTTTCCTATCAGAATTCACAATTAACTCGAAGAAATGCTGCATATTTTCGCTTTCGGGAACGAACGTACAAAACGAACGTATACAATTATTATCAATTCATCAAGAATAGCCATTTTCGAAAATCGAAAATATCGAATTATAGGAATTAAATCGATTATCGTATTGTTTGAAAGAAATATTGATCATCATAATAGATGAATCGGTCATTGTTGACAGATAAAAACATTGAATATATTAGTATGTGTGATATATGAATTGTATAAAACCCTAAATATTGGACGTGTACGTGGTACTTGCCAAAGAAATAAAATATTTCTTTGACAGAAATACTTGCCAAAGAAATAAAATATTTCCTCGACAAGTACCACGTATACACGTCCAATATTTAGAGTTTTATATAGTTTCTCGTGGTACACTACTTCTTTATTTATTGAATATAAATTGGTTGAATCATTTGATGTCTTCCAGCAATGATTGTGTATAATGGCAGGTCAGCGAGGGGTTGCACATGACGTGTAGGCGTTCTCCGACGTAGGAACACATGTGTGACAAACAACATGGCTGTTGGGTAATGGCTCCACCCAAGGAAACAAGTCTCTGTTTCTTGTCTTAGGCCACTCAACCATAGCTACACCCATAGCTGAAGATCAGCTCCAATCATTTCACGTCTTCCGGCCGTATGGACCACCACTCGAGTCGATCATCGAAATCATAGTAAACCAATGTCACTGAGCATGCTGATCATCATCCAGGAGACTGAGGTTCGATTTTGGTTATGGTCGACCATTCTATTCAGTGTTTTCGTGATTTTTCTCAATTGTTCGAGTGAATTCTGGGATTATTACCAAATATTGGGTTACGACTGTACCAATACCATTCCAACAAAATTAGGATGATTATTCATTGAACAGATTATAACTTACACTGATCTATAATTGAAATTAAAAAATATTTATAACATTGATTGGTCTCCGATTTATCATCAAGTGTAGACGATAATAAGCAATGACAAATATAATTGTTAATACTAAAGTAGAAAATAATTAACATATAGCTAAGCAAGTAAATACAGAATGTATACAATAAAACATTCAATAACTAAAATAAGCTACGCATGAAATTATATGAATTAAAATAATTAACAAAAACTGGTTATAGGCCTGTATATATCTGTATTTAAATAATCTTAATAATATCTTCTTTCATTTTCATACTTTTGTTATATACCTTTAATTAAATTAATTTTATAATATTTCAGGATTTTTTGTAATCAATTTTGTATCAATTTTGTAAAACCATTGTACTAATGTATTGATTTTTACGCTGTACCATCTTGGTATCCCGCTATTGCGGACAGCCGTCACAATAAAATGACATTCTCTCTCTCTATATATATATATATATATATATAGGCCTATATATATTCCATCGATATCGAAATCTTAATATGAAATCATTGTTTCTGAATTGAGGCTTATGATGAATAAGAAAATCCGTTCTGAAGCTGCTTCTCATGGTTGTTTTAGGACTATTATCTACAGACTACTTCAAATGATAAAACAATCAACTTTGACGCCACTAGGTCTTCTGCGCTGTCTGTGAACATACTTTTTCGCCGCAGATAAAAGTATCTCAGTTTACAAATGTCCGGAACACATTATAGGTAGGCCCTACATATAAAACCTTAGAGATTCATCCGGATATCACCAGCATTGGTACTTCAAGAGTAAACTAAACACACGTAGGCTATGTTGCTATCTTCCACCCATAAAATTATAGATAGGCATATAATAATGAATAAGGACATATCTGTGAGGAAAAATTGTAACTGAAAGTATATGTTATTCTTGAATAGAATGGAGAGATGAAAAAAAAATGAATGATCGCTAAGCGAATTAAAAATTGTACAAATGTTTCCTTGAAATATTACTTGAACCTCATAAAAGTTGTAAGTGTTCAAGCTACGCTCTGTCCAAGTCCTCGGTGACTGTTCAACATGCACATTCACTTGAAACACGAAGGATCAGAAGCGTACGGTGGATGAGATATGCATCCACACGCATTACTCCGGATTAGTCTTAACTACAGTCTTATGGAAAGTCGTAGTTAAATTTTGCTACTTCATTTTCAAGAAAGAATGTCACTTATATTTTTGTTTCAAGATTTCGAAGAGAAAAAAAGAACTTGAAGATGAAACTGTGTGTGTTTCTCTCTCTCTCTCTCTCTCTCTATATATATATATATATATATATATATATATATATATATATATATATATATATATATATATATATATATATATATATATATATATATATATATATATCTTTCTCTCTCACACACTCTCTTTGTATAGCATTTTAGTATTCAAGAAGTTTCTGCGTGGTGTTTGTTTTTATATTATTTTATGAATAATTTCGTGGTCTCGGAAAATAAAATCCAGGAAATGGAAATATGGTTAACGTTTTTAAAGTCGTAGACTGGATAAATAATTTCATCTCACGGTTAAAATCTGAACTGTATATTAAAACAAATAAAAATACTGAATATTATAATTCCCGTGGCTGGCGGTAGATTATGCAGCGAGTGAGAGTTGGTTGGGGAAGGATAGGAGGGTGGGGGGGGGGGGGGGGGGGGGGGGAGGGGGGGGAGGAGGAGGGGACACTAAATTATCTGCTGAAGACAATTATTGCCAAGCGCTATGCTTCTTCTTTGTCCTGTTTTATTTCTAGAATTTCTGATTAAATATACTTTTCAACTGTTATGCTATTTTCTTTTTCGTTGTTTCTACTACTTTCAACTTTTATGCTATTTTCTTATGAGAGATGAGTTTCGGTTGGACCGCAAATTATCTGAATCAATTTTCAACCCTGATTTGTATTCAGTTCAAACATTTCAAAATTGCTATATTAGAAATATTGAAGTCGAATTGGAATAAATTTGGGATTTTTTTTCCATCTGTAAATAAAGTTCAATTGTTATATTATATCTACAGGCGTTTCGATTTTTGTTTCATTTTCCACGAACTAATAACTCTAAATAAAAAGTTGTAGGAATATTATCCATCAGCTTAGTGATCTGTAGAAAAATAATACATGTCTTACTGTTACTATCGTTCATGTGAGAAATATTTCCCACTAAGCTTTGTACTTTATCTCTCATGTGCCTTATTTATACTTTTACATTGAGAAAAAAAAATCAGTTATCTTTCATCGTTGACAAAAAAAAATCAATAATTTCGTCTCACTTTCAATTCTAGCCTATAGATTTGATGTCAAATAGTTTCCCTGCAGCGTCCTCAAAACTGACTGCAAGCTCATTAATCAAAATGTGTTGTTGTAGAAATTGCATTTAAACAACGATCCTGTGGAGGACTAAGGTGAACGTGAATCAACAGAGAATGCATGAACAGAAAATGGGTCAATAATCTGTGGGAAACTTGTTAATTGGAGTGAAATATACCTACTAATACAACATCGCTCTGCTATATATAGTTTAAGTGATATTGTATCAATTTATTTCCATTCATTTTGATTTTTCCCCGTGACAGTGTTTTGTGACTTATTTGGATAAAATTGTCTATACCAGTATATAATTATGTAGATAATTTTCTCATATTATATAGATATTAATTTCGTTATCTGAAACACTTGAAAATATAATATTTGCATATACTAATGCATCACATCAGTTTCTTAATCCTAATTTGTATTCCTATTATATGCTACAGGAATTGATCTTTATATCTATTGGTAGCTTGTTATGTAAACGTGACATTAAATAGTGTGGTTCTTCCTTATACAAAATGAGTTTATGTTTTTCAACACGAATGGCATCACGTCGTCATACTGGTGAACTTCGTGGTTACACTGGAAAATCTTTGAAGTTTTCTTTGACAAAAATTACTGCATGACTAGAGGATAAAAATACAGTATAGGGTGAGCAGTACATAAAATTCAAAGTGAGATCTGCTATACAAGATGTGAATTGACTTACATTGCCGATGATTCTTATAGCTCGCCTAATGCAGTTCCATGTTCGTTTTACAACATATTGAAAATTGTCACCCACCTCCCTTCACCCTCCACGCCAATGGAATTCACCTGGGCCATGTTGAATCATTCTCATTCATTGCTTGATTAAGAATAATATCTGTGTTTGATTTCACATAGGGCACTCATTTGATTCCGTTTGGCACTGCTTTGAAGCCTAACGCTGTGTAGGCATGGTTATTTGGTTATTCCTTAATCGTTTCTTTATCTCTCGCTCATTCGAATCTCCGTATAACCTGGATGTGTTGGTAGGTCACTAATTGAACATCCAAAAAAATCAATGTTTCCATATAACTAAGAGACAGTAGCTCGTTTCTATTCAAATTTACATTCAACGACACACTGTAATGAAAACTGAGATATATTGGCGTTGGATGATTTAGTCAAGGATAGCGGAACGATGGGATTAAGGTTTATTAGGTACTGGAAGGGACAGTGGGAGAGAAACGGTCGTGGCGTATACTGTAAAAACGATCTCGGCAATTACCTTGCTATACAGAGGAAAAATAAGAAAAGCTTTACTGAAAAGATAGATGGTGGTAGCGAGTATTGAACCGAAGCCCGATATTCCTTCATCTCCCGGTCACACATGTAACATAGCGCGTTACCACTGAGCTACCAGTGCATGTCGTCTCTATATTACAATATTATGGTATTTGTTTTAGTGGTGGTATAGGTCTGACTTCTTAATCGTCTATTGTTTTTGCTGTGATCTTATCTCTAATGTTGTAGAATAGTCCCATGACTTATGATAGTATAGATAATAGTATCAAGTGGCCAAAGCCCAATGGTCAGTGCAAGCTTTCTACACTATTAACCCTGGTTAACGTAAGATTTATACTAGTTAAAGTGATAGCCACAAGCAAAAACTGAGCGTTGCGTGCCATGTTATCACTGGAAGATATCAGTCCATCATTGAAACTGTATGAAACTGAACGGAACTGTAACCATCACTGAATGTAAAGAGACTTTCACAACAACACAATTTATACTATGTATATTTTTATAATGGTGCTTAAGGGGGTGCGTGCACGGTGCTTACACAAATCGAGAATTATTCATCCTTACCATTTTTCCATTTTCAAAAAACCAGTGTAATTGAATGAAAAGTTCACCTCTCCAACATAATTTTTTATTCCTTAATTAATATTAGATTTTATTTTTGTGGATTTAATCAGTTTTGAGATAATACGACAGTGAATTTCATCACATTCTTTGTATTCATTGATGTATTATTCCAATACTGATTGAAATAAATGAAATAGAATGTCATATTAATCAAAGAGCATACAATTATCTTGGAGATGTGAACTTTTCATTCAATCAACTGGTTTTTGAACATAAAAAAAATTAATGAAGGTGAATTTCTCTATTTTTGTAAAGACCGTACAACAGCCAGGTTATATGATGGAGGAACGAATGAGCGGGTGATGTCTACTGAAACGGTGAGGCCACAAGATGATGAAAGGCGATAGCCCGTTTACAAAAATCCGTGCCTTATGCTGGACACGAATTTATGCCCGAATTTAATTCACTTTATGAAGCTGTACCTTGTGACTGAATGGACCACGGAGGGCCAGATGTAGATTTATTCAATCTTTCTTAAAATAATTGATCATCTATTCATATAACTGATCTTCTTATCTTGTTTTCACCGTAACACCAGTTCGGAACCATTATAATTTTATTGAATTTCATACTCATTTCCATCCCGAAATAAGATCCATTTATTCAATTATTTATTCATTCATTTTGAAAAAATAACTCTTCATGTTTTAGATAACGTCATAACAGATGAAAACATTCAATTTCGAGATAATGATCACCCAAGTTCTTTCCACCCCATTATAATGAAGATTACATTATTTTATTCTTTCATTGAATTAATTCTGGTCATAAATGGAAAACCAGTTCAATAGTGAGGAAATGTATGGATTTGTGCGAGCTTGATAAACAGCGTCATATTTAATTTCATTCATGTAAAAGAATTGAAGTAATACATTTCAGTTTGTTTGAAGTTAATCATTATTTGACATGGTATGAGTTTCCAAATATTTCAGTACCTAAGCCTATATATGAAAAGTATATGATTGATTTCTGAAAAAATTCACATTGCATTTTGCTTAGTTCCTAGTAGAAAATATAATTGAAATTAATAAAAATATATCGGCACATGCAGCGCAGTGGTTAACGCGCTGGAGTTCAGATTGTTGTGATTAACTCTCATATGATGATTATTAGTTCATATCCAGTATTGCTCTAAAACAGAATTAGAATTTTGGTTTACTTCCAAATCAGGCAAACTAGCTATGCAACGGTAACAGCTATAGGCCATAACCTCCGTGTATGTTTGAAAATATGAAATTCCTATAAAATGAAAGGTTATAAAATGTTCAAAAAATATAT
Organism: Brachyptera putata; assembly: GCA_907164805.1. NCBI lineage: Eukaryota > Metazoa > Arthropoda > Insecta > Plecoptera > Taeniopterygidae > Brachyptera > Brachyptera putata. Next base: position 30,309,501 of record OU015463.1, on the reverse strand, counting down.
TTTCCACAAACACTCATTTGAGGGTCTTGTATGCGTTTGCACAAAAACCATTTAAATCATCTAAAATATCAAACACATAACTAAACCAACACTTCTGAAAAGATTATTGCTCCTTTTTTACAGATACATAAAAACCTTCATTCATCATCACCAACCGAGTTGACCTATCCGTGTGACAAAAGAGTTTCCCTCAGTCGATGTACACACATGAATGTGACAATATATATGCATTTTGTTCAGTCATTGTCAGTATACTAGATTACCAAGGCTGTGTAGATGTAGGCTGCATGATTAGACACTTGTTACACATTAATTGACATTGATTCACCAGAGAGATAAGAGCGAACAAGAGTCTGAGATACGATCACCGACTAGTTATTAGTTTACGGTTCATACACACATATTCACTCGTCTCATTGATTTCATTGACAAAAAATACACATTATTATCGACTAGAATAATATTGTGGGATTGTTATATTTTATGTATAGGGCCTATAGCTCTATGTACCAGATATTTTATTTATGAAATAAATCCTTATACGCCTTGATATCCCTGATATGCCTATACTTGTTTTTGAAATATAGAGTGTGCTATAAAGTACTATAAAAAAGTGATCAGATCAACCACAAAAAAATATATTGCAATTGATCAAACCTTTTGCCAGCAGAATTTTCGATCATTGAATTGTACTCGATTTGCATTCGCGTTTTATTCGTGCGTGAAAAACTTGATTGACCAATGCTATTGAGACAATCAAATTGGCGATTTTGTACAATTCAATTGTTCACGCGTAGGTCTATAGCCTCAGCAATATCTAAAGCTAGGTTAGACCGTGTGTTATTTCTATAGTCATACGGTATAACCAGTGTGTGATCGGTGTGGCCAGAATTAGTGGTGTGTAGGAACACATGGAATAGCGTGTTATTAATTGTAATACTATTAAGGCCCAGCGGGAGTCTGACACAACTCTTCAAGCCTCGCCACTCCAATTAACCTGACAACTCATGGGGAAATAAGAACAACAATCCGTCTTACGTCCTACCGACCTTCCTGCCTGCATGGCGTCCATTTAGTCATATTAGCTGCATTACATACGATACGTTATCATCACAGATGAGCAGTATCTGATATATATATATATTGAAGTATACGTCAAGATACTGATACTAGATCGTGTCTCGTATCTTGGTTGGAATTTGAAAAATGTATCCCATATCATGTGTCTTTCTAATAACAGAAATGTATTTGTGTCTTCATCACACATTTTATGGGCAAAATTGACATTTGTCTTCATATTTTGTAAGTACCTTTTGCCATCTCTGGTTATCTTATACGAACTTCACGGTTTATCTCGTCTTTCAAATCGAATTATTAGGGCTCAATTCTGAATAAGTACCGTTAATGATACTAGAGCTGGATGAGCCAGAAAATACGTCATTTTAAAATGAATATAAGCTTTACAGCAAATCTTAAGTGGGTAAATGATTCAATCCATATCAACGAATATTTTCCGTATATCATATATATTGACCCACAAACAGTTATAGGTTTTCACCGAGAAGGAATAAAAGTAGGCCTATATAGTGAAATATTCAAGGTTTTCGACTAGATAACTAGATCGACTAGATTATTAAGCATATCTCTCTTGATGATATACATTGTGTAAGTCATATAACTCTTTCGCATATATGACTATACTTATTAATAGGGCTTCAACAGTGTGGTATATCGGTGTGTATAGAACGGTGTAAAACAAAGATGAACAGGCCTGAAGGTTGTTCGTAACCACACTCGATGAAATAATATATAGAGAAAATACGAACATGTTTTTCTCTCATTCTGAATAATTGAGTTGGCTGTTTCTTAGAATTCTCTCAGATATAGATGAAAACTAATACAAAAATGAATAGAACACCTCAATTTGACGAACGGAGTGTTTCACAGTTTCTAATCGAAAGATCCTATAATCTAGCAGTTACAAGGACATGAGTTTTATCATTATCGAATGCCAGCCAGAAAATGTACTCCATCAAAATAAACCGATTGATGTATAAGGTATATAGCAGCCACGAACAGGCGCCACGTTTTTAAACTAAAACAAAGAACTACTTTTAAAAAACGCTTAATCAATTTTTTCAACGTTTCTTATCCAATTTCCTGTCGGGCAAATTCGTCGTCAAAAACAAACCGGTAGGCCTGAATACGTTTTTTTCTCTCTTTCGAAAAACTCATTCTAAAAGTGGTTAAACTCATTTTTCACTGGTTGACTTACGGGTGAGTGCTGTGAGCTAGGCTGACCGCTGGCAGTATTTCTGGTCATGCAATGAAGTCAGGTAACCTACGAGTATCTCTCTCTCCAACCAATCTCTCTCTCTCTCTCTCTCTCTCTCTCTCTCTCTCTCTCTCTCTCTCTCTCTCTCTCTCTCTCTCTCTCTCTCTCTCTCTCTCTCACACACACGCCGAGGCGGCCTACCACAAAACAACAAGCGAAAGACTCCTCATTATTATTACCTACTATTATTATTAGTTGCATGTGACGCAACGATCCTACAATATACACCTGTCCACCTTCCGAACAAACTCATTTATATCCAGAGAATAGTTGGTGGTGGTTGCGTGCAGTCCGATCTGCTTTCTTACATCTCAGAGAGATGGAACAGATGAATTCGATATTACGACATGGGAAAAAACACGACTTCAAACTATCCAAAACGGACAAGTACCTTTCTTATGATTTCTGGACACTTTTTCCGTGTGTGGGAGTTTTATGGAGAGAATTTTTCCAAGAGCATACTTTTTTCTGTGTGACTAAGACTTCGGAATCCCTAGATAATAATCCACTTAAAATAACGTCCAGGCATAACAAGAGATATTGGACGTGAATTTGGCTAACCACTGTGGTAACATAACTATTATCTACATGTCCATTGTTGTTCATAAAAACATCTCTTCCAATGAGATGGGCTACTTTTGAATATGCCAAGTTAATGCAGTCGATCTAAAAGACAGTGATTTTGTTATAATTTGGTACGATAAGCTCTGGTAATAGCTCTGTTAATGAACATAACACAAACAAATCTCAATATCCTAGACACCTATAGAGCTTGCTGGGCTAGGGACGTTTTCTTGTTCGGGTTTATTTGGTAAAGGTCTAGGATTATTGTTATATGCTATATGACCACAATATTGAAAAAGAGTTCTCATTTGAAATGATTTTTTCTTAAATTGAGAAAACAAGAGTTACAAAAAATTACAGATTAAATTATTCAGGTACAAAATAATTCTAGAAACCAATCATCTTCATTATTAGAAACTATAGGCTAAACCATCACAAAATTGGTCGCTGTGAGGATTGAGTAATATATACTTATATTTGTTGTCATAACTTGTGTAATATCGTTATATGATCAATTTGAAATTAATAAAATATATTCGATTCGATTCTGAATTTAATTCCATTTTATTTCATTATAAGTTCATTTAGCATCCAGGCCATCATTGTTCACGCTATAATGCCGCCTCTAACTCGAGATTTAAACTCCAATAGAATTATATTAGTGTAAAATGGTGAACATGACCGTAAATTATTGTAGGAGGCCTATAAAGTCGTACTTTAATACATCAATACTATATGAATTACTCTCATATGAAACATTGTTTCTCAAGTCATTTTATCTGATACATAAATAGCTATAATAGATTCTTACACACAAGAGAAAAAAAAAATCAAAACTTGAAATAGAACGAATCCGAATAAACTCAATCGTTGCTGAAATATGGGTTACATTCTAATATGTAATACATGGCTATATAACCTACATTAGGTATTATACAGCATAGGTATTAGTGCTAGATGAAATGATATAATTATGACTTCGATTTTTTTTTTTTAATATCAGAAATAAGTACTTTCAAAACAATACAGATAATAGAGCTATGTATGAAACTAAATCACAGCTATTTGCTGAAGGTTTCTGTTATTTATTCAGCGTATTACCTTGTCTTTTTTCAACTCGATACACAAGTTTTTTTAAATAACACTTCGAATAAGTTTACATACATGTATAGAATTTCATCAATTCGAAATCAAAATGATAAGAACAAAGACGCAGTTAGGCCTATATGAATGTATATGAACATAAAAGATAATATGTGAAATAATATGTCCAAACAAGTAAAGTTATAAAGTTAAAAATTGAAATTTAATAAACACATACAATTTTTATATATGTAGTAGATATAATACACAAGAGCTGGTTAAATGAAGTAACTTCAACTTCACACCTTCACATGTTTCTGGAGAGATATTCATCACCACTATTTCCCGTGAATATAAACTCGTAACCAAGTTGAAATTCCGATACGATCTTCCATGTACCTCAAGTCAACACTGTACCAGATAAAAGTGATCAAATGACAACACAGCTCTTCTTAGACACTCGGATCTCGTCACTCATCATGCATGTACACTTACCGGCACACAAAATAGTGTAGTCCGAAATTTGAATCCAAACAAATGTATATTTTACCGTCAATTGTGTCATGGACTTTTGATGGAAAATGTATCTATATTGTCTGCTAGTTTTAATAAGTAGAGTTAATTGAAGTTTCATCAGGTTGCATTTTAATTCAGCATAATCGACCATTTTTTGTGATCGCTAATACATATTTCTTTCCTTGTATCCAAGAGAGAAGAATGTTACCTGAAACGAACACAAACGTCACCATCATATTAGAACCTAGCTGTACTACTTTCAGGTTACCGGTATTGTGATTTTTCAGGACGAGGTTAATACAACAAGAAACGAAACTTCATCCTTCAACATATTTATATTTCCTTAAAGTTGCATCGAAATTATGTAATTAAAGAAGTTTTCAATGTACAGCTGTGAGACGTCCTTCGAATTCCGTGAATACAAGTATAGCGACGAAATTATGTTATGTTCGAAATGGGCAGATAATGGTGAGAGTGTAGGTAGCATTGGTGTCATGGACGTTGCACATTGGACGGTGGCGAATCGTTTGGAAGCGACTGTAGAATGCAGACAGTAGAACGTGGTAGATAGAAAGAGACAGACAAACACAGAGAGGATTATCATATTTTGATAGGCAGTTCAAATTTCGAAGAGGGTTCTTTGCTTAGGGCTGAGTTGAACTTGAAGGAAACTTTGGTTTGAAGTGAGAGGCGCAGTTGGAGTGAGAGCGAGATAAGCTTGGGTGGGGGAAGAGAGAGAGGGAGGGAGAAATACAGATGGAGCTCCGTATAATAATAATACTAATCTAAGAACGTGTATACAGATGACGGTATTGACAAAATTGGGTACAAAAAATTGCATGAGAACTATATATAATAATAATTATTTTACCCACTGAAACAATAACATATTCAATAACATATTAATGTAGTCACACTTCTAGTCATACACGTATATTATTACATTATAAAAATTGAAAAATACCATTTGTCTCATTTTATTTGTCCAATTGAGGCGAACACATGCCAGAATAATACCAAGACAGTAATTTTATATTGATGCCATTTTTTGAGTACGGTAATATACTAATAATACTATTTTTCATTGTTGAAAATTCTATTGTAATGCAGTAGGTCAAACGTAAATGCCCGGCCCTGTGCCCGACAATGTGCCCGATGACATTGCCGACAGCCTCTGCATGTACATGTCATTATGGATTTGATTGTGTTCTTGATCACTCCTATCTCTCAAACTTACATCCATGGCTTGTAATAACATGCATAAAACCATTACAACTTTGATCGGCTACGAAACACGTTTTCTCGAATGCAATTTTTAGATTTCGATGCTGTAGGGCCTATAACTTCGACGACTGAGAATGTAATCACTTCAATTTGACGCCTGCTGGTTTACTAGTCATTAGAACACTACACTCCTCTTATGAGACCACTCCTTTCATTAATATTAATCAAATGAATAAGCTCTTCAATGAAATTAATAAATATGCAAAAGATTGACACTCCAAATGGTGAATGATACATTCTAATAGCAAATACGAAATGGAATATATTGAAATTACCATTTTTAAAAGTACTATACGGCTCGTCATTCTACCGACATACAATAACCCGGTATAGGTTTGTACTCGAAATGACAAACCTCTAACAAAACTAGACGGCCGTAACAAAACGAGCCGTCGTCCTTATAGAGTGGCAAGAGGGAGACCGATAAAACTATAGTATGTGTAATGCTGTGGCTCCGGCTTGGGTTTGGGCTGGGGGCTAAAAGAAAAAAGAACATCCGAATCTGGCAATCGAAGGAGAGAGAGAGAGAGAGAGAGATGCAGAGAGAGGGAGAGAGAGAGAGAGAGGGGGTGAGAGGGTTGTGGGGTCGGGTGGGGTTGGGGGGAATGGTTAAAGCATGGAAGTTGGTCTTCGTGTGATTGACGGGATCCTCATCAGTATTCCTGTCTCGTGATTGGTGGAAAGCGAGCTGTCAATCAACTCTCACAACCACGCCTTCCTACCCCACGTCTGCTAGTTTGGCTTCGTGCTGCCAGCTATATAGAGCCAGCCGACTTCCACGTATAGTTGTTGGGAATAATGCGAGGTATTAAAAGTACGTTCATATAGAGACACGGCATATATCTACCAGCCGGCAATCCTGGCGAGCCCGGAATGATCTCAAAAGATTCGTACCGTACATACATCCACGACAACCGGTCGATTCTCATCTTTGGCGGGCAAGTGTTAGTACAATCTTTAGCATTCATACGAATTGAGTTGGTATCCGTGAAAAACTTTCAGTTCTCAAATAACATTTAAAATGCTCACCATTGCTAGCAATATAGTTCTTTTGACGGCCCGGAAATTCGAGCAGGCGTGAGGCTCTATGAAAGGCAGTGTGCATGGTATTCTTGCGACCGTCGTTTAGTCGCTTGGTTTACCGGCACCTCCACTATTGAACACGACTAGACCAGACTGGACTCACGCTAGAACATAACTATCCATATATGTACTCGTGCTGTGTTCACAAACCGGCTCCTCCACCTCTATTTATTCTATTTCTTCATTAGGAATAACGACGCAATATAATGATGTTTAATGTCTATTGGTAGATTGATTTGAGTAGATGGTTCGGACAGTAGGAAGGAAAATGTCGTGCTTATTGTTAAGGATCCATCCCAGTATTCAACTTGATGACAGTGGGAAACCATGCACGTAAATTCTTCAATAGGATGGTGGACCATGGCATAAATCGAACCCTGATTCCCCCCCCCCTCCTTTCCCGATCCTGGTACGGGTACCACTAACAAAAGTAACCTTTGATTCTCGACATCATTTTTTTCTCTGCATACAATCGGACAGTGGTCACAAACCGACAATCTATCCTCATTACCTGCACATTTAACGGGATCAATTAATGGCTGAAATTTTAATAAGATTTATATAAGATTTCATAGGATTTTTGTGGTCTTTCACTTACATCGTTGATATATTCTTATAGATACTTATTTCACTATAAATATGCCTGTATAGACACAATTGATTTGAATTGCAGTGATGTGGAAATGACCTGGAACGGCGTCATGGAAGTAACATTGCTCATTGACTAAACGCATGTGAAGCTTTGTTCAGAGACCGGTGTAACGGGATAAGATTATATATTATTATGTACATAAAGTTATACCGGTATATCTTTAATTTTCCATACTTATATACCACCCACTAATATACCGTGACACCGGCACCTCCACACCCATAATCTACTCGCACAGCTCGCTGTAGATACACCTTGGATGTAACGACGATCGTAACATATTCGGTGACCTACGCTATAACTGAATCATTCCATTTTCCAACGATCATTCTGATTGTAAAAAGCAACGTTACATAGGCCTAACCTTCATTATCATTATTATTATCATTATTATTTAATGAACATATATCACGAGGTGTTCATCACATTTTAATTTGAATCTGAGAAAATCTACATTCGCAGTTTGAACTTCAATGAATTATTGAGTGAAATGTATTTTCTGTAATTTGGATAACTGAATAGACAACTTTTTAAAAATAGTTTTGGTATTCGAATCTGGATTTGTTTATTCAAGTCTCATTGTCATTTCAATCAAATAATATTCGTTATACGTCATTTTTGTCATCAATCTTGAAATATTCAGATTTGTATATTTCATAGAGTTAAACAGAAGTTTGCAGATCGATTTGTGACTTGAACATTTCAGTAAAATCTGGAAAGTAAGCCTACTTTATCGTTCAGCGAAAAATTAAAATTCAACGGAACATTTACAAAATCGGACTTTTAGGCTTTTTCAGAATTTCCCATTTTTATATGAATGAATATGAATTTTCGTTTTTATTGCTAAAGATAATACTATTATTTAGCTATGTTCCTTACCGACTTCATCTGAAGTCAACCTATAGGCGTATGATATACTTTCATATGATTTTGTCTTAGACTTTTTTCAAAGACAATGTGACACGTCAACAAACAAGCAAAACATGCGGGGGAGCTTGACAAATTCAAATTCAGACAACTACATATGATTTTAAAAAACTTGAATGAAGTCGACTGAGTACTGTATACTGCGGTGAGTGTTAAATTATTTGGTCCGAAAAGTAAAGTTTTTTGATCAAGATATCTAAAAAGTAATTAAAATATGATCACGCCAAGTAGGCCTATAGCTGAATATAATTCAATTCAATGCATACATTTCTTCGAGCTATGATGTAAAGGGTCCTGAAAAAATACTTCTCAAATTTCTCAAATCTACGTTTACTCATTATTCCTCATTGAAATACAGAAAATATAAGGGAAATATTCAAAATGTAAAATCTATAGTTTTAGTCATCTCCATAATAGTGATGGATATGATATTGACTCGAAAAATAAGGCCATCATTTAAATGATATTTTTCAAATCTATATTCATTCTATTGATATCTCGAATCCTCAGGCAGCATGCGCAAAAACGTTCCTTAGTCAACTGGCACTGTCAAATAGTCAACAATAACGATTTTGGTATTGCTGTGCATCAAGTTACAAGTGCAAGGTGCAGTTTCTCAAGATACATAATGCAACTGTCGCTCCATCTCCAGCCAAACACTTCGTCACTCATCGCACATCTGACGTTGTCAGAATACCCGAGACCACCGTGTTCAGACTTGGTAAACCGAAACACCCGCGTTATCTAGCTCTACTCAGATCAATTAATATCACTCGCCACCTCAACTCTTGCTTGTGACAATAATCCTGCTACATTTGTTAGTCTTTCCGACCCAATAGCTTTGCCAACTCGGGATGTCTCTATGGGGCTGATGACAAACGCGGCAAACAATCGGTATCCGTCATCCGTCCTTTGAACAATACACTGAATAAAATAACTCTCGCTATCCCAGTAACTCTATTTGTAAATGTTATGCTTGTATTTATAGGTCGAACAGTATATTCTCTTTCTATTAGGGACTATAAATGACTCGCACTGACTCACTAATTCTTATCTCTCGCTTCTTTTTTATCACACTGGGTGGAGGACCAAAAACATCACCATTTTTACTCTTTGGTGGAAAAAAAATATGAAATAATATATCCACAGGGAATCTTTAATATATACAATGATCGAATATAAACTGTTATTTCATGAATATTTACATTCAATTACTAATACTGATAATTGATTCATTTAAATTGAAAACAAATATGCAATATTTTTCGTTTGAAAGAGGTTACAAAAATATTGGTAGACATTTTTCACTTATTACAAACTGCAACGTCCGTATCTTTTATAGAAGGATCCATTTTATTAGTAATGCGAGAGTATCTCGTTTTTTATTTGCTATAGAAAAACAAATATTATCTGAAATATCCGCTACATTGCACGTGAAATAAAAATGGCTGACAGCAATATTCATCACATGTCAAAAAAGGAGACATTGTGTAAAAACGTTTTTCGCAAGCACTGCTTTAAAATATGAATCCACACCTCCCCTCTCTGTCATCAAGGTCACTCAGCTATCACCATGTTACCACTATCACTATTACCCGGTACTATCCCGGTCGCAATATAATATTGGCAGTTGTTGAAAGTATATGGTTTGACTATAAAGAGTCTATAAAAGTTTATATTATATTACCTATATGCAACCGAAGTTCAACGTTTCATTTTTATTTTCCTCCTTTGGTAATGGGAGGTATATTGAACTTGGTGGAGAATTTTCCTTACTTGATATATTTATACAATTCTTACAAATTCTCAAAATTCTTATGTTTGTTAGAATTATCAGCTTAAAATCGACTAACCGAACTATCTTGGTGGAAGTGCCAAGTTTCAGATTGGACATTCCTTCTGTAGATATTCGGCTCTCTTCAGCTCGTACCATGATTTATATGTATGCCTACGTTTATGGTGAAAATGAGAACTAGAATTATATAATTCAAAAAATAAATAATTCAAAATACGACAATAATTATTCCTGATTATATTACTATCAAACCAATGATTTGGTGTGTAAAATTATAAAATACGAATACGATAATGAAAAATATCGATACACGACTATAAGTTAATCCCACTAATTTATTTCACAATCTCAGAAAAGAGAATATGATTTCCAGAAGAAACACAAATCCATATAGATGACCGATACAGTGACCTTCCAGTTCCTATTAGGCCTATATGAAAAGTCAAGTGCATTTCTACAACACGGTTTCACGGTTTCAAATAAAAACCAAGTAAGCATAAAACATCGAGAAAGAAACGTTTATATACGGAATAGAAGTGAAACATGAATAATCATTCGCATTTGTATGAAACAACGCTCGGATGATTCGTCTTCTCCATATGGCAATGCGTTCGAAAACATAAGTTATTTCATCATAGCAACTTTGATTTCATACAAGCCATTTTTACTGTAAATCATTTCTCTTTCCCTTCTTCTTCACTTCGACTTTTCTATAATCACATGCAATACCATAGCAAAGCTGAAATCTCTTTCTTTGTGTGAAGGTGGTGGCAGTGAAGGGCGGTGGAGGGAGGGGGGGGAGGGCACCAGCCCACGACTCCATTTGTCAAAACTCGAAATGTTCATCTAAACGGCGCTCTGACGTTCAAATGAATAGAACTGCTTTCGGCAACACTTGTGATAAACTTGAGGCAAAATTGAAACACTACGCCTGGTAGAGGTGCCAGGTATAGAACGGGTCCATGCAGCGCTTTTGTACGTACGTTGCACTTGTTATTGCCACCGTGTAATAATGATGTCTGTTAGAATTCATGTTATTGTTATCTGTTATGTGAGGTGATGTGCTGATCGAAGCTCAAGGCACTGAATGTACTTGTAAGGATGCGGCGTGTGATAGAGAGGGAGAGAGAGAGAGAGAGAGAGAGAGAGAGAGAGAGAGAGAGAGAGAGAGAGAGAGAGAGAGAGAGAGAGAGAGAGAGAGAGAGAGAGAGAGAGAGAGAGTGGGAGGGAGGCGGGGGACGGGGGACGGATATTAAATTTCACCTGGCGTCAGTTGGTGTCACTTAGGGAGATAGAGATGACGAGAACAGAGAAGGAAAAAGACAAACAAAAAAAATTCAAAATGTATTCTATAGAGTTTAAAGAATCAGTTATGTAAAAAGTTGAATAATATTTGAAATAACTTTTCAGCTCCGAACTTTGTTTTAATATAGCAGATGCAGAGAAGTTTTCCAGAGAAAAATAAAAAATATATAGTATAAACTTGGTATAAGCCTATAGTACATAAATAAATCTGACACTAGACTACTGTGGATATTCTAATGCATAGTACTTCATTTGAATATCATTGGCAAAACTTTCCACAAACATGTGGGAAAATTGTATATTTTACTGCTCTATTTTGATCAAATATCAAGTCGTTATCAGCAGTTCATTTCAAAACCAGGATATTTCGGATTTCATCTTCCACAAAGAAGAATTTAATCAGGAAAATAATATTGTGCTTTTTTTAATAAATCAGAGAAATAAAAGAAATTATTAGCGCACTGTTTTATCCATATGGAATTTATTCCTCATGGTAAAATAATGAAAATATCCTCTCTGCATAGACCTATTTTACATCATGCAAATTCCACACCTTTTTTTGTTATTGTTCTTTAGAATTTGTCCGATATTGTTTTCAAATTCAATAAGATTTTGAATTATTCAAAGATTATGTTTATATTATTTCTTCTAGTGTGGGTTTTCAGAATCTTTTTCTCATTTTCTCAAAATTGGTTGCGCTCAACTTATCCCCCCGTATATTCACAGTTCCATTCTGGTTTAAGTATTATATTGGACGAAACTTCCAAGTTTCAAGGACTGAAACATTTGTTTCAAGGACTGAGCTCATTTTGAAACTAACTTACCTGTTCTTTAGGGTTGGAATTTACTTTTTATTTGTCCTGTTGACAGATAGGTGAAGTGTGAAACGGTTGTTTTATGTTTTATTTATCTCGTAAAAGTACTCCTCTGATATCTGAGACATTTAATGATGAGGTAGACCAAGGACATTACTAAATCCGTATCAAATTACAACTTTTCTGAGAACAAATATTTCAACTTCATCTTGCTCGTAAGTTTTCTTTAGATTCAACGATAATTTCATCCAAAAGATACTGAATTGTAGAAACACTAAATCTATACTCCTACCTACAGTCCTAAGTTAGATGATGTTATTATGTGAAAAAGTAAAACGTTGGTCAGTAAAGCAATTTTACCTGGGGTGAAGTTGAAAAATACGAAAAATAAATTCCGACAAGATTGGAATCATTCCATCAATTATTCATTCAATTCAAAATTCAATACTCAATCAATTATTCTGATGGTCAATTGTCAACATTGAAGAATGGATTCAAGATTTAACTACGCCTGAATGTGGCGCATCACGTTGACGACATGCGAAACAAGTTTTGTTAAAAATGGTTTTGCTTTTTTACAGAAAACGGTCTTCCACGCCGGCTGCGTACTGCCTACACCAACACTCAACTTCTAGAACTGGAGAAAGAATTCCACTTCAATAAGTATCTGTGTCGACCACGTCGTATCGAAATCGCTGCATCATTAGATCTAACCGAAAGACAAGTGAAGGTCTGGTTCCAGAACAGAAGGATGAAACACAAGCGACAAACTTTGACAAAATCAGGAGATGAGGATCCTGATAAAGATTCGTCGTCTATTAAAAAGGATAAAATAGTTCAAGATGAGAATAGTAAGAGTTGTCAAAATTGTGACCAAGGAACAACAATGGAACCGGGTGCACCTCGTGCTAATAATAATAACTCAAGTGTTAATAACAATAACACATTTAACAATAACAATAGTAATGCCAGTTCAGGAAGTAGTGTAGCGAGTAGTATAGGAAGTTCTTTCGAAAAAATGGTCACCGAAGAAGATTCGAGATCGAACGAATCTCGAGTGTTAAATTCGCCAAACTTAATTGTGACGCACAAAAAACTAGAGATTAAACTTGAAGGTAACAAAACGCCCCCAATGTTATTGGGTAGTTGTGCGGGAAGAGTTAATAAAAGTCCACCTAAAGACCCTGCGAAAGAAAGCATCGTGCTCCAGTGTGGACTTATACCGTCGTCAAGTCCTGTGACCCCCATCCAACAAACCAGTCCCCTGGGTATTCCCACCAATCCAGTAATCTTCCCGACCCAGCGCCCTCGAACGTCGCCCATAGCCACGACCATCGCTACTGCCACGGCGACGGCCTCGATCACAGTCCACAACTCCCCCATGCTGCACATCGTTCGTGGGGGCAACCCTAACGCCAACACCTTTCCCCAGAGCCGTCCAGAGTTTCGTCAGCGTGCCGCTGTACCCGCCAATTACCCACCATCGGGACGCGAGCTATGGCAAGGACAAGCGCAGCGCGGTTACCCTACTGAGCCCTTCATGCGGCAACCGGCCCAACATCTGCGCCATAACGGGCTGCATACACCCGTCACTACCCCCCGTACCACCACTGTCGCCTCCAGAGATCAGCGTTATCCGACGAGCTCCTCGCAACAGTACTCTGGCTCGGGCAGCTACTGCTACAACGGCTACCCTGAGCACTACCAGACAGGGTACAGTCAGCGCACCGCAGCGTACAGCGGTGGACAGCCTTACCAGGAACCTGCTTATAGTGGTGCTCCTTACGGCAACCAGTCGTACTATCAGGGTGAGCACAGTGGCCATCACGGACAGCATTTTAACGCGACGGCAGCGAGTCAGAGTGGAGAGAACTATTATGAGGGAGTTCATGGAGGTAACTACAGTGCAGGGGTGGATGGAGAGTACTCGGGTAAAGCCCAGTACTACGAGCATCTGATGCATCAGGCCAGTGCCGATACCAGTCATAGCTACGGAGCAGCGACGGAAACGTTCAACGTCAACGGTACGGCCACTACCAATGCCAATGCAAGTGCTCAGCAAGGGGAGAGTGCTGATCATTTCAACAGTTTCCATCATTTCTATAGCGAGCCAGCGCACCACCCAGTCCACACGACGGCGTCAGCGGATAATAGTAACAGTTCGTCAGATTTCAACTTTTTAAGTAATTTAGCGAATGACTTTGCTCCGGAGTACTACCAACTTAGCTGAGAAATATTGCCGACTTTATGAAGTGCGCTGGCCTATTGAGTATTGACTACCGGCACTACAGCAATACACCACTGTTGAATTGTGGCCACGTGTGTGTGTGCACAGACAGTGGCCAGAACTGACCAGCAACATGCTAGTGTGTATATCCCATGTGATAACAACTTACAAGTTACATTTGTTGCATTTGCCTGTACAATTGTTCAAAATGAACTCCATGAAATACAAATGATTGAAAGTTCAAACCAATTGACTCGTAAATATTGGCTAGATATTTATTTGTTGACTGAAACACGTCAGTAATATTATTAACAATAATAAAAATGATAATAATAATATATTAATGTACTAATGGTTTAGAGAGCTTTCTACTGACGCATGATCGTTAATACACTCAATGAAAAGATATTGGTAATATGTTGACCGCAGTATCCTCTTTCACAGGAGGCGTAGATGTCAGTTGAATAGTGGTTTGAATGTATGCATTCATTCAAAAAGCCTCGAATTTACAAAAGAAATGAGAGAAAAATCAAATGAATTCATAAGTTAATATTAAAAACTACTGTCGAGTTGAAATGTTTGTGTATATTATAATGCCTATTATAGCAGTAAACATGTTTGGTTTGTTACGTGATAATAGTTATCTACATTAACAAAATTTAGCACCATCAATCTAATTCACGGTTATTTCTTGTACTTGTTTGTTTTGTTGAACTCGTTCTGTTATAATCATAGTTTCTATACCTCGAAATAACTTTAGATGATAAACCTGAATGAGTGTAAAAATAAAATTTAAATAATTTCTTACACATTTCTGGACAATTGAAAATGTACCTTTAACAAATTACACTATAGACGGTATTATTAAATTATTCTATGTAGCAATGCTTTCTTCCAATTTGGGTAGAGCTGGTGAGATTAATGACCATTCCGTTGAAAGTCCAGACAATTTGAGATTTAAATCTGCAATTATTGCCGTGATGCTAATATGAAAGCATATAACTATAATGTCCAATCCTTTGAAGGTGTTTCAACTTGAACTTCTAATAGGTTATAATAAGTCTTTGTTGTTGTTGTTGTTTTGTTGTTTCATGTACATAAAATACCGATGATAATTAATTACGATCATATAAGATTAATTAATAATTATGATGACAAATAATTATGTACAGTTGAAAACTTATTCTGAATTCACGAAGAGAATTGGAAATAAACTGATGCTGTTATGAAATACCATACAGCATTTGAAACTAAAAATTATAATATGATTCCTAATTTCTTCATCATAATTCCTCTTCCGGAAAATTCTCCGATATCCCGATAATAATCATCAACAATTATAAAAAATCCTTATTGCAAGTCTACATAAATGTTCAAATAAAATTGTCAATTGAACATGTAAAAAAGTGAACAATTACGATGCCTCATGAATCATCATGTAATGTAGGCTGTCAAATGCAAATGTCTCTCATTTTATGATTATAAATTATTTCATATTTATCATAGCCCTATATCAAAAATTTTTCAAATATTTTCTTGAAAAAAATCTTTGAAAGATTTCGAAAAATGTTCAATGAATTTTCAAAACCTAAAAAAAAAATTAATTTGAAAAATAAAAAATGTAAATCATATGCTTTTACACTCCCATTTTCGAGACAAGATTTCTCCTGACGTAGTTGATTATTCGTGCATAAGATTACTAGAATGCCAATGGGACTCATACAAGATTCATACGAGGCACAAACAAGCTCATACGAGGCCCATGAATGGCTCGTGAAAGGATCACGCCATGGTTTATAAAATGCTCATACAAGGCTCATACGAGATTCATGAAAAGCTTATAGAAATATCACACGACGGCTCATGAAAGGCCCATGTGAGGTTCATAAAAGGCTTATGGAAGGATCACACACGATGGCTCATAAAAGGCTCATACGAAGCTCATCAGGTGCTCTAGAGTCGACCTCGCCGATAGATGGTACTCGTATCACTTTCATTATTGTCGACAAAAAGATCGTCATTGTTGCAATAAAGTTAGTATCTCGAATATACATGTGTACTAAAATGTATATAGGCTATAGGCACCTACCTGCCTCAGTCAACTGAGGCAAGTTGCTCTAGAAACTGATGTCAGGTCGCTTGTGGGGATGGCTTCGAATCCCGCATATGGCATGAGTTTTTAACAAGTCCTTTCACCTACGTCACCAATTCATCGAGTCATTATCACCTCCTACATCGTACCCCATATAATCTAGTAGTTGGTGGAGTCGTTAGGCACCATTACAACGACATAAGGAATTCGAGAAATTACAGATTTCAAAGTCTTGTATAATTCCACTGATTAGATTATTATAATTTTTATTATAAACTTGACATTTCGCAGTATAAAAGTTGAATTACTAAAAAAACTTGGGTGGTCCTGATTTTGAGACTACGAAAATACGTTGGAACATACAATCTATGTTGGGTAAAAAACATACTTTCATTGATTCATTTAGAAATTTTGAAACGCAAATAACACGGAAAATGCGATATCTCAATGATTTTGTTGTTAATTATTGTTGAATATAATATTGTTAAATAATACAATTAATTAATTTTGTCATAATTTATTATCATATGTCATGTCGTGAAAAACAATATTTTGATGATCACTTTTATTCAATTCAGTAACATACTTGAGTATAATCTGAAACCCTGTCCCTCCCCCCCCCCCCCCCCCCCCCCTTCAATCCTTAACTGACTCAACCAACTTATATTTTATTCGTTTGATGCTAACGATTGGAACATGTAGTCATTCTTGTCCGATATTATAAGTGCTACTGTCTCGCACGCATGCGACACTTAGCTACATGTATGGAGATGTTTAGAGAGGCGATCTCTAACGCGCAACGTCAGCCGCATGCATGCTCCCGCAGATCATACATCACTGTCAAATAGCGCACAGCTTCCTTCCAGTCTCTTGCTCGAACTGTATCATCGAGCATCGAGACGTGCAGCTCAAGGTCAAAAATCAGGTCACATGACAGGTCGTTTTACAGGACACAGGTCAAACTACAGGACAAACAACAGGTCTAAGAACAGGTCCCACAACAGCTCACACGATAGGTCATATGACAGGTCACACGACAGGTTACATTATAGGTCACATTACAATTTATATCACAGGTGAAACTACACGTCAGACAACAGGTCCCATGACAGGTCAAACCACAGGTCGAGCAATGGAGTACACGACAGATCACATTATAGGTCACACGACTGGTCAAGTAATAGGTCAAACGACATGTCACAGGACAGGCGTCACACGATAGGTTGGTGAATATTAAATAAAGTGAGCAGAACTAGCATGATTTAATTATATCATGACATAAGTCATTGCGACATTAATTATAATGTGAATCAAAAGATTTGAATTAGTTGTTTGTGAAACGAAGAAATACCTTGACGTTTTGACAATGTAATATTCACTTGACTTATCGACGATATTGTACTATATGGATAAAACATTTTCCATCAACCATATCAGAATTATTGTCAATTGTTCAATTGTTTTGGTTGTTTTATTGAATGCCATTGCAACATTTTAGTTATTCTTTTCGCCTCGCATAGCTTGGCTCATGGTGGGGTCGTTAAACAAACAATTATCATGTCCATACATTGTGTTACAAACAGGTCGAGAATGTGTTCGCAAAGTATGCGAGAGAGAGAGAGGGAGAAAGAGAGAGAGGGAGAAAGAGAGAGAGGGAGAAAGAGAGAGAGGGAGAAAGAGAGAGAGGGAGAAAGAGAGAGAGGGAGAAAGAGAGACAGAGAGAGAGGGAGAGAGAGAGAGAGAGAGAACTAGCTCGACCACAACTACAGCAGAAGAGATGTGTACAGTGATAAATGATAGTAAAATAGGCTGGTTACTGGGGATGTGTTTTTACTTTGTTCTTCGGGTTGTCCAACATTTGGACATTCAGTGGTAAGACTATGTCAGGGGATGCATGTATCGTTTGCTAGGGTCAATCGATCATACGTAGTCGACAAATTAGTCGATCAGTCGACTGGTCGTCTAGTTCGACTGGATCGGTGTCATCAGTCACATTGCTATATTCAGTACATTTAGAATATACTGGGAATAGAAAAAGCCTCATACCATATATACTATACTTCCAGCGGCAATATAACATACCGCGTAACATACTATGGAATCGTAGAATATAGACCTATGCTGCAATTAAGTGGGCTTCTTATTTTATTGGTATATTACACTTCAATCATATTCATTCACAGTTACATTGTCTCATTTCTATTGTATTTTATTCCGTCACTTATGTAAATGATGTGTCAAAACTTGAATAAAATTATTAAAAATTGAATGAATGAAATGAATGCGTTGTGATATGAGCAAGATAAGTATATGAAATGTACTCGAAAGCTATATGCCTACATAGGCCTACCTTTATTCTGAAGGCCCTGCTTTCTGTATGTTGTCAACTTGTTGATCATGTCTAGCAAACTCAAAACTCTTTAATTTATCATTTTCAATGTACTGTACAAGATACATTCATTTTCTCAAAATTTGTATGATCAAACATCTTTAAACTTGGTAGAAATATGTAGTTTTTAGTATAATAATTACGTTCCGAGAAAACCCAATCTCAATCGGATCGAATTTAAAAATCAAATAATTCACCCAATGCTTATCTTTTTGGGATTTACACATTTAGAATATAATTTTCCGAAAAAATTATTGAGCCGATTTTGCGTCCCGTAAGCGTTTCAAGTTGTTTGTTTACTTTGTCTGCCTTGTGCCTCCTGTGCTTAATTCCTATCACTGAAGTAATAAGAATAATGACATATGCGTAAAAAACAAGGGGTAGGCCAGCATAACAAAAATGATGTCGATTTGAGCGTAAATGAAACAGTGCATCCAGTTAATAGAAATTGGATATAAATATAAAGCGTCAGAAACAAATCAGAATGCATCCACAAAGAGTGGGTGAAAAAACAATGACAATATATTGAAATCTACCACGAAAACCAAAAAAAAAAAAAAAAAAAAACGAACAAATAACTATGGTTTTATAGCGGGTGAGGAGAGTGAGACCAAAGATGTGCTCCTTACAGCTTCTTCAAAGAGCTTCTTCAACAAATCACTTCTCCTTGAAGGAGTCAAAATCGCCTCTTCCCAAATACGCATACTCCTTCAGTATACGACACCTGATGCGTGCTGTTAGCAGAAAATCACATGGAGTGGTGACACGGGAGAGCAGTATACGGTAAACCATTCTCTCTTCAAGTACAAGAATGTAGTTGGCCAAGTCAATACGATTAGAGGTGCGAGCATTGCTGGGTTTACAGCTGGTGAGCACTTCCTTGAGTTGAAGGTGATGCTTGTGGCCAAGAAGTTTCTGCTGCAGGTGGTCAACAAGCTGCCACATGTGACGGTCATGTGCTATGCCGTCTCGTCTGCGCCACATCATGGACACATGCGAGAGGCGGACAATCCTGCATGGTGAAGGAAAATTGGCTCGGCAAGACGGTTCTTTGCTAGGCGCCAAGCAATTTCGCCATCTGTATGCATCAATATGATTGAAATTGACTCTAATCGCTTGCTTGAGTGCCAACGGTCGTTCATTGCAGCGACAACCAGGATGAAGGGTGAAGTCGAGGACGGTAAGTGTAGACAAAGTAAAAGGCACATCACGGAGACCGTACACAGATGTTGCGTGTGACAATGAACGAGGTTGAATTGAAAACCAAGAAGGTAGAACAGTGCCGAGAAAGACGGGAGTCAGTCTAGTTGCCGGTCCACTGATACGAGAGCAGAAGAAACTCTGCTAGTCAAGACCAGGACTAAGGGTTTTCCGTAGGAAATACCTGGTCATGAATGGCCTGGATGATCTTCTAGTCCCGTGATGAAGCAATGTGCAAATATGATTCGAAATAGGTACACTTTGCTTGCCAGATGAAAAAGATATCAGCCGCCGAAATGGAGCGGAGCGCAGAGGGCATGAAGTCGCGTTCAATGTCTCAATGTGTGTCGGTGTGTAGGCCTAATCATCCACTCTTTTGCAATTCACTTTCGATGTGCTGTGCTTGCACTCTCTGGCACCACTCTCTCGACAAGTTCACTCCATATTTTCATATTTTCCCACCACTTTTTATTCTTCACTTTCTACCACGATCCTCTTCTTTCTTCTTGTACATCTCACGCTTATTAGTTCTTTCCATTATGGTATTGGCATTCCTCTTTTCCTCTTTCCACCCACTGTTTTTTTTTTATATGAGTCAAATCAGCCGTAACTTTTTTCTCTCAAATGAGTTGGTTTTGAATCAAATACAAAATACTCATTAAAGAGAAAATTCAACTTCATGCATTCATTTATATTGGGCTTAACTTCGCATTGTTAAGTTGACTATTAAAATTGATTTTGGCATTAGTGAGTGATGAATTCAATGGGACGATGAGATAAAAGGTACTTCGTTGGATGTTTTGGATAGTGGGAAAGAAACGGTCGCGATTTGTTATCAGGGAATCATCTTAGTATAGAAGATACCAAGTAAAACTTCTGTCAGTATGGTCGACCATGGTGTGATCTAACCATTCTGTCTAGCCACTGGGCCATCCGTCTCAGTAATTTTAATTTCATGAATTTCATTTTTCATTATTATAATAATCACAATTATTATAATAATGAAATCATGAGTGTAGTGTGTAGGCCTATAATTGAAGCCCGACACAACTATAGCTGACATGGCCCTCTCCTCCCCCCTCCCCCTCTTCTTTCCTTCACCAGTAATTCCTCAACGAGACAGACAGACAGTTGCTTGCAATTATGTATTCACTTATTATTCAAGCAATATCATGCATATCTTTAAACTTGAAAAACGAACACTGTGTCTTTTTAATAAGGGTTGCTATAACACAAATAAAAACAGAGTTAATTGTAGAATATAGGCCTAGTAATTAATAATCCCAGAAGTAATTAAGTGGAACTATAATTATATGACGAACAAAAACAACGTTTGAATTATATAAAGGTATGATATATAATATCCATGATACTTTCCACGTTTTTCTACACTTTTATAACTGGTACATAAAACATGATATTGAGTGAGCTACAGGCCTACACACAATGTTTACTACAAAGAATAAAACTCAATACACAAATAAGCACATAGCTATATATGGCACAATTAATATGGCACATTGCTGATACGGGTGGTAATTCATGATGCATACTTATTTGGGCCTTCATTTGGGCGTTCATTTGGGCAGTTCTGGCACAGAAGAATATCTATTTGGGCAGTGATGGCATGAAAGCATGTGCTATTTAGACAATCCGGTCATAGAAGTATGTACATTTGAGCAGTTACGGCATAGAATCATAATTACTATGTAGTAAGAGTACGCCTTCAATAGCAGCCCAGCCATAGAAGCATGCTTAATTTAAGCAGTCGAGGCAGAGAAGAATGTTGGTAAGTTCATCCATAGAAGCATTTGAGCAGTACAGCCATAGAAAAATACTTCCTTGGGCTGTCCATAGTAGCATAATTGTTGCTGTCATATAACCATGTTCATCTATGTAGTCCATGGAAATATAGAAGCATGCTTATGTGGTACAAGACTAGATATAAGAACAGAACTAGAATTTAAACATGCATGGTAAATTTCGATGGTTCCGGTCGAGCGACGTATTCATGTTACTTGTACTATCGTTTGATGTATTATGGGCAGGGGGAGAAGGAGAAGGAGGGAAGGGCTGATAGGCCTACTTTTCCTTGGCTATATAGCTGAGTTCCATTTTTAAAATCGTGATTCGTGACTACAATCTACGATCAGCGGCAATATGATTGGCTCCTGGGAATTATAAAAACAGTTGCGGGCTCACGAAGCGGCGCGGCACGTATCTTGGCGGCCAACAGGCCTATGTGCACGACCGTCATGATCTAGGTGGCTGATCTAGCTGCATGGCTACTA
The DNA here is from genome assembly GCA_907164805.1 of Brachyptera putata. Lineage (NCBI taxonomy): Eukaryota > Metazoa > Arthropoda > Insecta > Plecoptera > Taeniopterygidae > Brachyptera > Brachyptera putata. Next base: position 30,286,943 of record OU015463.1, on the reverse strand, counting down.
ACGCTATAGCACAATGGCTTCTCGCAACAGTTGAAATTATGTGGCTCGGTGGTTGATGGATCAGCCTTCTGAGTTCTGACCGAAACCATATAGGGGCTATCATTTCAGAGATGATTCAAAGAAGGGAGTCTATTATTTTATAACGAATAATTAAATTTAGGTTCGTGTTTGTACTACATATTATTTGAATTGGGTTTAACGACGCAGTGTACCGATGACTAAGATATATCGACGTCGATGAGTGATGAATGAGATGGTGAATGGAAAGATGATACGAAAGTTTGAAAGGTAATTTGATTAGGATGCTTTGAATAGGAAAACTGTCGTGTTCTGATTTTGATATGTTTTTGATATGAGATATCAAAATTATAACACCGGAAACAGAGGGAATTCACCAACCTATACGATTCTTACACTTACATTTTACAGCTAAAAAATTTGTTTTTTCCAGCTGTATTACTTGTAAACATCATGCGATGTAAGTTGAATATTATTTTACCATCTTGAAGGTATTGAAAATATCTGTGTCACTCCCTCCCGCATTAGAATGTTGATATCTTATACCATTCAGAAAAAAAAAAAAAAAAAAAATCGCAAAATTTTTAGTTTGTTCAATTACCATCATAGCCCAGATCGACAATGTTATGGAATAATAGTGAATGAAGCTATATAGCCTATACTCAAGACTACACATGCATTGTTACCAGCCAAACGCTGTAAAACGTTCAGTGATGTTACTTTTGGATGGTGAAAATAGTCTAGATAAGTTTTCGACTTCCACCTTACTCATTATTAGTATTTGCACTTATCTAGATTTTTTCAATTCGAGAAGATAATTTTTTCAAGTGTTGTAATAGTTAGAGGTTAGAAATTTAGAGACAAAATTTATGAAACATCTAGTGATCTAGTGGCTCTAAACGCGATATGTGCGGTGGGGTCGTTTTTCAAAACTTTGGTGGGGGCTCGAGTAACGAGTTGGGATCTCTTGTCTAGGTAAGAATTATCGATATAGTTAGATGAGCGTAGCGAAGATTTTCACTAAACTCTTACGGAACTTTGTCTGTGCGTTTTTTTTTTTTTTGTAAGCACTGCACAGGTCGCAAGGTTTGACCGATCGACATGAAACTTTTTTTTATATGCAAACTTATCCAACTTAGAACTGTATAGTTTTGAGGTCTAATCGGTTGGACCATTTTTGAGAAACATAATTTAGAAGTTTCTAAAAACCCCATAAGATTTGGCTGAGCGGAAAAAATTGAAAAATTAAATCTCTTCAATATGATTCCAATTTTCCACAAAAGTGAACACAAGAATAATATACATGAATGAAAATTTGGTTTGATATTCGGACCAGCCGTTTTGGAGAAAATAATATAATAAATGTATTTTATTCATCGGAAAGATAGAAATATTAGTTGAAAAATGTTGCATTGTCGAAGTCAATCATCCGATTGACATCGGATGAAGTTCATTTCAAATGATCAAGGTTTGTAGAGTTTTCGATTATACTTTATATAGACATCTCGCTCATCGTACAACGCACATCCTGCGTTTGCCTAGTTATTTTTCATCTTTGTCTTCATGAAAACAATTATCCAACATATTATTTGAATGAAACAAGAACTCAATTATCTTCATATTTATCTAGATAAAAATATAATTACCGTCACAACAATGCGAACGTTATTGATTGACAAGAGTCATTGTGGCCACCGACCACAGCATGCATCGAATGATAATGATGCTATGGCAAAACTGAGACAGGTAGATTAGTGACTAGCGTGCTGATCCGTCAACCAGGAAGACATGAGTTCGGTTCCCACATGGTCGAACATCCTGACCGAGGTTTTTCGTAGTTTCCCTTAGTCGCTCTAGAGTAAATACAATAATAATGATTTTAATATTATTTACGGCCATCTCCTTCTCATCATACTAACAGACTATAGAGGACGGGCTAATCACTAACCTAAGTTGGTTTAAATATATATATATATATATATATATATATATATATATATATATATATATATATATATATATATATATATAATATATATATATATATATATATATATATATATATATATATATATATATATATATATATATATATATATATATATATATATATATATATATATATATATATATCATATTGGGTTTAACGACGCACTGTTATGATAACTGAGATCTAATGGCGTCGGTATATATATATATATATATATATATATATGTATATATATATATATATATATATATATATATATATATATATAAATATATATATATATAAATATATATATATATATATATATATATATATATATATATATATATATATATATGTATATATATATATATATTTATATATATATATATATATATATATCATATTGGGTTTAACGACGCACTGTTATGATAACTGAGATCTAATGGCGTCGGTATATATATATATATACAAAATATATTGAGAGACAGACGCGTAGTTGCTAAGATCAAACTGAATATGAACGAATCCTTATTCATTGCAACAATCGTACAGCAACGAGCATTGTGAGGTATCTCTTGTAAGTTACTCATAGTGTTTCCTATATGCGAAAAGTTTCACCTCTTTCTCAACTTCTATAAGCGTGGTGAACGGTGAAGGAAGTGTAGGAAGATACCGATCAAGTTGTTGGTTGGTCTAGTTGCGATTTGGTTGGTTGATCTTGGTTGGTATAAGTCAATTTTAGAGGAGAAATAATACCATTCAATCAAGCTAAAAATGAATATCAGTATCGACTTAGGCCTATCTTTATTAAACGTGTTTGTGTCAAGTTGTGTTCATTCCCGTTCACTTGCACCGTTTTCGAGAACATAATTCTTTTTGACATTTTCGTACCTTCTCGCTCAACACTTGACTCTTCTGGCATTTCTCTCTCTCTCTCTCTCTCTCTCTCTCTCTCTCTCGCTCTCTCGCTCTCATTCTTGCCAAATCTCTTGGCGATAATAATAAATAATAATTGAATACTATCCGATTGTAGTAGAAATTCGAAGCGTCATGCAGTTATGCAGTTGTTACTCGGTGTTCGGATGTGTACAATTAAACGAATGGTTCGGCCAAGCTGCCAAGCGTCCAAGCATCCAGGCAAGCAGGCGCGTCAAGGCTGCGAAGCAAGGTTGGGCAACTCACATTATAATATACACGTGACTCTATACACCGCGGTTGTGTTTCGTTATTAACTCCAGAATCGTGTTATTAATTAGACATGACACTTACAGTAACATGATGAATGTCTGATAACTAATCTTAATCTTCCTGTCTGTGTTTTTAATTAATAACAAAATGAAATAATTAATTATGGCTACTGGATGCATGGTTGCATGGACAAGCCTATAAGATTACCGGCAACGACAAAGTTTGAGCCATGGTATCGGGTCAAGGGTCAAGGCTCTAGTATCATTATTATTATTATTATTTTCATTATTTTCATCACTAAACAATTATATAACTCATAGAGAATATGTAAAATTGTTCAACATTGATCTTTTGTACATTGATCAAAACAGAATAGATCATTTTGACATTATGTTAGACATTTTCATTTTTTAAGACATTATGGTATTTTGACACAATCGGTTGAATAATTTTTGGGAAAAAATGGGTTTAAAATTAGGAAAACTTGGAACAAAATATAGGAGCAAGACCTGACTTCAGTTTCCAAAGTAGTTTCGGATGACTGAGTCAGCAAAATTATTTGGAAATGGTGAAAAAATTAATCAATAGGCCAAATACCCAAACGGTAATAAACAATCGGAAAAATTGAACTAAAATTATCCTGATTCCGAGGGTAAAATTGGTCATCGTTTTGTATAAGGTTTTCATTGTTTGAGCATTTTTATATCGAAACACAATTCTTATGAACATTTATTTTTCAAGAGAAGTAATTTTCCAAAAGCACTTATAAAGTTGCATGCGTTTTGCCAATATCAAAGAAAATATAAAATCCATGATAATTCATAATGTGGCACCTCGCAATTCTAATATAATAGAACTTCATTTCGATTGATAATTGTGTTACAAACTTGTCGAAAAAAAACATTACTTATGCATTTACATATGAGTAATTGGGTTTGATCTATCCAAATATCAACGTTATTTACATGTATCAATACGCTTATATATAATTGTCAATTATGAGTTGTTAAAATGTGTATAATCAACGAGTTTCGCTATACATAACACACCTTGAATATTAGTCTTGACTACTAGTGGTTGCTTGATGATTAATAATTCCACAGACAGCTCAGTTTCTATACCAATCGTGTATAATAACTATAAATATGGAGATTTAGATGACAAAATTAATTGTTTTGAAGAACTAGATGTGCCCAACTGATATTTGCCAAACATAGTTATTGTACCTGCAGGGTCAGTCTGGCTCATTTTAGCGCCACGGGCAAGGACTAAATTATGAGCCCCAAAAACTATATGCGCATAGTGAAAGTGAATGCGAGTGAGGGAGGAACCAAGCCCCGCAGGGAAATTTTTGTGAATTTATCTTTTAAATGCGATTCTACGGGTTTGGGAATTGGACGAAATTTCTGGAATTCATGAATTCTTTAGTGTGGTGAGAGCTAGTTTTGCTGAATGGGCTGATCCAAGAAAAATCTATGTCTTTCGATAACAATGCTGTTCGAATGATAACATTTTCTCCACCCAATAATGCACAAGTAAAATAGAATACGATTCATGGCATATTATTATTAATAGGATGTTACAAATGTGCGCCGATAGCGCCCTTGAATTTGACGCCCCTGGCAGTCACCGAACGACCCTTATTGGAAGTTCCCTTTCTCCATTTCATTGTATTGTCATTGTTACGACTGTTGGAATTTTGGAAATTTACAAAATTTACAAAAATTGTAATGAATAATTTATATCTGAAAGAAGCACTGCCGGTAGGGTTGTTTGTTGATTTCTGATAACTAATAACTACTTACCAGAGCTATCATTCCAAAACAGTCCACCAAATTACTTTAAATCACACCTTTTTAATATGGTTCAACGTGTTCCAGATGAGATTTAGATGCAAAAATCAATTTTCTCCTAAAACTGAAGGCGCCCATCTGATATTTGATTTTCTATGCAATGTGAAATATGAATCTATGTACGATTTTATCTATCTGAATAGGTCTACATCTTTCCTTCTTACTCTTTCTTCCTTTTTTTTTCTTTCTTTCCTTCTCTCTTCCTTCTTTTTTTCGTCTTTTCTATTTCTCGTCTTTTCAATTTTTTTTGCAAGACCTTTTTCTTGCCCCCCCTTGCCCCCCCCTGGCCGAAAGTTGGGGGGGGCATTGGAGTTACACAATATGTACAGTCGTAAGCAGTGAATTGATTTAACGGCTAAATTAACAAGGCCTGATTGCAATTTTCATTAATATTTTTTTTCGACACTATCGTTTCACTTTTTACTATAGGAGAGGATAGAATTAAAACAGCAACTTGACTTCAATATAGGATATTATTAGTAGATTCTGTTAAAATTTGACCATTTTATCATTTTATATCATTTCATCATTTCATAAATGCTTATTATTTTTTCTCGAGAAATTAGTTGATGTATTTGATTTAATTCAAATCTAGCACGTTCTCACAAATATATAATGACTCGACTTCACCATATATGTAAATTTTTCATATTACAAGCAACACGTTTTATTTTCAAGTTGCTTAGAAATAAAGCGTCCTGTCTTTGCTTCCCTTGCATGGCTATGCCCATGCCAATTCGTACAACATTGAGTAGAACTTATAATTACTTCTACTGGTCCCCTCATACATTAACTACTGTCAACTACTTTTGACAATTAGTACATATTAACCAAACTTGTAAACTCTTTTTATTAGAAATAATTGTTAATGATTGTGAAAAATACAACCTGCTCAACAAATACGGCCATCAAGTTATTTCCGTCTCCATGTTCGCCTCTTGTAGAAGCCGGTTTAGGCCAACCCCGCATGTATATGCCCTATTATTAGGCGCTGATAACCAGTCCTATCATTGGCCTACGATAATTGTCGGCCTCTAATAGTTGATCATTATTACTCCCCGCGCGCCCCGCTCGGCCCCTACACTCTCGCCCACCGCCAGCACGACTACGAAACCAACCCGGTGGTTAAAGTTCGATCAGCAACGATGTCGGCCATCCGACCGACCTGCTATAAGGCACCAGTTATTATCATTTCACGCTCCTTGCCATTTGATTGGTGCTTTTTTATAAAACCTGTTTCTCACGAACTGAAATCAAATATTCCGACGAGTTTTGTTTTCAGGGCCGCCATTCTCACACTCCGATTAAAAAACAATGGATTCCGAAGTTCAAGACTACCAAGGAAGAGAGAATACTAACTATACAGTGGATCGTATTATTGTACGACCAGTATGATTTGTTTCATGAATTGTAGTTTATGAAAGAGAGAATAATGGAGTGACTTTTGAATTTGTTTAAAAAATGTCACATTAAAATTTGAAATAAAATATATTCATAGGTCTACACCAGCTAATGCCAGTGCCAAATAGCTCAATTGTATATGCCAGTGCGAGAAGAACTCTACAATATTACCAGGGTTGACGACATCCCGATTTTTTAAATACCAGTTCACCCGGGTTTTCAAAAAATGTCAAGGAAACAGTAATACACATATAAATTGGATTTTTTTCGTTTTGGCCTAACAATTGTTCATCACAGGTAATAAACTAACGTTACAAATGTATGAAATTCACATTAGAAAAGTAATAAAACTATAGGGATACATGGTGAAGAATGACAAATAAATTACGGAGAAGTTTTTGAGGTGGTCTATATCTTATATTAGGCCTATTGAAAATAATCATATTGTAATTTTTTATGATGGAAGTAACCGTATTGTAATTTTTTTTCATTTGGTATAATAACATGAATTAGCAACCAACTGGTAATTAAAGTACCATGGATAGAAATTATACCCATCAAATGGGATAATCAGTTTTTGGATGATAGTTGAAATGAGTTTTTTCAAGGTGAGCAATGCCCAATAACGCCAACTGGGTTTTATTGGGCTGGGTAGCTATTTGCCCACCTTAAATATGACACATAGTTCTGATTTATTCTACCTTGAAAGATGATCCATGGCCAACTTTAAAAACAATTCTATTGTTCAGATAAGAGTACGAAACTGTGAAGATGTATAAGTTATAGGCCTATTTTGATTAAAAAGCGTCAAAACTTCGTGGTCCTTGTTGTCCATGCAATAAACGACGAAACGGGGTTTAATAACACACTGTAATGATAACTAAGATCTATTGGCGACCATAAACGGTAACCATACCATTTTTATAACGTGGTACGTATTGAGATCATTAATACTGATCAACGATAGATGAATGTGAAAGAAAAGAATAATATTTATGTTATGAATCACAGTTCGATTCCCATCGTTAACTTAACATGACACTAGCCTTTTCCATAGCTTCCCACGGCTGTCCAAGGAAAGTTAGCTGAATACCGTTAGCTTATTTTGCTATTCAGCAATATCTTATGTAGGCCTACATATCACATGATATGGTTTAATAAGAAATTAAAATGTTTATTCAAATAAAATCTAAGCACACTTGCGCTATATTTTTAACAGACTATGCGTGGAGTGCGAATGCTCATTGATTATGTATATGATGATTGTCTATAGTTTTAGTGCATATTATAATGTCCTATATTTTCGACAGGATGTATTTTGATTTAGCTTGATAGACCACCTTTTGTGAACAATAAAAAAAATAAAAAAAATAAAATAAAGTACACATATTCTACAGCTAACTATTTCGTATGAATATTTGACGGTGAGAGTGTGTGCATATTGTCTAGAATAGTTTTACAGCTCACGCTACTGTCGCTAAATTTACTCATGGATGCATTCAGGGATGTCGTAAGAGAGTCCAAGGTGGGGCGTAAGATATATATGATGACCAACGAAAAAATACACAATAGAATATAGCTACTTAGTGATATGAATTGTATCAGTACTCTACATCTTTACACTTCCTTCAAGAAATGATGAACAAATGCAGGGTCTGTTTCTACGAAAATAAATCTGAATCTAGGTAATACAAGTGACACCCGTTCCATCGAATTCATTCGATCACTATAACAAGATTATTGCATAGGATACTCATCATAGCGAATTATCAATACAAACAATGCATGCTATATGTTCCACGACTAGCAATATTTAGCAATAATAAAGTACACGGGACTACACTAACTTGCCCTTGCCCAGTTGCCCTTGCCGACAAATATTCAACGTTATTGCTTGTTGACATTTCCGAATTTTATCGAGCCTCTTCCAAGTATTGTTTATCAATAACGTGGAGCTTATTCAAACTTTCATGATATCTAGAGCTCAGTTCAGTACGTTGTCGAATACGAGTCGGGTTAATTGTGAATTGTGATCATTTACAACGTCAGACAACGCAAACAACCTTTAATATTGCGTTTTTGATGGTAAGATGACCACCCGTTCCAGAACTCGTTGACGCAAGTAAGGGAACTACATCTGATTCTGGTAAGATATGATAGAGAATGTAAAAATCAATTGGTGCACCAGACAAAGAAAACGCTATATATATATATATACATATTGCCGTTTCGATTTTCAGATAGCTGCTTACTCGATCAAATTTACATTCGGATTTTTGTCACATAACTTTTTTGTAACACATTCAATTGCACATTTTTTCCCACAAAATGAACTTTTTGGGGGCTTAGAACGTATAAATATTGCAATGATCATTGTTGTGATCATTGATTTTGAGCACATGCGGTTAGCCAGTAGCCAGAGTATACTCCGTAAAAGTAGGGTGGAGGAAATACGTTCTTCACGTTCATTACGTAAAAAAACGCTATGATAAACATACAAATGCATATTCAGAGTATAGGTGTGTATGATTCTCAATAATTTTACTGCGTCTCAAAAAAAAAACAGGACACAATGCGGATTTTCCGCTATGCCTGTACGAAGTACGTAAAATCCTGACATACTCCAAGCATCAGGAAAAAATAATTCCAGAATACGTGAGGAAACTCCACATACCGTAATTTGATTCCCCACGGAGCTGGAGCCACTTTAAAAAATAATCGCAAAAATAGCTTCGAAAATGTCCATAATGATTAACAATTCTTCAAATTAACTTCGAAAATATCCATCATGATTCAATTATTTGACTCCAAAACTGCTTGTAAATCGCAAAAATCACTCAAAAAATGAAAATATCTCATAAATTCTCTACGGGGCTCTGCTGACCCCCTTTCCGCGCGCGCCTAGTGGCTAGCTGGGCGGTCATTTTATTCATGTAACCTGCGCCTCCTCAATAAACAAATTCTAGCGACGTTCCTGAATGCATTTATTTTGGCTTTATCCACCATTCATGTTTGTAACCGCAAGTGTATAATGTGATCGTCTCCCTCAAAACGCATCACTCTGGGTCTCAGGGACGGAACATGCGATCCATTCTTCATTCATCAACAGAAATACTGTGATCGACCAGGTATCGTTCCTCCTTCATCAACAAAGCCTATATGATGATAGAATCTTATTCATCATCCATCAACAAAAATATGGTCCTGGACCACAGAACATTGCTCATGCAACCGTAACGCCCCTGATCATAATGGAAAATATTCAATCATACATCAGCATACACCGACTCCAATATCGAACACACGATATTACATAATTACAAATATTTGAAAACATCTTCACGAAACTACAGGCAGATGATATAAGCCCTACCGTACATTCATTATTCATCAACGCCAATATTGTGATAGACAAATATACATTATTCTCAAGTTAGTAACATACAAAAAGTTATTCTTCATCCACGAACGCCAATATGGAAACAGACAATAATATATTATTCTATTCATACATCCAATGATGACAGACGATCAGACCATAATTGTAGGTGAAACCATTGATTCATCAACGACCACATAGAAATGATCAATCGATTGATGATATATGATATAGGAGATTTTAAGTAGCCCGTTTGTCTGAATCATTCAAGGCATAACCTTGGCATGTGAAGTCCAATCGGGCATGAGTTTGAATAACGCATATTGTATATAGGTCTCCCAGATAGTCCAGCTGTTGGTGGAGACATCAATCAATGAAATATATCATAATGAATGAGCCTATTAATAATTCACTCATATTGTTCCTTGTATGCCCACATACATAATAACGTACATCCTTTCACTTTGGCCAACTTACTATAATCCACGACTATGTAGTTCAACTATTACCTCCTCATTCGTACCCCCAAAATATTTGGCTGTTGGTGGGGTATTTAAATATCAAAAAAATCAAGGCCTACTACTTTGGTTTTTCACGGAAATATGAGCTATATATATAATGTATATGTATACACACAGTCTCCTGAATTGTATAGAGTGGCCTACACACTATAGCTTTTCCAGGTATTCTTTAAAGGCTCTGTGCTCCATATACGACATAGCCTACATTACTTCACTATTGATGCGTATTATGTCTTCAATTTGAAATCTGTGATCGCATTTCCCCATTCATATTGATTAATGATATTCAAAGAATTGTTTTTTAAAATTAGTTTGGTGAAATACTCTGTTGCACATTAAATGTAGAACCGGGTAGATGATTAATTGTTTTCTTGTGAATGGAAAGAATATAACTTTTAAAATACTCTAAATTATGCTCCAGGGTATTTACAATGAATAATTATAATAACATGATGTAAAACGAAAATGTCTTTTATATTTACGCGTTTTTTTCTATCAAGTTGTATACTAGATGGTGACTTACAGACAGAAGTTTGTATAATTAAACATGAAAGAATGTTTAGGCTATAACATCCCTATAAGCCTATATAGTTTTTCATTTTTGTAGATTGTTATTGACGGAGGGGGGGGGGGGGGGAGTAAGATATAGCTCTGGGCTTGGTGATCATGTATCTCATGGAAAGAAGATTTCCGAGACAAGTTCTTCTACTTTTGAAATGTGTATTCTCATCTTATATTATAATTAGACAGTTATTTAATGCAATTATTTAATCAACTTCCAACTCTAGTAATCATTCAATTGCATACTGACCTCGTGGTCGCTAATAACTCTTGCCTACATATAATTATAATTTACTCGTATTATGCTTACAGGTTATCGTTTGATGAATAATAATAATAGTTATTGTTGCCTTTTTTTTACTGATCCCACCAACAACTAAGTCATTTAGGGGTACGATCGAGCGGGTGATATATGATTGATGTTCACAGAAATCCGATCATGTATATGGGACTCAAACCCGCGCCCTACTTGACTCCGGGTTTCAAACAGAATGATTAAACTGACTGTGAGGCCAATATAAAAAGTCTTGAGCTATGGTGTTTTCTAAAAACTCATTGCCAAATTCATATTTAAATTATAAAATATATAACATATATGTCGATCATTGTCGATTCAAGTGTTTAAAATAGGCTTACAATTTTTCTTATTGACATCGTAATTTGATACGGATTCATTGGAGGCCTACCCCAATTAGGACTATGCCAGAAATATACTCATGTATAATGTTCATAATATTCTTGTTGTGGCTTATTTAAATTATGCAATGATATTTCCAGGAGTAATCGAAATATTAGGAATAAATAAAGCCAATACAAATGTCATCTCTCATCTAATCATTTTGTAGTCACTAACTATCATTTTTCTCTCCAATCTTGAAATGTATTAAGTTTTCATCAGGTTATGGGACGATTCATTAAGTGACTAGGTAGGTAAAAATTGTCCAGGTGAATGAAAGTGTAGAACCATCTCAAAAATAACACATCTAAATGAATCGTATAACCTAATTCCCTCAGTTGATTTGACTTCAAATGAGCGTATATACCTTTTTACAAATACTTATCATCAATCGGAACTCTTAGGAAAACGGTAGAGACGTTTTCAGAGAAGAAAGCGTGACATCAAATAAGTCTTGTGATCAAATAATTCAAGAAACGACAATTATAACCGACCGATTAAAGACAATGACAGTAGTTAATTTCAAGTTTTGGTTTTTGGGATAGTTATAACTTGAATGATTCAATCTTACACTAATATTGTTCATATATGTTTTTTCAGAAGTAATTCAAATCCAGCTACTTCTTCTGGTTTGATAGAATTTGGATGAAACTCCAACTATTGTAGTTTCTCCTTTCAATATAATTATCTTTATAATTATTTCACGAGTAGGCCTAGTCGTTAAGGTACTTAGATAAATAAAATACAGAAAAAGGGTGCCGTTTAATTGCACGAACCATACCCAAGTAAATTTAAAAAATATTTAGTTTCATACGTTCGCGTGCAGAAACCAGCTATATCGAACTACTCCTACTAACTTACATCAATTCTATATTACTATATATAGCAAAACTAGAACTCTTCTTCAACGAATGATTATAAAACAACCAAAAGCGATCGCTTCAATTAGTTGAAGGTATAGGGTCCATATTTTCCAACTTTCTTAGTTCATAGGGCTAGTGTCCCATAAATTTAATACATAAAGCATATGATTTAGTCTTATAAATAATATAATTAGTTTTATTATCAATCTATTATTTTACAATCAATATCATATTATTATCATAGATTTATTCAGAATGTCGAGAGAAATTAATTTTAAACACATAATTACATTGATTATGTAGTAAGTTTTTATTGGTACTCTTTTATTTGGTACAGATTTAGACATATTCGTTGGTTTTACTGTTATTTTTAATAACGATACTCGAAATCAGCTTACTGCATTTTACATTTGCCTTATAAATAAGTTTGAACCATTGATGAATTATAATAAATAATAAACGAACGATAAATATCAAACAAGAATGAAAAGAATAACTAGATAGATTTCAAAATATATTATGGGGTAATATCATTATTGACATATAATTACTCTGTTGTTACCCACGACTCTGCTTTATCCACTGAAGTAAGCCTACGCTACTAATCCCTCGTTGGTTCCACATTGTTTCACGATATAATGTGATCTGTACGTCAAGTTCTAATATTTCCTCCACGACATTATGTTCCCGCCGTTCCTGCCTGTCCAGATGTTTGCGAGAGGGGAATCCCAATCTTCCGACGGGAGATTTATAGTTTGTTTATAAGTTGTCAAACATGGCGCCGGCACAGTTGAACAAGGGGATGATTTATGGGCGGAGCGTAGAAAAACCAGGGTGAAATGATTACTGGCGCATTCTAGCGGGTAAGCCTAGAACTATTGTGTAGTTCACGATAGCTCAACTGATAAGAACTGGAATACGTGACGTATTTTCAATAAAAACAATACGTGGTTGGGCTGAAACAAGTCTAGCAAAAAATTGGTATCTAATTTCTATCCGTCATTGACAAAACAATTATAGGAATTGAATGATGCGATACTTATTGAATTCGATATCCATTTGAACTAACGAATTGAAGAAATATTAATTGGCTATTTTCATACTTTATCTCATCAATAACTTGTCTACCGGTATCATAAGCCTTTGGATGAAATTGCGTATCACGTATCGCTTGGCAAAGACTTCAGACAAACTAACGACGCGAGATGGGTGACTTAATTCTGAATGTGGATATTGTTACATGATCGTGCAAAGAGGAAAGATATAGTAGATCATTATTCATTTTCGTGTTCACTTTTGTTTCCAAATTACCAGTGAATCGTGAAAAATAAATCCTGCACATCCTGATCCTGCACACCAATTGGTTTTGCATTGAACGTGTAGCTATGGTTACGCCATTCATGCCGTGTCCTGGTGTCAAAACTATCGTAGACTATTATTGTCCTATGAGGCTATGCATGGGCGTCGGCAGGAAGAAATTTAAGGGGGGGGGGGCAAAATATCCCAAGTTCGAAAATGCACAAGTTCCAATGGGAGTGGGGGAGATGGCTCCCCAAGGGGATTTTTTGAAATTCCATCGTTTTATGGTGTTTTGGGAGGTTTTATGACTATTTAATTAGCTTTTGATTTTATAGAGAAAGAAGACAGATAATGTTGAATTGGTTCAATTCTATGCAAGTAGTTTATCCTATTCATCTTTTTAAATACTTCATCATACAAAATAGCCAAAATGAGTTATTAGAATCTGATTGGTCTGTACGATATCAAAATTTCCAGGAAATAAGAATAACCCAATAAATCATATTTGTCAATCGGCGAAGGCATAGCCTTGCCTACCCACCCCTATCACATCAGACTCATGACCACCCGCGTAACAAGACATGTTAAAATATGTCACCGGTACAGTCGGTACTTACAAAACTTTCGAAAAACATCATTGTTTAAAAAAAAACAATTTCAATTTTTCAAATAAATTTCTGCCTGGTCCCAGGGGGGCCGGGGGGCAAGTGCACCCCCTTGCCCCCCGTTGCCGACGCCCATGAGGCTATGACAATAATTGTTGACCATATTCATGACTGGGTTCTGGGTCTTATAGCGAAATAAGATTTTCAAGGCAAATTATGTTTTATGACAATAAGGAGTGTTAGGGTGGGTACTTTGATAACTAAAAAGCATAGGCTACAATATAATTCAACTGCAATACGCTCACTCTTAGCGCGGTCAATTAATAAAGTCAATTACTTCAAATCTTCACAATTTATAGAAGCACAGATAATCGATTTCTTTATCGAGCTACAAATGTAGGTCTATAGCTCGATTATCTGTGATAGAAGCTGTAAGTGCTGCCACCTATCGGAAGTTCATACTAGTATGGGAAAGGATTTGATCGGCTGAGACATCGAGAAGTGACAGCGTAGAGCAGTGGCTATTTGATAACGCTCAATGATTCGTTGCCTTATGAGGATATATATGCCCCCAATTTCTTCTCAGAATTAATTAATGAATTTGCATGGATTTTGCAATTTTACTAGCAAGTTAGAGAGAATATTTGAAGTAACTGGGGTTTCACTTTGTTTCGTGAAGAATGGAAAAATGACAACGAGATTCTCTAATTGAAAGGCAAGACAATGTGAAACTATTTTTTTGCGCAATGGCCATCAAATGACTACGTTTGCATCTCATATTATGACAAGTAAATATTACCATATTTATACAAATATATATACTATTTTTACCATCTGTACCATTAGGCACACATTAATATCATTGAAAGATACTCTTCTCGTTATCTCAGATGGTAAGACCAGTTGCGCATCAAGCGAAAGGTTTGGTTCCCCGACGAGTTGGTATTCTTCAGTGATAAAAATATCCATCCTATCTATATCACGTGCTAAACGTTTCAACAAAAACTCATTCACTCATTATATGTATATACCTATGTGTGTGTATGTATAGGTCTATAGGCATATAGGCCCTATATTATATATATATATATATATATATATATATATATATATATATATATATATATATATATATATATATATATATATTCAAATGAATGTAATAATAGTCAAAACAGCCACGTAAGCTGGAAAGCGTATTTACTGAAGAATAGAAAATTTCCACATTTCCAATGAAAGTTGAAATGTTGTCAATAATTTCCTCAACAATAATGAATGAAATCAAGTCAGAAAGAATGTCTCTTTAATACAACGAAAATTTTCAGAATCTAGAGAAAAATGGCATACCACTTTTGAAAATGTTATAATATTATGTCAATGAATAATTTTTGAAAAATCCAACGAATATTTATGAAATATTCCAGAACAGAAAAAGTTTTGAAAGACATTTTCCATAGAAATTATGTTCGTCGTTCAATTTCGAACAGAGAAAAAACAAATGTTGTCAAATCTATAATCAATAATATCAAAATATCAAAACAAAATATTCAACTAGATGAATATGCGAAATAAATGTATACTAACGTTGAAAGAATCAACAAACTCAGTATTAAAATACCTAACAGCTATTTTGAAATCTATTGCATCAATTACTTTTCATATTTCGAAACACAATAATGTCAGTCTTCAACAAAAACTGTGGCTCGGTAAAACTTCATGCGAGAAGAGAACCGCGAAGGCGATCTATTCAAAACGGCCGTCGACATTCGTTTTTTTTAGTATTGTTACAAGACGGGTTTACGATCTCGATTTTATATTTTAAATTTCTTCGTATAATTTTTAAAACACTACCGGGAGAAATTAGAATCTAAGATTTAGAAGACAATTTTTGAGCGAATATTTTGTCAACACATGCGCCTAAGCACATATTAAATATGTATTTCAACATTTTTGAGTAAATGATTATCGTAGTCCTAATTTCTACATAAGATATGATGTCGGTCTACTATTCCAGATTGAACAGCTGAAAGTCAGTTGTATAGTAAACACATGTTAAAAGTGAAATATTACTTGAAAATAAAATTGTCAATGTAAATCAAATTACACTCAAATGTTATTACGTATTCAGATATAGGATTATTTCTCATCACTTATTCAAAATAATTTGTACAAAACTATAGCCTCCATGAATTCATCCGTCACAAGTATAATACCGTTAGATGCGAATGTCAATGGAAAGTCAATCAATAATAAACTGTAATTCTTTTGAAGGCTTTCCTTTCGTGCTTTCCGTTACTATGTTGAAGATTATGCTGGCAGCATTTGCTAAATACTTCGCTGCTGGCTTTTTACATTTCCGTAATATTTGTTTTGTCTGCTTTAATCAAGGTTTTCTGATACGGGCATTGTGGCGACGCATTGTTTGTTTCATCAATGAATAAAAACATTCAATGTTGATGCTGTTGCAAATTGTATTCAAGTTGTATTTTTTCTTGTTCCTGCAATATTGATGCACTTGCAGATAAACTTGTAGCATTATAAGTATTTCAGCACTCATTGGAATAACTCTCAATGCATTTTAGGTTCTCCAATCAAATTTTGATACTAATCGGGATTGTTGATTTTTGTAGTTTGAAAATGCCATTTACAATACTTGCGTTGCCTCATTATTCCGTATCATAAATAATTACTCAATGAAAATATGCAAAGTGTTCAGAAAATAGCTTATTGAAGGTTAAAATCTTATTTTAGAAGAAATGTGTGATCATTTTTGACAAGTTTTTATTCACAGTCCAAACATTGATTTGATTATAATATAATTCAAACTCCTGTTCAACATTATTTTGATACATTACTGTGTAATGAAGATTTATTATTAAAAATTACCTTTAGTTTTGTTTGAGCTAAATGTTATTCAAACAAACTCAGTAATTCAGGTCGGTACAGATCTTAAAAATAATCCATTCTAATAGAAATGTAGAAAAAATCATGAAAATTTGATGAAAATTTTTGAATTCATGATGAATAACTGAATTCTCTAGTAGACCCCTATATCAGAGACTAGAATATTTGAAAGTTTACTCATTACGAGAGAATATATATTTTTCATCATCTTCTTCTTACTCTTCTCCTCTTAACGGCATTATCTTATCACATTGGCAATTATGTCATATTGAACTTCACGATTCACGACAAATTCCAAACGATGTTCAATGAAATGTAAAGACTTCTGGCCACGAATCTCGATTACCATCATTCTCAAATGTGTTTTAAAGACTTGAATAATATCATTTCTCAACGTGCGGTTGCTTCATCAATGATAATCGTTCAATGGTCAAAATCTAGTGAAAATTAGATTTAATCAAGTTCTATAAGAAAAGACAATTTCATGGAAAATAATGAAGATGTGTCGCTATGTTCTATGGCAATTTTACCTTCGCACTCTCATTGTATATAATATCATGCACAAATCAATAATCAATTGGATAAAAAAAACAGCGTTCATTGTTATTATCAATATTTTAACGTTATTTTCTACAAAAATTTAATTTTGCTCTGAAATAAATTAAGCAGTTCCACAACATCATACAAGGCCGAAGAGGGTGGGTGAGTGGGTGGGGGGTTGAAATGCTCTGAAAGAAGCAGACATTTGAGGTGGTGTGGGGTTGTTGGGTGGGTGAGGGGAGGGGCGGGGAGGGGGAGGGGGGGACGTCGCAAATGATGGATGAGGGCGTCCAGCTAGCCTGATATTGTTTCTATGCCATACAGCCATTGACAGAAGCTAGCTCGGTCCCACTCGCCTGGCTCAGCACGCTGTATGCCTGCCCAGAGTACACGTACACCCACGAACACTGCAACCAAGTGCATCCAATACACTGACACTGCACTCACACTAGCAGCACTGATGCTGAGTCTCAGCAGCACTGATGACACTGACACTTCAATCGTGACGTACTAGTGACTATGCTATCGTGATTACACGGACGTGACTACACCGGTATGACTACACTGCTGTGACTACACTGGTGTGACTACACTGGTGTGACTACACTGACGGGACTCCACTGGTGCTACTATAATGATGTGACTACACCGGCGTAACTACATTAACGTGAAAGGAATCAACTATAATACTAATTTAATATTATTGGAATGTATGTGTAATCTTTCATTCTTGATTGCTACTTCCGTCATTCGAAGCCATAACTGCGAGCTGCGACTACTGTATATGTTTTATTAGGATTAGAGTAAAATAAACGCGTCGTTGACGCGTGTTATCTTCAATACACAAGACAAAAATTAGAGAAAAATAAAGTTTTGGAGGGACTATTTAGTTTCAAATTGGTTCTCGTTGAAACCCACTTTATGAAAAATAAGATCCATGTGGATTTGTTCACATTTGTTTCAAACTTCATATCTAGTGTTATGGCGACGGAATATTTCAAGTGGTATTCCAATGAATAGAAAATTTATTCTATGTAGGGGCCTATATAGTTATTTAAAATTGAAGAAATAAGTTTTTCGGTGAAGACTTTTGAACGATATGAGATGTTTAAATTCCAATGGAGGGAAACACAAATATTTTCAATACCTCCAAATTATTAGTTATATAACTATTCAACTCATATCACATAACTGTTAACCGTAGGCTATATATAGTTCAAAAACATTTTTTTGCTTGGCAATTATGCGATATAAGTTAAATGGGTTTTACTTATATCACACCTTGCAGGTATTAAAAATATATCTAATTTCTCCGTATTAATTGAAGAAGGAAGAAATTGAAGAAATATCTGCGATTTGGTGATAGCATTTGAACGGTACGATGTATCAAAATTTTCATATACCGGAAACACAGATTTCTGTAATAGGTCTACCCGTCAGAATAGTTCGAAATTGAATTATCAACTGTGGATTCCAACATTTCCATAGGCATAGGCCTACAGCTGAAAAATGTGCTTCTCAGCTATGTATACCGTGCAAATTAGTAGGCCTATATAAGGTAAATAGTTTTCGAGTACACCACATTGAAGGTATTGAAAACATCTTTGTTGTACGTAATTGGAAGTTTGATATCTCGTACCGTTCAAAAGTTATAACCAAATACTGATGTTTCGCTAAATAAACTCCAACGCGCTCTTAATGATAATTTTTCAATGAATCCTTGTTATTTTTCAAACACATGAAATACTTCAAAAAGCACGAATTCGAACAAATGTAGGCTGATGAAGGGCTTCCCCCCAAATTGGCATCATTTTCCTCATTTTCCGTATGCCCTTGCAGAGGTTTTTCGTGGTTTTCCTCTATAGCCTGGGTAAATGTCAAGATAGTTTCTGTCATTCGCATTGCCAATGTTAACTTCATCTCATCATCGCATTAACCCGACGCCAATAGACTAAAGGCATCATTATAGTGTGTAATCAAACCCAATATCAATAAATGCCCGAATACACGACCCGATATGTGTGTGTTCATTGAAATTTCATAATGATGAGACTTGGTGATGATACAAAAAAACAAAAATATGTATTTGCGTCATTTTTTTCACGCATCATTTCTACCTTCTACATGAAGAGCATCTCTCACATGAATCTAGAAAACAATATACCAACTTGGGTGGCCCAGTAAGAGTCGGAGATCATATTAATCCGATTCACAATATAAGTTGAACTTTTAGAAGCATAGGTAATGTCACAGTTGCATGCGTATTCATGGGTACGATAACAGACTTACGATCCAAGGTAGGACCTACTTAAGCCCATCTGTTTTTCTTGGCTGACTGTTCACCACAATAATTTATGTTAAGGTATACTTGAATATTTATAGAGAAATGATGATCTTGATTGTAACCAAGGTGCCTGGGTTATGTATATAAATTCAACAAACCGAACTTTGCTACTAGATCAACTACATCAGGTGATGCAGTTTTCATGAGGTTAGACGTACAATGGTTTTTATCAAGCTTGGAAAAGTGACATCTCTATATAATATTCCCCGTGGATTGTATGCGTCCTTTTCAAACTTTCAGCTCTCATCTCTTGACTTCTACTGAATATGAACACCTTTTAGTTGATGGGAGATGAATATAGGGCAAGCAACTGTCTCCTCTTTCCAACGTATACCCTACACTCTTTCCATACTCTTCATTCCGTTGCTTTCGATTTCAATGAGTTTGACGAGCAACACAACTTTACTTCTCTCTCTCCCTCTCTCTCTCTCTCTCTCTCTCTCTCTCTCTCTCTCATCTCTCTAAATCGGACTCTGCCTCCTCACTCTCTCCCTTCTCCACTCTCTCTCTTTCTCTCTCTTTCTCCATCTCTCTCTCTCTCTCTCTCTCTCTCTCTCTCTCTCTCTCTCTCTCTCTCTCTCTCTCTCCTCTCTCTCATCTCTCTCTCTCTCTCTCTCTCTCTCTCTCTCTCTCTCTCTCTCTCTCTCTCTCTTTCTCTATCTTTCTCTTTACTCGCACTTACTTGCAGGTATGTGCACTTCACTTCCAATTTAATACGAACTGCTACTTATACACGATCGCAAATCATTCACCTGATTTTCCATACTCCATTAGTGAAAAACGCAATTAATAACATACTCGATTACGTTAAATATTTTGAGGTAATTTTCTGAAGTACGAATCATAAATATTTTACTGTATATAAATTATGAATTGAATGATAAAATAATACAAATCCTGTCAGTTCAATTGCAAAATCGTACTAATTTATTTATGCGCGTCTTTTTAGAGAGTGATTGAAAGTCCGCCTACCTACTGTGAAAACTCATTAAAGACACGGTCTGTATCATTGGAACCTTTGATTAATAATCACAATACACATGTAACAAAATACGTGGAATCATTTTGAACATATTTGCAAACGAAACGAGCTGTGACCCTTTCAAAATCGAATGCTCAACATAAGTAAAAAGCCGAAGTCTTCATAATTATTTGCTTCATGTCCAAGAGAGAATGTATAATGAAACCATTAGAGCAAGTCATGAAAGGTTGGATGTAAGACGGACAATCATGTTTCTTGGTTATTACTATGGAACATAATAAGAACACAGAGGTCGCTAAAGGGGGCAGAGGGAGCTGGGGGCCAGGGGTCTGTGGTCAGGTAGGCCTAACTATACAGCTATTAATATATCTTCGTCTTCACGACAATCGACGAACGGAAGCCGGGGTTAAGCATACTTGTTGTTTATTTAAGAAACCGATGGAAATAATAGAGCTATTAAAACAGAGAAATTTGAATATAATTCTTATGTCCGCTCGGTCTTAAGTGAGCTTCATCACGTTATTTGCATGCAAAGCCGTGGTCTAGACGTAGCTTGGGCCGCTGTTGTACATGGTACACAAGACCTGCGAGCGTGGCTTGCAGGATCAAATCCATGTGCGTGAACTACGCTATTTCAGAGCTGAAGGGGTGGGACAATATTGTACATTAAACTATGTGGATCGCTGTTATTTAACAATCAAGAATGCGTTCGAGATTATTCCGTGTGTATTGCATGCAAGCTGATCTTCAAGTAAACGGGGATAGTGTATCGTTTGAAAAAAATGTCACATCCAAGTTGAAATAAGTGAACTGGTAGATAATTTTATTTTCAATATAAAATATAGAACTGATGTTGGAATAAAATATATGAGAGAGGTAGAGAGAGAGGGAGAGAGAGAGAGAGAGAGAGAGAGAGAGAGAGAGAGAGAGAGAAAGAGAGGGAGAGAGAGAAAGAGAGGGGAGAGAGAAAGAGAGGGAGAGAGAAAGAGAGGGAGAGAGAGAAAGAGAGAGAGAGAGAGAGAGAGAGAGAGAGAGAGAGAGAGAGAGAGAGAGAGAGAGAGAGAGAGAGAGAGAGAGAGAGAGAAAGATAGGGAGGGAAGGAGAACGAGTGAAAAGTGAGGGAATTGTGTGAATGTGTGTGTGAGGGCGAGAGTGAGTGAGAGGTAGAATATGTACTAATGGCTAGTGACGTACAGTTTTGATGGATTGCTTCCAGAATCAAGCAACAATATATAGAAACACAATATTCTATACTGTAAACACGCTCGACATAACCAATCTGCAAACACCAACCATACAGGCAAGGCATTGCTTACTGCTCTCCTCTCACCACCCCACTCACCCCGCGCTCAACCAAACTAGCTCAATCTGCGTGTGCAATTGTCGGCTTTCATCCAAGTCTATAATGTTTTTTGATGATTAGCATTCTTGCTTTCTTCTTGGATTGCCCGGATCATGAAGACCAAGATACAGTTGAACGAGTGATATTGAAGACTTCCATCCCACTCTTATGGGACTGTTTGTCTGTTTTTGCGTATACGTCGCACGTCGCAAGTCGCACGGTTTGACTGATCAACAAGAAATAAGTTCTGGACACGCAGACTTTTCCAACTGAGAACTGTGTAGTTTTGAGGCCAAGTTGGTTCGACTACTTTTGATATGAACCATTTCGAAATTTCAAAAAAAAAATCAAAATTAGAGCAGGTGGGAAAATTTTGAAAACATATTATCCTCAATACAAGTCAAATTTTCACTGAACATGAAAACAAATATGATACATATAATTACAATTTTTAATGGAATCAGAGTAGCCGTTTTGAAGGAAATAGTTATTCAAAGAATACATTTCAATCAAATAGATAGATATCGACTGGCTATTCTTTATTTTTGTTGCACACGGTGATTCACTGCTTTGTAGACTTGACGGTTTCCATTGCCACCAAGGTGTGTAGAGTTCTCGAGTATATTTCATATAGGTCAAAGTGTGGAGAGTTTTCGAGTAGACTTCATACAAATTTCGCGTTCATCTTACAACGCATAGTGCCTAGTAAAACAACATGAAAGCATCAGCCAAGTGAGTGAGTATTATCTATACAGTCAAGTATGATGCGTTGGAGGTGTCATGATCAGCATGATAGGATTGAGTACTAAATATATATAATTTGGCACTAAATAAGTTAATTCCAAAGTTTGAAGTCGGTAGATATCATAGGTGGTTGTGCCGAGTGTGTCGAGTTAGCACCACCCACATACTATGTTTTGACAATTTTAAATAAGGCAGCACTATAATTATGGGTTGATGGCACTAATTACGAATCAGTTCAACAATGAACAGCCTTCACAAATCTACAAATGGGTGGTGCCAATTTCACGCGAATAAGGACTATATCCGTTTCATTCTACAAAAATATTTGTATATAAATATATAGGCCTATATAGGCCCTATTTACATATAGTGATGAGACGTTGAAAATGTTCAATCCTTTGAAAATTTTCAATGCAAATTTATTGTAATTTTCAATGCAAATTCATTGAAACTTTCAATGAAAATTTTCAGAAAGTTAACAAATCATTGAATTTTTTTTGTGAATCCAATGGAATTCAATTAATTCCCTGAATAAATTTCTTTGAAATTTTCAATGAAATTTTCCAACATCTGTCATCATCCACTTCTCAATAAGGACGAATGAGTACTGGAGTACTGGCCCCACCTACAGTTGATCGCCGAGAAGTACTTTAAGACATTTACATTTCATTCACATGTCACTCTCATTGCAAGTTTTATTATGTGGTGGTTCAGCAAATCGTTTTCAAAATTGATAATTTTTAAATTTAAAAGTGACACAGTATCCCATATTGATCAATAATTTGCCTGTCTGAGCTACTCTGGTATCCAACTTTATCTACAACATTGACGTGCATGCATGCGTATAGCACACAACCTTTGATTGACTCGATCCATGCATATATGCAAGTCAAATGAGAACAGGCGTGAGAGGGAGGGAGAGGGAAAGAGAGGGAAAGAGAGGGACCATTATTATTATTTATCATAGATTGTTATCTACAAAGAATGACTAATCTATACTCTCATAAGCCTTGTGTATGTAATGCAGCCCTCTCGGTCGCATTAATATTTCGTTTCATTAATTGTTAGATTCGACTGAGCACTTTTAAAGTAAAAACGCATGGCAGTGATACATTCTTTTTCAAACGCCCATGAACACTCATGCTATACTATAGAGATATCTTATACACTGAGTAGAAGCTATACAGTAGTGACACTTACAGACTTGATCATATATTCATATTATTCTCATCCATAGATAATTATCAATATGCTTGTAAAATTAGTCAAATTTTTTTCATTTCTCGTGGCATCATTTCATAACGAAATTATGTCGATGATGAATTTATAATTTCAATGATTTCATATGAAAATAGAAAATGGAATAATATTTGTCATCACTTTCAATATCACAAGTATACGAAAATATCACTTTCATATAGTATTTTCATTTTAATTGTTAGTTTTATTGGCAAGCTGTAGCTCTAACTTGTTGTGTCCGCTATCACTGCGTTGTGCCTGTGGGTACCACTCACAAGTCTCCAGGCCGGCCCTAGAAGACCTCCTGTCGTTTGATAGCGCGGCCCTAGAGGACCTCCCGCAGCTCCATCTAATCCAAAGTGGGCGTCCAACAGCATGGCGGCATATCGGCTAGAGTGACTGTTTAATCAGCCGACCAATTAACCTGTCCATCTCACAATAGTACATGACAGCTACCCGCGCCGAGGAAAACGCTACTCGGACTTGACCGTTGGTGAGCGAACGAGTTGAAAAAAAAGAAATCATGTACGACAAAATGAATACTTTTTCGAGATGCGAAAGTGTAATAAATGTTTGCTCTAGAAAAAAGGAGTAATACATTAGTGCAGATTATATAGAAATATCACTATTATTAGAACAAAAGAGAAAATTGTATTTCACAGCTCATTGATTTCTTTTTTTATGGTCGTGTGAAGTAGCTTGGTCCTGATGATTGGATGAGAATGAGGCGTGAGAAACAGTGAAGAATATTGGGGTGAAAATGGAAAAAGGTGTAGTGAAAAGTGAAGAAGAGTGGGAAAGTGGGGGGAAGGTAAAAGATGGTGATATAATGGAAAGACGACGAAGGGAAATGACGAAGAGAGACGAAGAAGGAGAGGAGGAAGAAGAAGAAGAAGAAAAAAATGAGAAAGAAAAAAGACGAAGATGGCCAATTAAGAAAATCATAAATATCACAATGAATGATGCAATATTTTTAATACGTCAGGTTTTCTGTTGGATCAGATTGATGTCAGCGAAGACCTCCATGGCACTCACATGGAGATTTGTCGTTGTGTTTTATTGTTGATCGCACTACAGAGTTCACAAGGTTTGACTGCTCGACATGAAACTTGATTTGACAAGCGGCTTTATCCCACCTAAAACTGTACACAGTTTTGGGTCAAATCGATTGGACCACTTCTGAGAGAGATCATCATTGATGTTTCGTAAAACTACATAAGAATAACCCCGAACAAAAAATCAGAATGGACATATTTTCAAAAAAAAAATTCTACTGAATGTGAATACATGCAAGATACAGATTATTAAAAATTTTCCCCAGGATTGGAGTAGTCGTTCTGAAGTAAACAATCAAGGATGTATTCTCTCTAGATCAAATAGATATACCAATAATAATTATAAAGAATCACTGCGCGTTAATTCACGGCTTACTGGGGTTGATAGTTTCGAAGTCAAAATTGTGCGTTTCGAGTGCATTAATTTTCATACAAATATCTCGCTCATCTTAACGCTATAACGCTGCTGTTGCCGTGTCATTTTATTGTGTGCGGTACTTCATGAATAAGCAATGGGGCTAGAATAGTTATGTATATGTATTTATGAGGCTTGTTTATCTGAATATAAAATAAATTATCATGTATTCTCTTTTAATAAATGCACAAACATATTTAACGTTTTATTGTCATAGTACCTAATTTATTATCACCCACATTCACAGAGACTGTGGTCGAGTGGCTGACACACTGAACCGTCATTCAGGAGTCAGGGTTTCGCTTTCCGTCATGGTCGACATCCTTTTTCGTGGTTTTCTTCTGTCGTTCGGGTCAATAATGGGATGGTTCTTTAACAACAGGCCACGACCGACTTCTTCCCACTATTCAAAAACGCATAATAAAATATATCCTTTGATCTCATCATTCCATCATTTATATAACCTCATCGACTTCAATAGATCTTAATAATCAGTACATTGCGTCGTTAAACACAATATAAATAAATTATGAAAAAATCACCGTCATTCTTGGGGCTTCATGAAAACAATACACTTCATAGTAATTTAAACCTTTTATAGTTAAATTAAGTTGTTGCTATCCGTCTGTATTAAAATCCTTTTACAATTAAGTCTGAAAAGAATAATAAAATTTTCCATTAGGACAAATTCCACGTTAATTGGCTCTTCATTTTACATGTCGTGTTATACAACGCCTTTTATGTAAAGCTAATAGAAAATATACTAGGGACCAAATCAAATTGAATTATTATTCAAATGAAGTATAGGTGAAGTATACGGCACTCGGCTGTACAAAGAAACATGACGTGTAGGTTTGAATCATTGCAGGTCAATCTCTCTACGCTGTGACATTGTGACTGTGACAAATCCTAGGCTCATACGGCTAAGTCACATCACGCTATATGAAATGAAGCTTAGACGCGAAACAAAGATCCTTATTTGAATCAATCGTATTCTATATATTGATATTCATAGTTTCTTGGACAGGAAAATTATGTTTTTTTGTGTGAATCGAGATCTTGATATACAATCGTACTTTTCCGATTAGGGCTAAGGATGAGGTATAGTGAATGAACAAAAACTCGGGCTTTACGGAGCGAAGAATTGATATAAGCGTATAGGCTTGTTATACTGACGCGAGTGAGGTGAACATGAAGCTAAGGTACTGATCTGAACACGGCACTTCCGCTTATATGTATTTTGAGAAGAGACTGACAGAAGTTAAGTATTGTTATAGTGAGGCGTGTGATGTGAACAAAGGTACTGGTCTGAACACGGAACTACCACTTATATGTATCATTGAGGAGAGAGTGGCAGAAGTGTTGTCTCTATACTGAGGCGTATGAAGTGAACATGAAGCTAAGGTACTGATCTGAACACGGCACTACCACTTATATGTATTTTGAGAAGAGACTGGCAGAAGTGAAGTATTGCTATATTGAGGCGTGTAAAGTGAACACGAAGCTATAAGGTACTGGTCTGAACAGGGCACTACCACTTAAACGTATCCTGAGAAGAGAGTGGCAGAAGTGTTGTCTCTATACTGAGGCGTGTAAGGTGAACATGAAGCTAAGGTACTGGTCTGAACACGGCACTTCCACTTATACGTATCCTGAGAAAAGAGTGGCTTAAGTGTTTTCTCTATACTGAGGCGTGTAAGGTAAACATGAAGCTGAGGTACTGGTCTGAACACGGCACTACCACTTGAACATATCATTGAGGAGAGAGTGGCAGAAATGACGTATTGTTATACTGAGGCGTGTAAGGTAGACATGAAACCAAGGTACTGGTCTGACCAAGGCACTTCCACTTATATGTATTTTGAGAAGAGACTGGCAGAAGTGAAGTATTGCTATATTGAGGCGTGTAAGGTGAACACGAAGCTATAAGGTACTGGTCTGAACACGGCACTACCACTCATACGTATCCTGAGAAGAGAGTGGCAGAAGTGTTGTCTCTATACTGAGGCGTGTAAGGTGAACATGAAGTTAAGGTACTGGTCTGAACACGGCACTACTACTTATACGTATCCTGAGAAAAGAGTGGCAGAAGTGTTGTCTCTATACTGAGGCGTATGAAGTGAACATGAAGTTAAGGTACTGGTCTGAACACGGCACTACTACTTATACGTATCCTGAGAAGAGAGTGGCAGAAGTGTTGTCTCTATACTGAGGCGTGTAAGGTGAACATGAAGCCAAGGTACTGGTCTGAACACGGCATTTCCACTTATACGTATCCTGAGAAAAGAGTGGCAGAAGTGTTGTCTTTATACTGAGGCGTGTAAGGTAAACATGAAGCTGAGGTACTGGTCTGAACACGGCACTACCACTTGAACATATCGTTGAGGAGAGAGTGGCAGAAATGACGTATTGTTATACTGAGACGTGTAAGGTGAATATGAAACCAAGGTACTGGTCCGACCAAGGCACTTCCACTTATATGTATCTTGAAACGATACTGGCAGAAGTAGTCTCTATACTGAGGCGTGTGAGGTGAACGTGAAGCTGAGGTACTGGTCTGAACACGGCACTTCCACTTATACGTATCTTAAGAAGAGAGTGGCAGAAGTGAAGTATTCTGTAAGTGAAGTAGGTGTGTGATGTGAACAAAGGTACTGGTCTGAACATGGCACTACCACTCATATGTATCTTTAGGAGAGAGTGGCAGAAGTGTAGTATTGTTATACTGAGGTGTGTGATTGTAAGGTGAACTTGAAGCTGATGTACTGGTGTGAACATGGCACTACCACTTATAAGTATCTTGAGAAGAGAGTGGCAGAAGTTGTCTCTTTACTGAGGCGTGTAAGGTGATCATGAAGCTAAGGTACTGGTCTGTACACGGCACTACCACTTAAACATATCATTGAGGAGAGAGTGGCAGAAATGACGTATTGTTGTACTGAGGCGTGTAAGGTGAATATGAAACCAAGGTACTGATCTGACCAAGGCACTTACACTTATATGTATCTTGAAACGAGACTGGCAGAAGTAGTCTCTATACTGAGGCGTGTAAGGTGAAAATAAAGCTATAAGTACTGGTCTGAACACGGCACCACCACTTATTTGTATCCTGAGAAGAGTGTGGCAAAAGTGTAGGCTTGCTATACGGAAGCGTGTGAGGTGAACATGAAGCTAAGGTACTGACATTGACTAAAGATACAGAGACTGTATATCCTTGGTCAATGGTACTGATCTGAATACGGCACACTACCACTTATAAGTATCTTGAGAAGAGACTGGTAGAAGTGAAGTATTGTTATGTACTGAGGCGTGTAATGTGAACATGAAGCGGCCGCCCTCGTTAGCTCAGTCTGCTGAGGCACGCTTCAGAGACTGAAGCGAACGTTGGGCGTGGGTTCAAATCCCGCATAACGCATGGGTTTTTGTAAACGTCCTCTCACTTATCATCACTTCATAGTTTCACATCACCTGCTCATTCGTACCCCTGTATAACCTAGCTGTTGGTGGGGTCGTTAAGCAATTAATAATCATCATCATCTGTACATGAAGCCAGGTACTGGTCTGAACACGGCACTACCACTTATATGTATCATTGAGGTGGAGAGCGGTTAAGTGTAGTCTTGTTGTACTGAAGCTGTCAACCTGCCAAACTCCAACGTGCCCAACCTTCAACTGCCCAAATGTTGGTTATCAAATTTGTATAACGTCTGTTGGTTGAATTTCTGAAATTTGGGAAAATATCTAATTTGGTTTTGAAACTGTTGTCAAACTCTTGTTAAAAAAATCTGTGTTTTCTTTCATTTTTTTTCACTTCTTTTCAGCGAACCTTTTTTATTTTTTCATTTATTTTTTGATAAGGGTTGTCGCAAATTCCAGATTTTTTCTAATCATCACAAGAGTTGTTTTTTAATTTCACAATCAAATTATTGGAAACAAAATTAAAATTGTCGAAATTTCATAAGACATTGTCTTATTTTCCTTCCTTTGAAAATTCAATCAAAAATGTGATTTTGGTTTCTTTTAATTTCAGAACATAGGCCTATCTATGAAATTATATTTGAAATCAATGAATTAACTACTGTTCCAAATATGGAATATGAATATTTCGACGCTACAGGTTGAATAGTTTTCACGGATATCAACTTGAAAGTATTATAAAAATGTGTTTCTCCTATATGAGAAATTTGATATCGTAATATTATCACCAAACACTAATATTTCGCCAAATCAACTCCCAATTGTGCTCTTAAGAGCATCCACCCCCCATGGTTCATTCATCTCAGGCACTGCTTCAGAAAGTGGAGTCGAGTCGAAAGTGGGTTTTGAGTCCCGCATAAAGTATGGGTTTTATAAACATCACTCATCTAATTCGTATCCGTGAATATCCTATGCATAGTTGTATAGTGGGGTCCTTGAGCATGAGCAAAAAGTCTGTCTATAACCATCATTGAAGGTCGGTATTGGCCTAATCACTTACTGGCACTAAACACATAGTAAACACTCAACACCAAGTTATTAAGTAATTCCATATCCAGTCGAGCGGTATCTCGTCTGTGATGTGATTTTTACTATTCTATTTATTTCATTTATTTCACACGATTACTATCTTCTAGAAGCTTTCTTATACATCAAATATAGTAAGATCCAATTGGAGCTGAGAAAACAGGAATGTCAAAATATTCGAAATGTCGGAAAGAAAAAGAAAACCTCGATGAAACTTAAAAATAATAGTATTCAATTTATACTAGATTACAACTCGTGGGCAGGATTGGTTTTCAAACGTTGCTATTATGTTCCAGTACTTCATTTCCAGTAAGGACGACTGACGAAAATGGTGTTTTTGGTGAATAATTTCTGACTGGTGCAATCACCCTTGTGCATGGTGTCACATTCGAACGAGCTTACCTTTCATCCTTAGCCTTAATGGGGATCAATGATATTGTGCCAAGTCTATATAGTTATCACTAAAAAGCGGTAATTAATATTATTGGAATAGTTCATCTGTTTATGAAACATAAAATGGAAAATATTTTCGAAGAAACCATTGCTGAACCAACAGTTGGTCCAAAACCTATTTGCATGTGTTAGTAAACAAATGATGACGAAAGAGATTTTATTGATGAGTGGCGTTTTCTATATTAATAATAATATTATCATTATTATTATTATTTATTTATTGTCAACAGAAGACAAGTATTCCACAAGTGCAATGTGATATAATAAAATTTGGCACAGGGCATCACAGGACAAAATACACAAATGTAGCAATGCTAAATACAGAAAACGACAAATTAACGTAACAGTAGGCCTACAGAACATAAAAAAACAATACGAGATAAAAAATCATAAAAATATAAATACAATAGACAGATAAGACAAAATAAGTATGAAGACTACACGTAAGGCTAATCATTTAGAGATGAATGACTATGAAAAATACGTTACAGTTTTGTGAGTGAATCTGAGTTTAATAATATGGTTCTATGGTATGGTATATGGCTGAATAATGGGCTATTGAAAATGTTGCTCAATTTTATTTTTTGTAGACCATGAAATCTAAAGTCCTCGTTGGAAAAATGAAATACAAGCATAGTAATGGACTAATGGTCTCCAAAACTATCAGGACTCGACCTATGCCTTCCTACACTGCACCTTCCCCAAGAGGCCTAATATCAGGCTAATAACAACAATAGGTCTACTTAATAGCGAATAACGATGATGGATATATGCGAAAAAAAACTACAAGAATTTTTTGTTCTTGAGGTAAGATCGATTCGTCAATTGATTCCTATTGATTATTTCATTAAAAATGAATCCATTTTTAAATTACATTCAAGTAGCTCAGTGCTAACGCGTTTGCTCCATGTGACCGGGAGATGAAGGTAGATCGGGCCTCGGTTCGATTCCCGACACTGTCCATCTTTACAGACGATTTTCGTTGTTTACCTTCGTAGCATAGGTAAATGAGGAGATGATTCTTACAATATATAGGTCACGTCCGCTTCGTTCCTACTGTCCGTGCCATTTCCTAAGAAATCTCTATCTCATCGTTCCATCATGTCATTAATCATACATGGAAAACGAATATATTTGAACTATCTTTGTATTATGTCATTCAACACAATACGAGTAAATGAAAACATATCGACTCATTGCTTGCTCAATCAATAATCACACTTACAGCATTTTCCTAGCAAAATAAATATATAAGAAGATAAAGCAAGAAGCAAACAAATCCAATATTTATGATCTCTAATAAAATATGTTGAAAGTGTATATACGAACGAACATGGAGGGAAACAGATACTATATGTGTGTATGCCACGGAGTAGCTTGGCCCAGGTTCATAGGCTAATCTCTTTTACCTTAATCCAGGCATTAGTCTGTCAGTAACTGGCTTAGCTCCTGTCCTAGAGCTATAAACTCAGGGACATAAGGGGTGAACAGGGATCATCTTCACACTCTTTGAAATCATTAATATATCATATCAAATTGGATTTTTTTTTAATGTGATGAATCTATTCATTTTTAATTAGTATCAATATAGATGATTGAACCGAACACCATAATAATTTCAGTGATAAAGATGATTGATCGCATGCTCAACGATCGATCCCACCAACAGCTAGGTTATTTGGGGGTACAAATGAGGGGGTGATGGACAAATGATGTTTACAAATGCCTTGCCAATGCCTTGCTCGGGACTCGGAACTCATGCACGCGGACTTGACTTGAAAATAATTACAAATTGGGCTATATAAAAAAATCGGCTGACTGCAATAATGACCAAGATCAAATGCTACTGAGAATAGTGGACCAGCATGACACGCTGCAATTCAGGAGACTGTTAAAATGAAAGAGGTTTCTTTGTGGTTTCCCCCTGTCGTTTAGATGAATACTGCATGCATTGAAGGGTTCCTAAACAACAGGCCAAGACCGTGTGTCCTTTCCACTATCAAAAACACCATATAAAAACACTTACATCTCATCTTCCCATCATCTCTATCATCATTCACTGATGCCAATAGATCTTAGCCAGTAATACAGTGTTCGAACCCATACATAAGATCTATTGGCTTCGGTGAATGATGAATGAGATGATGGAAAAGGTAAGAGGTGAGGTAAAAGGTGTTTTAAATTGAAGAATTATTTACGAGTACAAAGATCAAAATGTAATATTGCAGTGTTAGAATGGTCTAAATCAATCGATTATGTATATTTCTCACGTTACTTATCAAACAAAAGGGACCTTTAATTTCAGCGTAACAAAAGAAACTATAATTTTAGCGTTTTCTGAAATGCTATAAATATTGATCGAAAAGATACCAAATGCTGCACAGTCAAGTTATTAAAGGTCCCCTTAGTCCTTGTTATCACCCACACGGATCCAAGTCGTAATCAATTACATAACAATAAATAAATTGATAGTAATTTGGTGGTAGTTATTAGTATTATCTACTCTCCTGCTCCTCAATTGATGCAAAACGTTAATTTTATATAAATTGGAAGCAAACCGTTCAAAATATACTTTTGGTCAATAACAATTGTTGCATGATAAGTTGAACTGAAGTCAGGCCGTTGAAAGAGTTGTAAAGTGTTGGTCACCCCTGGCTTCATGTGCTCTTATCAGCTAGTCAGTTGGAGTTGGGCCTGCAGGCTGAGTGACAGCTTAAGCCCTAGTCACGATAATAAACGCCACTGGGACTCGTGGCCGTATATGTGACTGCTAGGGCATGTATAGCTGACTGAATAACACGATCATATCAATCCACATATTGATCTGCACATATAACATTCTCTCTCTCTCTCTCTCTCTCTCTCTCTCTCTCTCTCTCTCTCTCTCTCTCTCTCTCTCTCTCTCTCTCTCTCTCTCTCTCTCTCTCTCTCTCTCTCTCTCTCTCTCTCTCTCTCTCTCTCTCTCTCTCTCTCTCTCTCTCTCTCTCTCTCTCTCTCTCTCTCTCTCTCTCTCTCTCTCTCTCTCTCTCTCTCTCTCTCTCTCTCTCTCTCTCTCTCTCTCTCTCTCTCTCTCTCTCTCTCTCTCTCTCTCTCTCTCTCTCTCTCACCAGAGTTCGATTCCCGGTTTTGGTGTATACTGGCACGGTGAGGTCATAGGGAACAGGGGACAACCGTTTCCTTCCTACCATCCATCCCATGCACACCTAAATAAATAACTTTCGAGATGATCATCCCAGCATCGCATTGATCATTCATTCGACGCCAATAGGTCTGGATCATTAGTACAATGCGGCGTTGAGCCCAATATAAATAAATTGTTCAGTTGGATAGTATATTCTAAAAGTATATTCATGCAAGGTTTTTCTACTTGCTATTCACAATGAAGTAACTAATTATTCGGAGCTCAGACTGGAAGTACACTTGAGGAAACATTAAGTGTTTTTGATCGCGATGAAATATTGAATTTAAATAAAATCTACACATATTTCTGGACAGCTAATTATTTCATATGCTGTATAAGTGGAGTGCGTATATATATATATATATATATATATATATATATATATATATATATATATATATATATATATATATGTGTGTGTGTAGATTATCTGCTAGTGCTAGTACCGTATTTTATAATTATTTTCATCTTGGGAAACCCACCCACAAAAATGTCCAGTAAATAGTAGCATGAAAATGGCAATTGATACATTGGTTGAGTGAACCGTCCTCTATCAGATATACTTGATTTCATCAGCGTTTAGATACAAAAAATAGTTTCTGTTACCTTGATTACCTTTCCCTGGTCTTGTATGCCAAGCGCATATGGTTAAACTGTTTATTTTCAGTTCATTCCGAAGTCAGTTGTTTTACGAACACATCGACACCACACAAGATGAAATATTCCAAGAAATAATCAAATTATATATGAAACGCGAGATGCATATTTGTGACATTTTCAGTGGCAATAGAAAGCATAAATGATCGTATAGTCATGGCTTTCCGGATGAACGTATTGCTGTGAAACAGCTTCACACCGTGTAAATAAATATCTTCAACGATTTAAGTCCTTTCTGTGCTTTATGTACCCTAAGGCAAGTGTTGTGCGTGGTCCTAGAACCTAGACCATGAAAGAGACTATGCTATGTATGAACTACACGCCAAGGCAAGTATATGGTGCGAGTATGGTGAGTATATGCAAAAGTATATGCAATATGACTACACCTTGGGCGAGTATTTGATGCATGGTTTAACGTATAATTTTGACCCAGGTCCATGCAATAGGCCATGATATGTTTTGACTACGCCCTAAGGCAATTATTTGATTCATGGTCCTAGGTCCATATAAGAGGTCATGCAGTACAAGAAGAATCTGAAATTACGAATTGCGAACTTATTTGGTGTTTTTGTTTGTTTTTTGGTGTTCAACTTTCGATTCGAATTTCAGAAACAAATGCGCACAAGAGTAATGTAAGCCTATGTTACATATTATATTGTATACAATCGTCAGTCGACCTTTTCCCCTATCCTTAAGTGGGTTCATGCACGGTGCTTATAAAAATAGAGAAATTCTCCTCCACTAACTTTTTTCTATGCTCAAGAACCAGTGTAATCAAATGAAAAGTTCACATCTCCAGATGTATGCTCTTTAATTAATATGACATTCTATTTCAGTGAATTCAATCACTTCTAAGATAATACGTCAATGAATAAAAAGAATGTGATGACATTCACTGTCGTATTATCTCAAAACTAACTGAATTGACAAAAATGAAATGTCATATCAATCAATTAAAGAGCATAAAATTATCTTGAAGATGTGAACTTTTCATCCAATTACAATGGTTTTTGAAAATGGAAACAAATTATAAAGATGAATATCTCGATTTGTGTAATCACCGTGCACGCACCCCCTTAATATTAGCGCTCAGGGGTCTATGCCATATAGTGGTGCGTCACATCAAAGGCTTATCACAACTGCAAAGTGAGTCTCTTTCTCTCACTATTTCTCTCTCTCTCTCTCTCTCTCTCTCTCTCTCTCTCTCTCTCTCACTCTAATATTTAGAAGATATAGAATAAATAAGAAAATTTTGTATCAGGAGAGCAGAGCAACTGAGAATTGATTGTTTCGCGGGACGCGACTTTACAATCCCGTATAGGCTCCAACGCGAGGCTTATTTTCTCGCATTTCTTGCTTATGTCGTCCAATAAGTCCTTTACAGTATGTTGTCCCGGTGGCTCTGCGCTAACATGTTCGCTTTTGGTCGCGAATCTCGCTGCAGCGAAACCTTTTTATTTTCATGAAATGAAAATAGAATTCAAATTTTGTGTATTTCATGTGGTTCATGAAAACAAACAAAATTATGATTTCTTATCTGTTTTCTGAAAACCTAAATTAATATATGAAGTTATATTGCCGTAAGAATTACTATTACGGAGAATTGGATGGGGCACAGAGAAGCTGTGGATAGGGTTAGGTGGGTTAATTGTGTCTTCTTGAACGTAAGGTTCACACTACATCCTCTTCAAAGAAAAATACATATTATACTGTTTGTATTGTAATAATTTGAAGTAAATGCAGCTCTTGCGATGGGGCCTATAACGGGATTGTCAAGTCGCGTCCCGGCCAACTATGAATTCTCAGCTGCTCTGCTCTCCTGATACAAATTTTTCTGATATAGTCTATACCTCTAAATATTCAGGTGAGAGAGTGAAAGAGAGAGAGAAAGAGAGAGAGAGAGAAAATGTCGAATGGATTCTTGAACGTTATCTCTGGATTCACATACGCGCAACTATTTTTATATGTTCAATCAACTCGTAGAATGCATTCATTTATTTTGAACATATTTTCTTGATTCCAATTTATTTTTCTTCTGTTTCTCATTGTATAAATGGAAATTAACCAACATGTATCATCAAACTCATGCTATGTTTGGATTACACTCTGAAGCGAAAATTTAATGCGTGGTCCTAGGCTCATGCAATGCGTGGGTTACAGCCTACGGCATGTATTTGTGTGGCTAGTGCTAGTATAATATTTATTGGAAGATCTGGCCTGATAGACTAGGGCACGGAGCAAAACCTGTCATAGCGACTCACTCAGTCTGTCGGTCATTCTACGGCAAGACCAGTTACAACAGGCCATATTATCTAGATCCAAACGAAACAAGGCCTAGCCCAGCTGGTTACAACGTCAACATCTTGGATCATACAATGACCAATTTTATTTTAACGTCATTAATTTTATCAATTTCTTCGTTGCTTACCTAAGGATTTACATGATGGGTAACCAAATGTATTTAAAGATTACAGGTGCCAGTTGAACGGACTTGTATCACTGGTTGAGCGCAAAATGTTCAAAGCCTGAGGGCATTGGCATGTTACTATAAGAATTATGTACCCCTACGTAGAACTCGGATAGAAGTTCCTGTGACACGGTACACTTTACAAACTTTTAATAAATTGTCACACTGTACTAAGAACTCAAGCTAATCGAAGTCTTGAATATTCTCATTGAGATGTTTTACTTATATCCACGAAAGAAGGTTCCGAGCGCCCGTCCCTCCTATCACTACGCCCGTCACAGCAGTAGTGGGCCTGTGGTTCCCGCCTTCCGCTTTAGTAAATATAATTTTATATGACACAATATCTCAAAAGGGAAACTATAAAATTTAATCACTAGTTATACCTGGTATACAAGTATTACCACTACTGTATAACCAATACCGACGTCAATAGATCTCAGTCATCAGTACAGTTCGTCGTTAAACGTAATATGAGTGAATGAGTATAACGTTGACATCTTGAAGTCCACACTGTGTCCATTATAATATACTGTTAATTGTTGTACATTATGATTACATTTAACTTCCGAATCTTTCCAATAATGGAGTGAAGATCAATCATTTTCGATGAAATGCAGAGTAGAAATCACATGAACGATCGCACACTTCTGAATATCTATTAATTATTCTAAAACAAGATAAAATAATAATTGAATAAGTCTATGTTATTTTGTTACTATATAATTTTGTTATTTCTCCGTCTCGAAGTCACGATGGTAAATGGAAATCGTTAATCGTTAATCGTCAATTAATTAAACAACTGCAGTTAATCCAAGGTTGAAGGTTATTTTTTTTTATCTGGAAACAATCCATTGTTAGCAACACAACTTCTAGTTTCTAGATGGCAAATTATGGCAACGACACTATCACCATTAATCAGCGGCCCTGAAAACCTTCGTTCGCACCACCATATACACGAATGTTTCTGTCAAATTATGAAAATATGCCCACTCTGGGACTCGAACCCTGAACCTCTTGATTCTGTTCGAACCAACTGAGCTAAGCAAGTCGAATGATACACCCATTTACATGACAATATATATAATGAACCATAAAACAAATGATGAAACATCATCTTCGTCGTGGCATATGAATGTGTCGATTATTCAATTTGCATCTGGGTGCATGCTATGAGCTCAGTTGGTATATATATATATATATATATATATATATATATATATATATATATATATATATATATATATATATATATATATATATATATATATATATATATATATATATATATATATATATATATATATATATATATATATATATATATATATATATATATATATATATATATATATATATATATATATATATATGTGTGTGTGTGTGTGTGTGTGTGTGTGTGAAAACGTATAGTTGATTCAACAGTCATAATGTGTGAAAATAATAACAATTCCAAGGTGAAATCGTTTGAAAGAATGAATGACATCATTTATTTAAACCTATAACTTCTCGCTCAGATTACACTAATTATTAGTTGTCAAAGAATCAAAGCTATATGAATTCTCAAGAATTTTTTGCTTGCAGTACCGAAAACTCCCCAAGAAAACTATCTTATTACAATTATTACATTACAATTACAATAAATTATAAATACATTATTACATTACAATTATTACATCAATTATTGATATGCAGACAAAATCACATTTGAACGACGTATGAGATATCGAAATTCTAATACGGGTGAAATACAGATTATTTCCAATACTATCAAGACGATATAAGTAAGACTAGAAGACAATACGAGTAATATGTGTACATACATACATTTACTCTGCACTAATACCTGTATTTTATGATAGTAGATTCATTGATTCATAGTTAAATATATTCATTCGAACATGATGAATGAGTATCCCGTAGAATCCGTACATCATGATTTAAATATACCGTAATCTCTGTAGTGACCTACAACTCATCTTGTATAATTGAATTTCTAAATTTGAGTTTTCCACTGATTTAATCAGATCAAAGTGTATTAATCTACTCGAATCCTGAAGTGGCTCTTCGAATTCCCTCGTAGTATCTTCAGTTATCAATAATAAATCAAATTTACTGTTATAGTAATGAATGATAAAACTTGAAACGACATGCAATTGTATGCAGTAACTTTTCCAGAGTAGGCCTAAATATTTCAACGATTACAAAGAAAAGTGCAGTTATGATAGAAATGCAGTGAATAACGCTCGTGTTGAAAGAAGTGCGGTAAGTGCAGTGAATAATGTGCGTGTTGAAAGAAGTGCATGGCAGAGAAGTGCAGTGAAGAGTGCGTGAAGTGCACTTATCAAAGAAGTGCATTCACTGCAAATTATTATCAGCCCGCACGCAAGAGTAGGCCTACTATATCGTTTAACTTTAAATGATTATTTTCAATATCCCATCTCTCGACTAATTATTGTTTGTATATACTATTATTCACTTTTTCGTTTT
This sequence comes from Brachyptera putata, assembly GCA_907164805.1. Taxonomy (NCBI): domain Eukaryota; kingdom Metazoa; phylum Arthropoda; class Insecta; order Plecoptera; family Taeniopterygidae; genus Brachyptera; species Brachyptera putata. Next base: position 30,247,294 of record OU015463.1, on the reverse strand, counting down.
TATTTCCTATTTCTACACTATGTTGCGGTTTTACAATTTAAATTCAGTTGAAATGTACTACATGAATGATGTATTAGGAGCATTTAGATAATTTATTTGAACTTTTTCATTTTTTATACTAATCAATGTTCTGAAACAGAATAAAATGAATTGAAAAACGAAATCAAATAGTGCGAGTGTCGAGTGAGGTGTTTGGTGAATCTTGTCGAGAGATAAGGAAGGAATGCGAAGATCTGATGACCGGACACGTCCCCTAGTGTCCCTGAGGACCGTCCGAGAACACTTGCTTACTTGCCCTGACTGCTCCTAACAACTTCCCACGATACGATAGGGTTGGCAAGGACATGGTACAGCAGGTTTGGGGTGGGGAGAAGTGTTGGGGCTTCTCCACACTACTGGTAGAGGAGCAGTTGCTTCCTTTTTACTACATTCTGGTCAAGATGTTTCAAACTGGGAAAACGCAGCATATATTCGTTGTAAAACATATGAGTGATATAATTGCATTCATAAAGGCCTATACACACACACACATATATACATGTGTATATATATATATTTATGTTTATTCTGTTTTTAATTCTGTTTTTGTTTTTTTATTTCTGTCCCGCATAAGGCACGAGTTTTTGTAAACGTCCTTTCACCTATCATCACTTCATCGTTTCATTATCATCCGCTCATTCGTACCCCCGTATAACCCAGCTGTTAGAATGGGTTATGGGTTAGCTGTTGGTTAGAATGATATATAATGGAAATCTACACGCATTGGTAACCGCTCACTAGAATAGCATAAATCTTGTCAAATGTGTCCATCATTGCTGTCTTTACTACATCTGCGTATTTAATTGTTTTCGTATAGAAATATTTTTCACTTTCACGGTGAGTTATTCTTATGAGTATTCTCAAAATTGTCATTGAGAATTTCTAAAAATCCACTCGTACTATTTTTACAAAAAGATAATGAGATACAGGTTTGAAGATGATAAATGACTAAAAACGAAAAAATATCTTGTATGAATCGGGGTTTACCTTGCCATCTTTGGAGCTCATGTAATGAGACAAACAAACAAAAATTAAACAGTGAAAGACCTGATTTGGACCGAATGGATGTCTTCGCTAACGTTCATCGAAAAACGGAAGGTCCATTGCACCAAACATCATGAAAGTCTTGGCTGTGTAATAAATTTAATATGAGTTGATAGATCTATTCATTATTTAATTTTCTCTCAGGTTATTATATTGGACTCACATTTGATATTAAACTTGGAAAATAGGCCTACATATCGAATACCGCGTGAAATCAAGAGTTTGATTCTTCATTTATTTTCATTTTAATTTGGTTCAACGAGGCAATCTAACGAATCTACCCAATTGGGGTCGGATGGATAATGATATCATGGAATGATGAGATGAAGGTTTCTAATAAAAGGAAGGCAAGTGGGAAGAAAGTGATCGCGGCCTATATTGTAGGAACCATCCCGGAGGGAATACTGAAGGAATACCATGATTCTTAGTTTCACTCAAAATTATAATTTTGGGTAGTACAACAAGCGATAACCAATGACCAATACATTGTAATGTTGTCAATTCAATCGTTGGTGTATGATAATTTGTAGTGAAATCATCGAATTTTCAACACCTGTAATAATATTTTCTATCATAGTCCATTTCCGCCTCGTAATTTAGGAAAATATAATAATTGTTATTCTCTGTGACTTATGATGTTATTGTTATTTCAGATGTTGACATTGATTTTGTTGTTGTTTGTTATTGATTTAGTTTCTGTGTCCTGTTATGACCTCACAATGTGTCATATAAAACATGCTTTCTATGAATCAAGGTTACGATGATTTGTGGCGAGATTGTTCGATGGGCAAGCATCATCTTGCTGGGTATTGAATTATTTCCGTTTTCTTCAAACCCTTGGTGAATATTTGAAACACTTACACATGAAAATAAATATATCAATGTCCGGACGTTTTTCCCATGGATGATAAAAAATATCAAAATTTGTCAACCGCCCCCAAGGGTTAGTCAACTATCGCACCGCGTCAGAAACTGAAGTCAGGTCTGGCGTAGATTCGAGTCTTGCATGAAACATAGGTTTTTGTAAATGTCCTTTAACCTATATCATTCCATGATCACCCAGCTCATACCCCCGAATAACCTAGCTGTTGGTGGGATTGCTAATATAGGCATGATACCCCCGAATAACCTAGCTGTTGGTGGGATCGCTAATATAGGCATGATGTATGTATATAGAAATATACCCATCATAATAATTTGGAATTGAAGTTTTCATCTGAAAGAGTGTTTTCTGACAAGAACGTATAAAATAGTTTGAAATGCTAATTTGAATTTGGATTTTGAAATGAGAATTAAGTGCCACTGAATTAAAATGTAAGTGTCCAAATTTTACCTTGTGACTAATTGGCTATACGAAGCATATGCCTATACAACGTTGCTACTGCCTTCACCTTAGATGAGGGATTCCAAGGAATTTCAGGGTTTCCAATAAATTATAGAAAGATTTCAGGGATATCAAGAAATTCCATGGAGAATTCAGGGATTTAAGGGATTTAACAGGATTTCAGGGATGTCAAGGGATTTCAGGGAATTTTAAGATAGGTCTATTTATATGGCAATTGTACACCAGATTTGAGGAGTTGTTAACCCCTTGTTCATAGATAACTGAATCCCCCTCGAAGGATACGGATACCTTGACGTGGTGTGGGGGCTTGCGTGACCCCGTGATCTCCAGAGCTGTCGCCGGGAGCAATTTATTTGCTCCCAAAAGGGTCACCCATGTCGATAAGGTCTGAAGTGACGGTCCAGACCAAGTTATAACAACCTAGACGATTATAACTTCAGATGTAAGCTGCACTTCCGAGAAAATGGTATTGCTTTTCTGGGTAATTTCATTAATATATATATATATATATATATATATATATAATCTTACCAAAACTTTAATTGGGGAAATAGTTCCTGTGATTTCACATGAGGCGCTATTCATACTCTCCATAATTATATCTACGTCACCTAATTAACAATACATGATTAATAGAACTATCGTCATAAATTCATAATAACATTATATTATGAATATAACATTCTAATAACCTAATATTGATTATTAAAGAGAAATAATTGATGTCTATATTCTAAAAAATTGCTTTCAAATCTATTAAAATGTATACATCTTGGGTCCGGTTGCCGAGTCGTTTGCGTCATTATGAGAGTTCGTGAAGAGCAATTAACATTGATGACCATGATGACTAATAGTCGGTTTTAACTGCCAGTTAGAGCTACTCCCACTTTAGTGATCCGCGCTCTTACTCGTGTATAGCCTACATCAAATTCACGAATAATCAAGTTTTCATTACCGTACCATCCATCTTATTTTCGGTAAATATGAATACAGATTTCATTTTATCAAGTTGAAACATTAGGGTCCATAAACTTCAAGATAAACAGACATCAATAAATAGATTGATTCTTTCTCTTTTCATCTCATGCGGAAATCGAACGGGGCACGGTTTGACTTCAGTTATTAATGATACTTACCCTTATATCGGGGTTAAAAATGTTGACAAGTTTGGTATGTGTGTGAACGTGAACCATGGAGGGCTCATTTACTTCTGGCTCAGTGGGTAAAGGATTAGCCTTTGTTAGTGGAATACAAACAAGTAAACATGGCATCAACCCACTCGATACCTGAATGACACCAGTTCGGACCGTAACATGGACCATACCAGCGTGACCGCTCAACTAGCTGCGTGGTGTAACGTTGATTAGAACTACCTGTATAGCTCGACTCATGAATGAGTACATTCAAATAATAGAATCATTCATAATAGACAACAACAGTGAGCACGAAAATCAACTGAGATGAGTGGATCAGTCACGCTGACCTGTCATTCAAGAGATCGAGTTTCGATTCCCTTCATCGAATGCTTTAATTTGTGATTGACTGTCCTGACTGAGGTTTTACGTGGTTTCCCTCAGACGTCAAAGTGAATACTGGGATATTTTAATATTAGGTCACAACCGTCTTCTTCGATCCCATCACTCCAAAAATACTGAAAAGGGCTACTTATTCACAAAGCAGATCAGCTCTTATATACGAGCCGATCTATAAACTATTATGTTGACATATGTTTAATACAACATATGAAAATCAGGAAGAATAAATAGTGAAAAGCTACTTTACTGTTATATGAAATAAGAAAATGAGGCAAATAACTTTGGCTGTGGGTAAAATCCACTTGAATTAAACAGAGAATTTGAACAGGATATAGTAAATGAATGAAATATAATTATGCTGGAAATTTAAAATAATTATAATTTGTCTATTCCCATTTCCCACCATTGTTCATTCCGTTCTCCCTCTGACCGAACTAACCCCATTGATCCCCGAGACCCTAACAGCATAGTATCAGAATAATAATCAACATAAAATTACATAATAAAAAATAACAGAATAGTGTAGTAACAGGGAAATTGAAAATTGAAAGAGTACATGGCCCAATTATGAGAATAGCAATGGAGAATATAATGCTATTGAATTTCAAAATCCCATTTAAGCCTATATAAATGAAAAGGGAACAAATCGAAACGGTGAAACATGGTAGTTTGAGAGGGACCTAGCTCCAAGAGGGAAAGAAACTATCTAAAAAAACTATTTTTAACTCATCAAGGACCGTTTTATACAAATAACATGTAAATTTAATGTGATCGTTCATTATGGGCTATTATTTTATAGGAGAAACTTATCTGAATGCTACAGTTCACTATACGAAATGTTCAGAACGAAAAGTCACTATACGATGGCTTATATAATATGTTGGCACTGAAAATATTACTCTGTGGATCAAGTATGTAACGCACACAAAAAATACTAGAATTAATTGACAATTGTTTCATATATTCTTGAGCATATTGTGTTGCGTATCTTGTTTATTTACCTTCTGAACCTATTTTCTAAAACTATCTTTTACAAGTTTGTGTATAGATGTCACGAAGCAGAGGCTTTGCATGGTGGCTTTTTCCTATAGCTGTATGTGCACCTCTCACACAGGTCGCCTGATGATTAGACAGTAAGATAAAGTGAGACAGACTGACAGGTAAAACTGATTCAAGAAGATAATGCTGACAAAGACAAAAGACAAGAACTCAATCATTAGCTGGGAGGAGAAGCGAACACGACCATTAGGTATATTGGTGAGAGGTGATTTTTTTTTTCGAATTAACGATGTTGGTTTCAAAACTACGGTTTGCAGTTTTGTATACAGTGAACACAGTATATGTCTATTATCGTACAAATTAATATACAATTTGGTGTTTATTTTTTGTTTTGTTTTCTGTATAATAAATCGAGTATGAAAACTGAGATAAAGCTTGAGCGACCATCATACAGGAATAAAAATTAGTGTGATGTAGGCCTATACGTTATCATTCTATTCATTTCAAAATACGACATATAGTGTAAAATACTCTTAAAGTACATTTGTTAAAATCTTATGATACAAAAAAAGGGTTCAGAAATTTGATATCTAATTTTTAGAAGGCAGAAAAAAATGTGATTGGACATTTCTGATTCTGGTTCTACATGGATTACGGTTTTTAGACAAATCTGTGAGCTAGCGGTTGTTGAGTGAGATTTTAGATTTGAAAAAAAACAAGATATTTGGATTCGGTTTTACTCCTAGGCCAACCTACTACGACAGCCAAATGGCTATCACTCAGTTTTTGCAGAATGAACAGCAAATATAACTTTTTCTTCTGGAGAAAATACAGTTTAAGCCTTCTTCAACTGAAATTAGTCGAAATACAAGAAGAAAGTATTCCTGAAGACGAAAACCTAACACAACCTGATCAATTATTCTACAAAAGAAGTAAATATTACTGTTATATCAGAATTAAATTATGATTCAGTACTTCGGAAAACGAAATTAGGTATTAAAATGTTATCAAAAATACTGTTTCACGGAAACAACAAATTCCTCAAATGTTGAGATTGGAACTGATGACTTTTAAGGGTTTAAAATTGAACGTGCTAGCGCTACGCGATCGCGCATGTAATTTGATATAGGCTCCACTACCCAATATTAGCACGAAATGCGCGAAATATGAGCAGTGCGTTTAGTCCTATAAGGATTTGTAAAATCGCCACCGGGGTTCGATGCCAGCCAAGGCTGACCATCCCTGCTACGGTAGGTCACATTTCCCCCAGCCTATGTGAGAGTATATATGTATACATATATTTATGAGTATCAGATGGGAATCAAACCCATTCATAAGAAAGTTTATGTGTGGAGACTAGAACCCATGACTCATATATGTGTGTGTGGGTATTCGACGGGACTCTAACCTATAACTCGCGGGTATGTATATTCGATGGGACTCGAACCCATGACTCATATGTATACGGGTATTGGAGGGGACTCGAATCGGTTGCCGATCATGTGTGTGTTTGTAATGGGTGCTCGCTTGGACTCGACCCCATGGCTGATATGTGTGAATATTCGCTGGGACTCGAACCCGTGGTTGACGTGTGAGTGGTGTGCGGAGAGTGACATCGCCCCTGCTGCGACGTGACGGGTGTATGGATGTCAAGAGGACAAGACACGAGGGCAGCTAGCGACCAGGTAGAGACGTCTACACAAGAATGTGTCAATCTAGGACGAGAGATACACAACATCGACTGTATCAACTAGATCACCAACCACAAACAAGAGGACCGGCTGGAGAATCACACGAGAGGAGGTAGTGAAGCGAAATATCATTTCTAAACAGGAAACACACGTCTTTTATTAACTTTCATATACATTTACTTTATAACCATGAAAACAGTTTGTAAAAAAAGGCTAAATTTACAAGTTTCAAAAAATGTATGATTTCAATAGGCTAATCAATGAATTAAGTTAATCAACTGATTAGCTAGCGAAATAGCACAGGTATTTAGGAAGATAACCAGTCAATATTCGATTAACGAATCAATAAAAACCGGACCGAATTGTTGTAACGGGAATAGAATGGAATCAGATAATACCAGAATGTTTCTAATCAATGGCTAGCTAGAGAAGTCATGAAAACATGTTGCAACTTGTAAGAGATAGTACAAAAAAGTTTAAGAAATCTTATTTTATATGAACGCATCGATTGTTGAAATGTATTATTCTTTCATAAAATTATAACCTTCGTTTTTCCGGACATTTTTTCAGACGCTCACTCATAAGAAATATTGACCAATCAAAATAGCCAAGGATTGATGCAATCCGCGTGAGGAATACTTTATATAGTTCGAGTTTTAGACCTAGAGAATTGAAAGGTCCCTCAGGAAATCACATTAGACCCCTCATGAATGAGTTGAGTAGGTTGGCAAGATTGTTCCAACATCACGGAGCTACTAACAAGGTAGCGCTGGTACTGTTGTGGTGATGAACAACAAGATTTGATGTTTGGAGGGTATTGTGGCTGTGTGATTCTGTGAATGAAAGCTTGTTGAATAAGAGTTTTCGTATACCGTCTACAAAGTATAAAACAGATTCGTGTTTTTGTTGTACAACAGTTTTTATATATTTAATCTTTCGAAAATAATCATCAAAAATATAAAATTTCGATAAATCGACTCCCATGCGCCTAACTGATCTTGGACGTCCTCGTATACTGTCCAAGTTATTCCTGTACGTAGTGGCAATGTCGTATCTTTAATTGCATGAATATATCTATGTATGAGAGTAAAATTTATACTGTAGTATTTAATGGAGTGATTTTATGAATATTGCATACAATGAAGTGAATTTAATTTCCTATGTATTCTTGAAATTGAGGGTACGACAGTTAGGTTCGGTGATCAAATACATCAGTCACAACGTACAGGACCGAGGCCCCGTGCTAGTGTGTGTGTAATATGTAACTCTTCGTCGTTGGGTACTAAATGGGTTGGTAGGCAGCTAGAGAGTGAGCTGCGCTAAGGTTGGGGCACTTCACCCGCCACCTGGTCACGCAATACCTGATCTTATCTTATTATCAGATAAGGAATAACATTTTTATATTTACGCTAATTAGGCATATTTCATATCTCAAACATGGCGTCTAAATGAAAGAGTTTACGATAATAATATGACAATTATGGAACGTAGTTGAAAAACAATCTGAGCGTACAGGTTGAGATTTTGTCATTGTTTTTATTGTAAATACACATGTAACAATTCTGAACGATGTACTTCAGGCTTATATTCAATTTAATTTAATGATTCATCACAATTTGTTTTTAAAACAGGTAGTAATGATTATTCTTATTGTAACAAAGACAACACAATACTTATAAAATTATACATTGACATTATTTTTCAGCACTCCGATCTTCAACATGATTCTGTATTTCTTCTTCCAACTCATTCCAATCCCCCCGTTGTTCTCTGGATGATATCATACTAATTTCCACTTTTCCATCAACTCCATTCTTACCCCTCTTCATGTAACTACTTTTTAGATCCCTAATTCCTCATTCTATTACTCGCAGTTCATTCCATCCTTTGTAAACTGAAGTCACCGCTCAGAGTGGGTTCGAGTCCCGCGTTACGCACGAGTTTTGGTAAACTTTATTTCCCTTATCATCACGTCATATCATCGTTTCATTATCAACTGCTCAATCGCACCCCCATATAATCTAGCTGTTGGTGGGGTCGTTAAACAAACAGTGAGTATTATTCCAATCATTTATATTTAATCTGAATAGGCCTAGTTCTGATTGATAGGCTGACTCATATTTTGTCGCAACTATCGTAATCTTGTGTACTTTGATAAATTACACTCATTTTTCAGTGAAATCCAAGTGTAATTTTGAAGATGACAACTACCCAGAAATTCAAATGTTCAAAATCGCACAATTAATAGTCAAATACTCCTAGTTGATTTGTTATTTATATAATCGAAAGTCATAAATTTATTCGTCAAATTGTACTAGTTAATTTCTTCGTTTATTCGTCTAGCTTTCTTCTGAAATCTTTTTCAATCTACACAGAATTTGAAAAAACACGGTTTGTAAATTTTTCTCAGTTTAACTGTAATGTTTACTCATTTTCGTAATTATTGAACTGTTCTTAAAATCGGTTATGAGATTGAAAACTTGCAAATCATATTTAATGTCCATGTAAACTAATGATTTTGTATAGGCTACAATATATAACTTGATGGTGTATTTCTTCATCATAGCTTTATGGTAACCAAATTAAGTGTGTTGTACTGTTTTGTACACTGTTTTGTATCTCTCCTATTATAATGTTCTTTTTACTGTCAGCTTGTTGGCCTAGAATTTGAATATTTTGTCCAAGACTTCAAACTTTAAGAGAAATAAATGAATAATTCTATTCCAATGAAAATAAAAGTACAGATAGATAATTACATAGAAATTCTTAGAACATGATTAGATTTTAAATGTTTTCACGTATAGTAAAAAATCCCAATTTTTATTCAATTCTAACATTTAGAAACGGTGTAAAATCAAGATACGAAACAGGTATATAGTGACGTATCGATTGTTTTGGTTTTTATTGCCGCATTTTAATTCATATGTAGGCTTATACGTACGTATTCATTGAAGTATTTATACGTATTATAGGCTAAGTAGCACAGAATTGATGTCAATTCGTATGATTACATTCAACCGGTGCAACGATAAGCAACAGTGGCAACCATGGATAAAAACAGCTTTTGAAATCGTATCTGTCCTTATATAAGTCTTATACATTTTTTAAAGAATAGTGTGAGTGAATTATATTGTCAATTTCCGTGAAATCAATTTTATCTTCGAGCAACGCTCTATACCGAAGGGAAATACTGGCTTTATAGTTATAGTTGGTGAAATATTTACGATACACGAGTTTGACTTCTAGGCTAGTCAGTAGGAAGCCTATCCAGCTAATTTGAAATTTAGTGATCACACAAAGTTCTTGTCACATCGAGATGTGATTCCGAGGGCCGAATGGTATTTTGAAATAAAATAAATTGCATATTTCTTATTTTTAGAGTTTTCAAACTTCTTTAGTCCAAAAGTTTGAAAATTACCTATAATATGCAGGAGCCTTTGGAAGAAACAATTTGTGTACGACCATCAGTAGTCATCAACGTCAAGAGGGCTATGGAGGAACAAGACATTTTCACTGCCACTTGGTGGCTCTTACATGCATGTGATCAGCTATGAGATTCTAGAAGAGAAAAGAAAAAGATTCGATTCGCTGGAAGTGGAAAATTCAAAAAAAAATCCCACAGTCTGTGTAGCAAATGCTTGGATGAAGTTCTGAGTGTTCTTTATTGAAATATCATCATAGAGACACTATAAGACTGTCTACTGATTTGCAAATAACTAAAATATTGAGATAGTTATAACAAAATTCAATATATGAATATTGTCCGTATTCCATAGTTTTCCATGTAATTACTATTTGGCCACGATCTTTTTAGTACAATTTATGCTAATATCACGCATTACATTTTATTTATGGCGTATTGATAGACTTTGTGAGCATCGCTAAAAAAAAAACAGTTAAAATATGAATTTGAATTCGAAGTGGAAGATATCAATGTTCGTGTATTTAGTTCACTCTAAGTATACCAATGTTGATAATGTCCGGATATATCACAATAATGGTTTATACCTAATGCACTACGGACTCTTTGAATACTGAAATAGTTTCATCTGCGGCGTGGAAGTCACAGACAGCGCAGTCCTGGTGTCAGAATTCATATTGTCAAATTTAAAATACTATCCATAATTATTGATATTTGGTGACAAGACCGCCTCGAAATCTCAAAATACCCAAGAGGTGACCCTTGTAAATGGTCTTGATAATTCATCGAAAAAATGGGGAAAAAATAGATAGGCCTATAGCCTAACTGTTCGTGTAGACATTAGGCCTATAGGATTCTCCAAAATCAATTCAATTGAAAATCAAAACTCAGCATTCCACTCAATTATCTTAAATCAGTTGAAAAGCTACACATTTATACGTTGTGATCTTAGAGTAGAAATTCCAAAAGTATGAATAAAATATAAGCAAGAATGCTCGTTTCAAATTTCTAGTTAGTGATTTATTATTTTATTTTTTAATGTGGGCCTATTTTTAGTTCAAGAATTGTACAAATACTAATGACTAGTCAAGACTACGTTTTATAGTGTTCTAATCAACATTGAAAAGCGGGAGAGTAAAGAAGAAGACTTCGTATGACGATAGTGTCATATTTTAGCTTACCTCAGTGAGACGTCTCCTCTAAGTCATAGCCAGAACAACAAAACACCCCCACACAGCTCCGTTCTACTACTTACTGTCTGTAAGGAACGACAGGATCACCCTAGTTCAGTGCGACAAACAACGATAAAAAGCATCATCAACTAAGATAAATATTGACTCGACCCATGCACATTGAAAAGTAAATACCATCCTAGTTCTATGCTATAGGTTATATTGAGAAGCGGAAGTGCAACTGTATATATGGCTCTGCAGTTCATATTGGATCAAGATAGCTCTCAATGCAAATCAAATGAATAGATTCAATGTGGCGATGAAAATAGTTAGAAATTACTTGAATAATCCTCGTAGGTGTAGAGTTTGAACTTGGAGTAGGCCTAATATCCGTTCTCTGTTCGTCCGATACCCGTTGAAGCTTATGCAATATCACAAAATTGACTGATCTATTCAGGTAGGAAAACGACTTGATTACTTTTTGTCAAGCTGTACCACAGATTAAAAAGTGTGCTCATAATCTATAGCTGTACCATAGATTAAAAACTCCATTACTCTACGGCTGAACTCTCCATAAACCATAGTGGAGAATATTTATACATTTTAAACCTGTTCGATTCTGTAAATTGTTGAATCGTATTTTTGGCAATGAAATTAGAGTTGACATTTTCAAAACACATTCATCAATGAATTTTTAAAAAATCATACCGTCGCATTTTCCTCTCGATCGAGAGAACACACGAGTGGTTTGCGCGCATGTGTTGATTTCTCCGCGAAGCTGTAATAGGTGTTCAGATCGAGGCGCGCGCTATGGTTCCAAGCCCGTGGTTCCACGGCATTAACAGTATACCGACTAATAACCAGCAGTTAGTATCAGTCGAACGCCAGACCGAACTAGCCAGCCAGTATATTGCTGCGAGTCACAGCGACCTGCGTGTCTACAGGCCCGCTAGCTCACGCCAGTCGATTACCTGACAATTAATAGCCACATATATTAGACTACTCGACAACGTAAGGTAGGTACACAGAACCATTGAGAACCATGTCATTGTAATCGTCAGTAAACTCTAGCCACTCCCCCAATGTTGAGAATTATGACCTATTATTTATATTCTTGTTTATGTTGATACTAAGTGTTAGGAAGATGTTTATTGAGATGTTTTTTTGGTTAAGAGAGCATGGAAGTCGATTTAGTAAAATATCAGTTTTTTGGTGATAACTTTCGAATGGTATGAGATATCACAATTCTAGTGCGAAGGGAATATATATGTCTTCAATGCCTTCGAGATGGTGGAAGTGAAAAATATTCAACTTATACAGGATAATTGTCAAACAAATACAGATGAAAAAAATTGCTCTAATAGACCAATACACGATTGACAATTGGGCGATATGAATTAACAAGTTATGGCTTATACCATCTTGAAGGTATTAGACATATTTGATTCCTCCGTATTATAATTTTGATATCTCATGTCATTCGAAAGTTATCTGCTGAGTCAACTAATATGTATACTCTTGGGTATTTACATATTTTGGTGTCCAGCATTGTTCAAATTTGAATGAGATCTATTACTTTTGATGCACTCGATGGCATAGTACATATCAATCACTGAATAATATAATAGAGGCTTGGCTACGCTGATGTATTCGCCACAATTGGGCTACACTTTTATAAGATAATCATAGACATACCTGAAATTGGTGTTTTGGTAATCATCAAAGTAACATATCTACTAAAATATGATAGTGGAGAGACTGGAGAATCTGAAAACATTCATTTCCATGATGCATGAATTAGTTTATTCAGATCACATTATATTGAAGTAATTAGCCGCTTCAGCCAAACATATAATTGGGATAATTCGATTATTACACTATCGGCATACCTCCCACCGTGCAAAAAAGTGCATGCACCAAATAAAGACAAGAAGAACGAGACCGTTCAATAATGAAGGAGATGACAAGAGAAGAGATTGGCAATTCTATCATTTGCATCATGCGAATTTACGTCAAACAGAAAAGATTTTTCTAGATTGATGAAGTTTTAAAAGATTTATATATTAATTATTGCAAGAGTTATTGATGACCATGGAAATGTTTTATAATATCTCTAGTGAATATTTTAAAATATTCAACTAGATATACGTCTGTAGACCAACATGTCGTTCCATCATTATATTTATTGATAATTCACCTTAAAATATCACATAATAGACTTGATCGGTATACTAGGAAGTCATTGAATTAGAAGGTAAATGTAAGTATTGTGCATAATACTATAGATATTTAGAGTAGCAATGCTCAAATATACGCATTCTGCTTAATGATGGAAAAGCTTTGTTGAGTTGACACTGAAAATTGATACTAATAATCTGCCAGTCACGATTTTCACCGAACTTATTATGACCAACCACTCACAATAAGACACTCTGCCATTTACAGTTGTTACGCTTCCCATAAACAAATTCGTGAAGTTTTTTAATTCATTTGAACACTTCCTGTGTATAAGTCTGTGTAGGCCTATATGGGACCTGAGTATTTATGCCCTTTTTTTGCAATTTATGTCATTTGTAATATGTATTGCATTCCGTTTAACTTTTAGCCTCACATCTTGTCCGGAAAAACTATAATTTTCTGCGTCAAATTTTATGAATTCTCGTTGTTAACATGAAAGTGTAGGCTATACGTCAATCTTATGAATACATTCTCCAACCAAAACTTGATTATATGAAATGTTATATTGTAGGGCCTATGTAATATATGAAACGCCTAAATGCATATTCAATTAGTGTGTTTTTTCATTACTTATTTTATTCGATGAAATCAAATCAAATTTCCATCTTTCAATATCCCAAATTTATTAATATACCGGCACATATATATATATATATATATATATATATATATATATATATATATATATATATATATATATATATGTATATATATATATATATACATATATATATATAAATATATATATATATATATATATATATATATACATATATATATATATATATATATATATATATATATATATATATATATATATATAGTTTTCATCTATTATATATTTGTCATATATTTTACTTTGCTTCAATGCGTGCAGTTCAAATAACTTATTTGTCTCAGGCCTATAGTGACTGAAAACAACTGACAGTAGCTATGAGTCGAAGATTTCATTGTTGGTGAAGTTATTCAAGCAATAATGTATGCCATGCAATTTTCTTACAATGCTCTCAATAATGGTACCTCAAACGCGACCATAAATATATCTATGGTAACTTTATAATTGATCATTTGATTACTATTTTTATAGAGGCTATAGTAGGCCTACAGTTATTCAAAAAAAAAATGTTTCATTTGTATTTTTTATTTCTTCCTTTGTATGTTATGATTCAATTGTAGGCCTACTTTCCTTTTATCGTATTATATCTACCTGAAACTAATTGCTGTGCCTAATAACTTTTTCGAGCTATTCTTGCTTACTCTGTTGTTCTTATAAATGTACGTATGTTGTTCTGTGTACTGACACAAATCACAATTATGTTTGTGCAAAATATGGAAGAGATACAAGGCTTCACATGTCGATGGGTGTTGGAGTGAGTGATTCCAGTGTATTAAATGAACTTACTTGCCTCTGTTATTCAGTTGTGCAGTGGTGATGACGGATGACTGGTGACGCAAAGGCAACGCCTCCCGCAGCATCCCGTGCTGATCTTCGCACCTCTACGCCAATCCATCAACTGGACACTCTCTTGCTGAGAGACGCGGCCTCTGATTGGCCCACACTCATCTCCCACCCCGCCGCCCCAACCATACCACGTGACCGCTCAGCTAATCAAGCCGACCATTAGATTAGAACCACCGAGAGATAGTAGTTCAACAGACATAAAGCCAACAACTCACATATTCACGTGCTTTTTCACGTGACCTTTGCTGACCTGACCTCAAACAGCTGGCAAGAGGTCGGCCGGCGTTTGAAATCAAGTGAGTGGTGGCGTCCGGTGAAATTTCCGTGTAAAACTATCTCGAGAAAAAAACTGCACGGAAAGCTCGAAACCTCGTATTTGTGAAAAGAATAAAATGATTTCATGTGAAATAACTTATAATCGATAGTTGAAATATTCCTGTTTCGTGTGTAGAATATAATACGAACGTTCTGCTTCTATTATCGGGTCGAGTTCGAAAGTTGGTATGGTGTGAGAGCGAGAATGAAAAGTGCCAAGTGTAATGCACCGCGGTGCAAGATAGGTGAACTCGTGTGTTTCTGCTGCATGCGTGCACGGTGAACAGCCTCGTCGTAAGTCGCAAGCTCGCATGTGAGTGAGGATGATGATGATGAACATCGGCATGTACGGAATGTGTAACACCTCTGACCCATTCGGCCACAGTGATATATCCCCTTCTGGGTACTCGAACGCCCCCGCCCAGGCCCCACACCCCCAGTATCGTCATGGGTACTACCATACCTCACTGGATCCCTCTGACAACACCTACAGCACCATGGACACTAGTAAACACCATCACCCCCAATACGGACTACAGTCCCAGAATTCGGTGGGTCATGACGCAAATGTCATCATTTCCTCGGACAATGGGTTAAGCTATACGAACCTAGACTACGGAGTGCAGGCCCAAGCTTATGGCTCGGAGTACCAACACGGGCACGCTCCCGTCATCAACTACGCCGTGACAAAAGAAGAGGGTCAGCAACACCGGTGGAAGCACGAGCACCAGCACGATGATATGGTGGCGCACTACCCTCAGCATACGGACCAAGGATATAGCAGTACCTACCATCATCACCATCACCATGTGGACGGTGGTGATAGCGCGCATTACGGCATGCCTTCCGTGGACTATTTGAAACAAGATGGAGGTATGGAGTACAGACACTGTCAGAGACAGTACAAAGAGGATTGTGATGTGATGGTGCAAGTGCAGGACCATGGAGGGATTGCCCAACAGTATCAGGGGCACCACCAGCAGAACGTGCAAACGGTGCCCACGTATAAGTGGATGCAAGTCAAGAGGAATGTGCCAAAACCAACAGGTAGGCCACACCATCGAGTATACTAGTATAGAGTGTAGACCATTAGACGATGCTGCAAATGAACCAGGCGTTGTGATTTTAAAACATTCTACCGTTTGACCGTTGTACGGTGAGCCGTTGAACCGTTAAGTAGACGAAAGAGTCAATTTGTACAGATCATCGCTTGCATTATTTTGTTATTCATTAATTCATTAGTATATTATACCGTAACTGCATTCATAGGCCTATATAACATCATTGTTTAGTTTCGTTCAGCTTACTCATTATGGTGTATAGCTACAATTGTTTTAAACTTGTTCTAGTTGTTGACTAAAATTAGAGGCAATATAAGTAAAAGATGTATTGATACTTTCATGCACTTACGTATAGTGTAAGTTAGTATCTCATTTGTATAGCCTATATAGTTGTTGTATACGGAACTGAAAATGACTCCCTGATATTTGCAATCGACTTATGTGTGGATAAAGTATACAAAGTGACATGAACGTGGTACAACTTTTACGACCTGTACAGATAATCTTTCAGGTTTTCAGGTAAAAAAATATATTAGAACCTTGAAAACAGAATTGAATTTCGTTCTGATACGGCTAATAAGATTTATATCTTGTCAATATTATGAAGTAATAAAAGTTCTATCGTTGACTCAAATTAAGGCAAAGCAGGAATAACTGTCAGATTGGGAAATTCTGTTTGCTTTTTATCGGTGATGTAAGACATCGACCAAATAATAGTTCAACTTTATATATCAGTTGACTCGATTACTGTGCGAAAGTTATACTTCGTTAATCGTTCTGGGTTGCTTACTCGATTATCAATTTAGGCCTAGGCCTATAGATAGTTTATAGCGGAGAAGTGTGACACATAGTTTAGTTTCCTATCGTATTCAACTTTTATCAAACGATATTTTATACCAGTACAGTAAAAAAAAAGAATATTATATTATTATTGTCGTTTTACATAATTATTTCTTAATAAGCCGTCCGTATTGGAATCTCTCGCACAAGTTTCGTCGCTTGCTCAATTTGCCGTGCATTAGTTTTTAGGCCTACCAGCGAAAGCACTCTCTTAAAAAACGTTTTCCGCGGCTAGCTCATCTCACTTGCTTTGAAGAGAAGTAGTTTTATCTGGAGTTAATGGTGCGAGTTAAACCATCCAACCCTTATTTAGTTAGGGGTTCCTCGGATTTACAGGCTTAGCTTTTCACTCAATCAGTCATTCAAAGTGATTCAAATGATCGGCTTGTACCGAGCGCAGATCTATCACGCAACGTTTTTACAATATTGACACTCTGACTTATGCATAAGCCACAGTTTGACAACCTAGCCTGTATTAAAACCATGTTTTATAAGAGCTTTAGAAACCACTCAGTATGGAAGAGTTAACAAGACCACCGAATACAAAAGACCAATATTGCTCACTTCATTGACGACATGCGCCATTTCGACATTGAAGTCGCGTATTCGTTTGGAATAGGTGTACAGTGCATTGTTTTCTATAACACACAGTAGGAAAGAATTGGTAGAACTAAAATGACCACTACATTTTTAATACTAAGATCTGTATCATTATACAAATACGAAATAAATGTTCAAATGAATGTTTATTAACTTGCAAAATGTGGTATTCACCCACAAAGTGCATGGTGACACCAATACGATATCAAGATTAAATTAACTGGCCATACTCCAGACTGTTGACTGTTATTCCTAAAATGTTTGTTTCAAGGTATTTTAAATAATTTTTAATATATGTATAATTACTTGAATGCAATCTACAAACTTCTTTCACACATATACATCAGCTTTCAGATCTACTCTATAGGTCCGTGTTTAAAACGTTCGAGATATATTTCATTCAGGAGACCTGGGTTCGATTCCCGACATTCTTGACCATTCTGACAGAGGGTTTCGTAGTTTTCCTCTGTTGTTGTTGGGATGAAACTGGGATGAGTTCTTTAGAGTTTAGAGCATGCTACAACCGTTTCCTTCCCGTGCACTGCAGTTGAAAAACGCGTAATAAAATAACCATTCAAACCTCATGTATTTTTCCACACCATCTCACTAATAATTCACCGACGTCATTATTTGATTTATAGCCATCATTAGATTGAGTCGTTAATCCCAATAACAATAAATACATATGCCGGTAAATATGTCGTATTGTTGAAAATATATATTCAGATGTATGTATAGGTATTAATTAACAACATTGGATTAATACATATTAATTTCTGAAGGTGATGTTATATCTGGCTATGGTAGGCTACATTATATCAAAGAAGCGCAATGAAAACGATATGCAAATTCTTGTTAAAATAAATATTCTATTTTTCAATCTTCAGACTCTACATACTATACAACACCGAGGTGGAGTTGATCATCAATCGAGTACCTATCATTTGGTAAAGGTCACTGTTCATAAATCGTGAAGTAGGTTCTCTTTAAGACGCTTGCCCTTTCAATGTGGTTATATACAATATATGGATGAAATGGTTTCGAAGACTAGATAATTAACCAATCAACATTCTTTTTAGACATTGTAATTTCAGAACATTTCCGAAATACCATTCCATATTTGTTTCTTGTTTCAATCTATACAATATTTTTCCACAAAACTCAAATATTTCGTGGAAAATGATATGTCAATGCTCTTAGGAATTCATACAAATGATTAAAACGTTCTAGACATTTCCATATAGGCCTATATATATATATATATATATATATTTATATATGTGTGTATATATATATATATATATATATATATATATATATATATATATATATATATATATATATATATATATATATATATATATATATATATATATATATAGGCCGATATATATATATTTATATATATATATATATATATATATATATGAGGATCTTACGGAATCCTAATTACTTTGTCCCCCATCTCATAACGACAACTGCTGTTTTTCTGGCACCCACTTGACGCATCCTGAAGTGTAGCGACGTGACTTGTTGGCGACTAATACATAGGATGATTACTGTGGAATTAAGATGATCTGCTCTCTAGCTGGACCGCTAAAAGCAGCTTGAATAGGGCTTTGAAAGCTTTTATCTCCTCATTTGCATTGGACCCTTCCATTAGAGCATGCACCAATACCAGACAAGCCCAGAATGACCCATGCAGCGACTAGTATGTGTAAAATTAATCTAAAACATGCTATTCATTCTCGCACTTGTGAATGAATAGAGGAATGATTAGTAGCCCATGGGTTGCCGTTCTATATAAAAATTGAAAACTATATCGAACTTGAATATATAATACCGATCAAATTATTCCGTTTTTTTAATCGATATCAAATCGAGATTAAAAAATGCGAGATTCGTAGGCCTATAGTCTTAAGTCTTGATCTGCATAATATAATATGCGTATGGCTAGAACTAAACGTTGGGGGCACTGTCGAGCTAAAGCCTTTGCCATGTTTGTGGACTGCAGCTGACTACCTCAAGGGTGGTAAATATGACAATTATATTTTTGAAAATTTTATTTCACTGATATATGGTTGTTGTTACTTAATTATTTCTTATTAAAATTCTTTACAATCTTTCAATCGATATCCATCAATAATTGTTTGGATATCGATCTATCGAATATAATCATATTCGATATCAGAAACCAAAAAAACTGATCGATCAGAAATATCGAAACGGCATCCTTATAAATACGTAGAATAAATGTTAGTCGTAACTCGCAAGTCTATATAGCTGCTTCACGTATTGACAATTCTCAATAAAAAATCGACGTGCCTTTAAACCCTATAACACTAACTAACTAATTCTCAAAAACTGGTCATTGATGTACACAAATAGTTTTAAAAATATAATTAGTGTTGTGTCAAGTGGTATAAAAACTTTAAATTTAAAATACTTATCTCGAGCAATGTGCATCTCTCTCTCTTTCACTCATTCTCTCTCTCTTACTCTTACTCTCTCAAACTCTCAAACTCTCTCTCACTCTCTCTCTCTCTTTCTTGCTCTATCTTTCTTTCTATTTCTCTCTTGTTCTCTTTCTCTCTCTCTTTCTGTTTCTCTCGCTCATGCTAGAAGATGACAGAGACATTAATTACTGATTGATGCTAACTAAACCTTTCCTTGATTGTTCATTTAAGACATTAATTAAATTACATGCAAATCTGTAATGAGCATACAAAAAAATTGTTGCTTTCTCTTCTGAAAGAACAGTGTTGTAATATACAGCACTAAATATTTGGAATTAGTATATAATCGACAGAAGCCTAATCAGCGCGGTCGCTTATAGTCCACACATTTCAGATGGTCAACGGGGCTCGAGCCTTTGTTTCAGCAAACAGCACTGATTCGAAAGAAATATTCGAATAAAGTAAATATTTGGTATCTAAATAGTGTCTTGGGTATAGGGTTACGGAAAAGAATGTTTTTTTATATCAGACTGAAAAATCAAAAATGTTACAATATATTAGGCCTAAGTATGCATAGGCCTATATACCCCTCTATATATACCGTCTACTTTTTACTCTTCGTTAGATTTTTGTAGTAGAGAATAAGAGGATGAGCTTTAGTTCATAACTCCACGCTTCATTTCATTTCATTTCATTTATTTTCATCCAAAAGATATTGTAAAATTTGTTTAAAAAAAAAAAAAAAATCCACGCTTGCGACACTATATATAAAGTTCTAATTTTAATTACATCATTTGTATATTTATTTAAGAACATGATGCTTTCGCTCTATGCTGAAAAAATAATCTCCGACTCGACGCGTTTAAGAGAATTAAAAGTATTTATAATTATTGCCCATGAATGATGTCAATCTATAGTCATCATGAATGGGATGCACTTCTTGGCAAAGGAAATTAATCCATTTGACCGAAGAAGTTAAGGTACAAGTGTTAGTAGCCCCAAATAATAAAACAACTACTCAAGATAATTACACATTGATTCAATGATGTAAGATTGCTATCCATAGGCATAGCTTACAGATAAATCAGAAGCCGTGATGGAGTCCTGAAGAAGTTATGGTTGATCATCTCTGTAAGAGAAAATTGCGAATTGTCGTGAGAGGTAGAGGAAGACTCCCGCGCGAATTTGTTTGAAATCATTGGATAGAAAAAGCTGCACCGATTATCAATTTCTATTTCTGTGTTAAAAATGTGCAGACTTTTTTTTCACCCGTACCTTCTCATTTTCATATCACTGATACCGTCCTGGATTCACTTATACTCCATGATGAGGATGTGTTAGGCCTCTGAATCAGACCAATTACTGCATCAGTTTATTCAAGTAGGTCTATATTCCTTGAAGTATAAACTAGGCCTCGGTATTTCCGAATTGCTGGTGTAGCAGGCATATCATCAGAATCAGATGAGCATAGCTAAGTACTTTTAAAAATTCGGCTTTCGATTTTAATTCTCTAATTTTTTTGTGCCCGAATTTTTGTGCCTACAGGTCAGACAAAGGAATTTTTGAAATTTGAAACGAAATTTTTCTTGAAGATTGGTATCATATCAGAATAGATTCCTATTGTCTATGGAGCAAAATCGGTTCAACACCATTTTCGGAAAACACTTGAAGAATTTGGAGAAATATTCAATTTTTATATTTTTCCCGATTGAAACTGAATTGTCACATGATATTTTTATCGTTATCGTTCCTTTTTACTCTATCGAGTATAAAGGAGTTTGATTCCATATTTTGTAAGAAAATAATTCATTATAATTCCAAAAATATCGAGTATTATATTTGTTAGGGATGATCAACAATTTGGGCTCTGTAACGAAGTCAGTGTTCAAGCTTCAGAAGCATGATGTGTACAACTATCGAGAACAGCCCATACATGAATTTATCGCTTACCGGTAACTGGTATAGGGCATACATCTAATTTGAGTTGAGGGACAAAGTTGAGGGAAAAAGCGTACGAAGAAGCAAAAATTCGTACATATTTTTCGATGCCAAAGAAGGACAAAAGGAGGAAGACAGAGATAGCAGCCGAACATGCATCAGTATTCAAGCAATTATTGCTTCGTCAAAATGTTGAAGTTTATAGAAACTACATTATATATATATTGGATTTGATCTATTTAATTTTTTTAATTGGTATAATCTAGACCAACTATTTGATCTTTATGTCAAAATAGCACATTTTTCTCATATTATTATCTTGATTCATTATAAAGTGGGCTCTGATTTTTATCGGTTTCTTAGAGCGAGTAATTAAACAGCAACTTGAAACAAGATTTGCTGTATCAATGCTTTTCATCACTAGACATTCAGATGAAATATTACGAATATAATCACGTTTATTTTGTGTGCTCGTGAACAGGGTGCTTGTGAACACACTAAAACGTTGGGTTTATTTGTTCTTAATAAACTGTTATATTTACTTTATATCAGAATTTTAGTTCTATACATCAAGGGATCAAGGAAACAACTTCAATTATTTATATATATATATTATATATATATATATATATATATATATATATATATGTATATATATATATATATATATATATATATATATATATATATATATATATATATATATATATATATATATATATATATATATATATATATATATATATATATATATACATCTCATTTGAGGTTTAAAATTTAAAAATTGTAGTGTAACGATTTTCCTTATCCATCACTTTCATCGTCTGCAATAAATGAACTGCAACAACATGTAGACCTACTGAGATTATTAATTGATTGCCTAGCCGTCGCTCACTGCTTCTAGGCCTTACTTCCAGGCTACATTTTGACAAATCGTTGTGCTAGCAAAAAAATGCCGGCCTCCTGTATTGTCATGGCATAGCAATGAATGCTATCAGAATTGAGATCGGCCGGCGAATAGTAAATCACCGGATCGCCTGTTGACCACCGATTATTCTAGAGGCTAGTTGCTCAGTCGCCTGCTTGCAAAAAACACTTGTGCTTTCATTGTTTACTTTCGTCTTTCCTATGCATGTTACATAGTTGCTTCTCCTCTATAGATGTGTCCGTGGGTCAAACATCGTCCTAAAACAGAAATAGATAGCGAAATGTCACGGATACTTTGTATTCGCAGGCTTTTGTGTCATAAGAAATTATACGTTTTCGTAGTTTGTTTGGTGGAGATCAGTGAAGTACAGTTTCAATAAGATAACTTTTTATGTTTACGGCTATAAAGGTTATGTGCATTGGTTTTCGTGTCGTTCATTTACCATGAACCGGCATAGGTAGATTAGTGGTAATGATATCGTTCATCTCCTCCGGCAACTACCTTTATTGTGGATTTTCACGGCGTCCCAAGTTTCCCAGACTTATCTGAAAAGCAGTGCGGGAGAAGATTGCCACAGGAAGCAATAATGACTATCGAGTTATTATATATTATGAATATATACATTGAGAAGAGTTTTTTTTTACAAATGGTTAGGATTGAGTGGGAAGGTTTGGATTGTATACGTGTTCCAGGAAAAACAAAAACATCAGTATTAGATCATCAATTATCATTGAAAGTCTTCTTACTTTGGTCATTAATTTTTGTAGTACATCTTTGAGAGCGATGTTTTTTCACTATTATACTAATACATTACTGAGCATGGTTGTACTTATATCGCAATGAAGATTTATCTCCATTCACTGTTGCCTCATATTTTATACGTAATGCAGGATTGCTCCTTGGGATCATAGTCAAGATTGCATTTCCTGCTATACTTCTTCTCATGTATTTCCACGTTGGTTAATCTGTAAAAGACGTGTGATAGCGTGTATGTAAGAGGCAGTTAGAGTGATGTCACCAAAGTTTCACTAATTAGTTCACTGTGTCAATGACAAAAAGTTATTCATCCTTTGTGTGACCGAAATAGAACTGCACAGAATAGCAAAGTGCTGATGTATAAACTTCAAGAGTAATAATAATTATTGAAAATTTTCAAATATCCACGTAATGTTTGTGGAAAAATTATTCACAAGATGAAATATCCATTAAAGTATATCCTTGAATAATATCATGAAATAATACATATTTTCTAATTACCTTTAATGTGTAATTTGTAAAAATATCCCTCGACAAAAAATGTATTTTCATAAAATATGTTTTAAACATATTTTGAAAACATAGGCCTACCATACCTTTCTTTCAACTCAATCCTGTACATTTACTACAAACCTTATTCATCAATTGTTTAAATAATTCCCATAAACAAAATGTTGGACCTTTGAACAAGTCATCTTTTATTACATAGAATTTAAAATAAAAATTATAGTCATATATAAAAAGAATTCTCATTTTATATTATTCATGTCAACAGTGATTCATGAATATATAGAGATACTTATATACTTATAATATATATATATAGAGATACTTTTAATATTCTCAAAAAAGAACAATCAGTATATCTCCGCCCTAGACGGCAATAGGATCCATTATACATATTCTATTCTATTCCAAACAGAACAATTTCAATTTCAATTGCAGAGTGATGTGATGACTGCCATACGATCATATGACCTCATGCAGCGCGTACAAAAACATTTACACAGATTGTGCTATAGGCCTAAGTGTCGCTTTAGAAGTCTTCTCTTACGCTCACCTAATTATACATATGAGTAGGCCTTTATAGTTTAATTATATATCAATTATTTATACGTTATACTACGATGGTCGTTTGGATTCTAATGGATAACTTCTTCATTAAATTAAGTGATAGCAGTAAAGTTTCTTATACAATGTGCCTACAGTTGTCTACTGTTTAGATATTGATACATTATATATCTATAAATTTAGATAAAATATTATCGACATAGAAACTGAACATATCTTGAAATTTCAGTGATAATATTTCAGTAATAATTCAATTTCAGTAATAATACTGTTGCACAAGTATCAACCGAACTATTAGAAAATTGACACGAAAAAATCTCATGGTGAGCTTACATGGATTAATTTTCAATTATTGGAATGGAATTTCCTTATAATTATGTACAAAAACATATCTATGTAAAATGAAAAATAAAAAACTGTATCTTGCATTCAAGCTGTATTGTTTTTATAACCTTACTCACGGGTAATGAAATATGATAATTTTAAGTCGAAATCAATTGTTCGCAGGTTTTAGTAGTCGTATAATAAAAGTGAGTTGGTCTGTCTGTAGCACGCGGTCGCCTGTTCCACATAGATTGCGTGTTGCCGAGGAAAACATGGTCCGAGAATTGATCCTAGATTTGCTCGGCTGTTAGTGGCTCGATTGCCGAGCATCGCGATAACAGATTATCGGTTGAACAGATTCACTCAAGAACTGGCTTTTACATAGTAACAATACCCATATACCCCGTCCTGAGCAATACTTCATTCTTTATGATGAGTTGATCGCAGTTTTTAACCTAATCACAATTTGACGTCAATTAAAATCTTATTTTCTCGACAAAAGTGTTGCGTGCATAAAATACTGTTTTTAATTGATCGTTGGAGGAGAAGATTATATTTGCGTCGGGTATAAAAAGAATAGTTATTATTAAATCTCATACCAACATCTAACTTGCTCAAAAACATGGATATACACTTTCCCAAATTTTCTTTTACGTGTATATAATCTAATATTCTATATTACTATTCAATAAGGTATAGCAACTTTATACAACGGTGAAATATCAAAACTGGAATAATGCCATAAATATAAGAATATTAGATATCCCTTGTAATCAAGCTGTACTTGACTTTTGCCTTATAAAACAAATCCTGTATACAGAGGATTTAATCGTAGTGATGAAGGGCACAGTTTTGATCCATAAGCATGCAGGCTTTATATGTGGTATACGTATACAAAATATACATTTTTCGTTAGTGTGACAATAGCATTGAACACTCAAAGTCGTGGTTAGCCTATAGGTCTCCAAGACATCAATAAAACTATGGACATTAAATATGTATAATATAGTACTGTAATATAAGGTATAGCATGTTTTTTTTCTGTAAAACAAACGTGTTTATTTCACAATGCTCGAAATTCTGACACGAAGAAGATTTGTCAGTTATGAGACATATCGTCTTTCTCAGCTATAGGCATGGTATGCGTAGGCCTCT
Source organism: Brachyptera putata (assembly GCA_907164805.1). Taxonomy (NCBI): domain Eukaryota; kingdom Metazoa; phylum Arthropoda; class Insecta; order Plecoptera; family Taeniopterygidae; genus Brachyptera; species Brachyptera putata. The sequence continues at coordinate 30,220,904 of OU015463.1, read as the reverse complement.
AGGGGTATGCAAGCTAATGGCTTGGAGTATAGACCCACAAGAGAAATTTCATAGATCTTGAAACATTTGTAATAGACACAATACTCAGAAAGGGCAATTCATTTATAAAAAGTGAACTTGACTTTTGTTTTGATGATTTTTCCGTCAAGTACAGTATTTTTCATGCCAACGATTTTGTTTTATTTACTTGGTGACCCCACTAACAGCTATTATTTTTGAGGGTATGAATAGGCGGGTGATCTTACAAAAGCTCATGCCTATAATGGTTTATACGGTACTCGCGCTGCGGACTCAAGTTCCATACGACGTTTTAGTTTCTGAAGCGGTGTCGTAGCTGCAGAAATGGGGCACGGGGGCGGCCTATTTTCACATGCACCATAAAGTTGAATGTATTTTGTATAAGTTATATATGATTTTTTTCACTTAATTTCAGAAATTAATGTAATTAAAAATAGCAGTAGGTCAAAGGTCAAATGGCATGTATTTGATTTGCTCTTGGAGAACCTGTAAACAATAATTATTTTTATATTTTATATTTATAATTACTCAGAATCAGTACTGCTTAAGAAAATGTTCATGAGAAATCAAATAGAAGAGTATTCGCTAAGCGAGGTACCTCTGAAAGGCGTTGAACACCCATACCTCCGGCAGGGACTTTTCTGTATTATGAAAACCACCGTCAGATTACAGAGAACGGGTCGAAAATAATAAAATATACAAGAGATACAACGCTTTTTTCATGAAAAGGGGGGTACTTTTTGAGAAAATTATGAGAAGCACTGGGATATAAGAATCCACAAACTCATTGATGAGGTGATTGTCTTGCACCAGGCTTGCAGAGTAAACCCAAAAGTAGAGTCAATATTGTTTCACGTAATACTCACCCTCAGCGGTATATTCAGGTAACGGGGCAAGAGAGCTTGACAAATATTATCCACTATTGCGCGGGTCAACGGCATAAACCTAGCATCTGTGTTGGTTTTAGCTATTTGCAACCCTTAAGAGCTTAACTCTACCATCAGTCACACAAACAAGAACACATTCAGGGCGATTTCATTATCTTTGTGATCTTTATGAAGCCGCAGATAACTCAAGAAGAAATTATAAATTATTTTAGATTGAAACGTTCTTATCTCAAATACAAAGTGTAAGATTCATTTCACTTAGAGGAACAGACGAACAAGTACCTTCACGCAGTCGTAAATAAGGTTCTAATTTGCGGGCATTCACTTATTGAATCCCAATAGTAGGTATATGTACAAATAAAATATTGAATTTTCTTCAATACCGTAAACTTGGAATTGTTCGTATGATCTTGTATTTTTTAGTAATCTATAATAAAGTTTGAAAAAACAATGTGACCAGTTTTGTATAATTATGTACTGGATACTTTGAACGGATGTACTTTTGTTGTTGTGCCTAAGAATAACACAACGATGTAATACTTATACACCTGAGCCCTTGTAGTCTGTGGGGTCGTTAAGCAACCTAAGCAACCTTTCACTCCCAAATAAAACATTTCTCAAAGAGTACCCAAACGATACTGGAATGAGACACGTCAAAGAAGACCAGTGCAAGCACCTTCTTAATATAGTCAAGTTATACTTCATTAAAATGATAACTCTTCAAATGTCAAGTCAACATACTTGATTGAAATAATAACTTTTCAACTGTAATTTGAAGTTGCCAAAAACTAAAATCTATATCTAGACGTTACAAAAGTTACTCAAAAATGCTTATAAGTTACTTTATACTTTTGATTAGCGGGTCTAGTCGGGAAATCAGGGCCTATTTATTAAAAGCTTAATTACGACATATCAAACACTCCAGTCAGGGGCGTCGGAACGTTTTCAAAGTAGGGGGGGGCAAGCTCAAAAATTGCGACCCGCGGAGGAAGGAAGTATGGGGTGCCACACATTCAATAACATTTGGGTATTTTTCAGGATAGAAGGACAAAATACTGAGAATACCAAGATGGGGAGGGGGGGATCTCAGTTTGGAAAAGAAAATGCCATATAAGAACAGTTGTACAAAGGCCAGTTAACGCGAAGCATGCGACCCGCGGGGGGCAAGGGGGGGAAGGACCCCTTCTGGCCCCGCAGGGAATATTTTTAAATTACCAATTTTTTAACACGATTTAACGTGTTTCAGATAAGATTTAGATGACAAAATTAATTGTTTTGAAGAACTAGATGTGCCCAACTGATATTTGCCAAACATAGTTATTGTGACTGCAGGGTCATTCTGGCTCATTTTAGCGCCACGGGCAAGGACTATATTATGAGCCCCAAAAACTATATGCGCATGGTGAAAGTGAATGCGAGTGAGGGAGAAACCAAGCCCCGCAGGGAAATTTTTGTGAATTTATCTTTTTAAATACGATTCTACGGGTTTGGGAATTGGACGAAATTTCTGGAATTCATGAATTCTTTAGTGTGGTAAGAGCTAGTTTTGCTGAATGGCTGATCCAAGAAAAATCTATGTCTTTCGATAACAATGCTGTTCGAATGATAACATTTTCTCCACCCAATAATGCACAAGTAAAATAGAATACGATTTATGGCATATTATTATTAATAGAATGTTACAAATGTGCGCCGATAGCGCCCCTTAAATTTGACGCCCCTGGCAGTCACCGAACGACCCTCATTGGAAGTTCCCTTTCTCCATTTCATTGTATTGTCATTGTTACGACTGTTGGAATTTTGAAAATTTACAAAATTTACAAAAATTGTAATGAATAATTTATATCTGAAAGAAGCACTGCCGGTAGGGTTGTTTGTTGTTTTCTGATAACTAATAACTACTTACCAGAGCAGCTATCATTCCAAAACAGTACACCAAATTCCTTTGAATCACACCTTTTTCAATATGGTTCAACGTGTTCCAGATGAGATTTAGATGCAAAAATCAATTTTCTCCTAAAACTGAAGGTGCCCATCTGATATTTGATTTTCTATGCAATGTGAAATATGAATCTATGTACGATTTTATCTATCTAAATAGGTCTACATCTTTCCTTCCTACTCTTTCTTTCTTTTTTTTTTTTTCTTTCCTTCTCTCTTCCTTCTTTTTTTCGTCTTTTCTATTTCTCGTGTTTTCAATTTTTTTTGCAAGACCTTTTTCTTGCCCCCCCTTGCCCCCCCCTGGCCGAAATTTGGGGGGGGCATTGCCCCCCCTGCCCCCCCCCGGTTCCGACGCCAGTGACTCCAGTCATGGCACGGTTTTGACTTGCTGCCTCACGGGCTGAACCCAGTCTCAAATCTAGTCTAATAAAGGATTGAAAAATAATTAAATCCTGGATAATAAATGAAAATATATGAGCAGCTTTTGATGTTCATCAAAGTATCGTCCAATAAGCTTCACGTTTTGATGTCGAAACTTTTAGAAGCAGCGTGTGAAAAGTAAACGTTAGGCTTAAAACGAAGTTAACGCCATTACCGAAAAGTTAATAAAAAGGTAACGCGTTGCCAGTACTCAATAAAACGTCTGGTTCCACAACACAGAACAGTATAAATAAGGCCTACAACCACGAATTCAAGATCAGGTTTTGTATTCCCTATTGTGAGTTCAATTTTGACCAAAACTGTGTAAAGTCGTACACATATCGAGTTAGTGAGTTCATAGTTTAAGGTAACAGATTGAGTGACCTTTCGGTTCCTTGCTAATTGTTGGTGCAAGCACAGCTTGTTTTGTCCGTGGTGCAAGCTACTATAGTACTGACAGTTGTTAAAAAGTCAACTTTCCAGTAGGTCAGTAGTTGTAAGTATAGGTAAGTCAGTCACTGACAACCCATAGCAGCTCTCATGGGTCTTTTTACCCACTCCTGAGTCCTTCTGTTGTCTACCGTCTCAAGCTAATGGCGACGTTTAGAGAACTAGTGAATATGTGAAGTCCATTCATTATTTCATTCATTTACTAATTCACTTATTCGGAGAATTATATATTATTGTGTAAAAAATAATAAATGTGACCTCCTGATTCTAACAACGTAAGTTTTGAATGATTCAATCATGAACTGTCATAGCAATGCTTATATTCTGATCAAATGTAATAGATTTCAAGTTTTAAAGGACATTACAATCCTGAAACTGGATTCTAGTGAATGTTGTTGATATTTCTTTCCCTGATTTTAAAGTAAACTAGAGATCATCATCTCAATTTCAGAAATTAAAAGCAATTTTTTATCTTCCAGATACCACGACTCATGACGTAGGCATTACCTATTCTGTTTACAAACACACACTGATTCGAGTATGTCCACGTCACGAGTCGGAAAAAGGGTCGGGTCCTGGATGACAAATAAATAAATTATAATTTTTTTTTGGAATTGAGATTGGGATTTCCAGTTTTCTCTGAAATTGGGAGAATAAATATAGTCGTTATTCGTTGAAATCTAGTTTTAGGGTTGTGATGTCCATTATAGGTGTAATTGAAAAATTAGAACGCCGAAAACTTTAGACTCCCGACATCACACTTGGCTTGTTTGGCTATTTTACAGACAACCAATAATATTTTTCCGAGTCCTGGATTTTCATTTGTTTCATACATTCCATTTTTACGGCTGATTTATACAATCAATTATAATAATAATCAGATTTAACATAATAAGTCTATTAGATATGAAATATATTGAGAGGATAACCTATACTGAAACTGACTTATGTAAGAGAACCGTGAAACATGTCCATTAAAATATAGCTAAATATAAACACAAATCGTTCTGATTATATTTCAATAATTTCATCTCTCATGCAGGTCTTAGACCTAAAGTTCTGAATGCGAGACATGTTTGACACTGATGAAGAATGAAATGCATGTATACCAATGTATGTACACACGTGATTCACCAGAGGAAATAATATCGACATGCATTCAGGGATGTATTTTATTTTTTTACAGCGAATTGCTTACTTGTGTTTGTGTGATGTGGGAGCGGTTATTTGGGTAATGTGTTTTTCTAGCAGTGTGTGCATGATAGGAAAAGCTAGCTTCATGCATAGTTCCGAGGTTCGACCGGAAATCAGTGGCACTTGGGTTGTACACGCGAACCAGCATTTAACAGTCCCTGCTTGCCTAATACTAGCTCGATTCTTGTGTGTTCAAATATGAACCATTAGGTAAACAAGAGGAGGGCATGGAGAGGGGGGTGGGGGTATTCAATCAATCGCACCTGTGGTCATTCATTACTCCCAATCAATAGGAGATCAAAGTAGTCTCACTCGATGTGATCAGGTGCGATAGAGAGATCGCATGCACTACTATTCGAATGATGGGTAGAACATTATTGGTTCGGTCGAAAACTTTCCGGGTTCACACTTTGATTTTTATCATTTATATTTGGTAGAGACTTTCTTAAGAAATGTTCATGAAAGTTGAAACCAAATTTTTCCAGTGACTTTTCTGAAAAATGGAACCATATTTTTCGAGGGAAAATGTAATAATACAAAAGTGTAACCATAATTATACAAGTTGAAATTACTTCTCAAGCTTTCATTTTATTCAGTTTTGGAGATTCGATCATTACATTTGACTAGTTTCTTTTAATTGTTGAAAGGAACGAAGCGGCCGCCCGACTTCCTCTGCGTTTTCTTTTGAACGATCAACACGAAACATTTTTACCGCCACCCATACACGGTATCTAGCATAGATCTGAAATGTTTGCAGCACAATCTACTTGCCCACTTTTTACGCTATAATCAACTTTCAATACAAAAACCCATTAGTAAAAATACTAAAATTTGCCGCACAAACATTTGAAAATTTGCGTCAGTATGAGGACAACAACAATTTTCTATACGGCTAATTAATTTCAATTTCTCAGAGAAACCAGTTTGAACCAAAAGTTCAAAACCATCATCAAACTATCCAATTGGCTAAAAGTGTAACTAACATAGGCCTATATATTTGTGAATGAGTAACAATAAAATATTAATCTAGACAGGTGGACCAGTGGCTAACACGCTGAACCGGCATTCATGCTACTGGGTTTCGATTCCAATCATGAACTCAATCAGGACGACCATCCTGACAAGAGGTTTTTCGTGGTTTTCCTCTAGGATTTCTCCTCAACAACAGCTTAACGACCACTCCCTTCTCACTGTCCGAAACACATAATGAAAAACAAAATTCATCCTATCTTGCCATCACCGCACTAATCATTCTTCGACGCTAATAGTTCTTCGTTATCAGTACAGTGCGTCATTAAACCAAGTATAATTTAATTAATTATTTAATTTATGAAAATATTCACCTTTATTGAAGTGTAAATCCTCGGTTGTCGATGAATGTTTTACTCTAGCTTGTATTATCGTGATTGTCTCCATACGATGTTATAAAACCGTCTAAATCTCTAGTCGATTACAGTCGGGTAACAATAACATAAAAGTTAGGAGGAGACGATGATTAATTACAGTACGGCGAATGTTTAATAATTATTGTCAATTGTCATCATGCTTGTAGATGTGTGGTCTGTAACCAACCATTAATCTTCCTCTCGGATATAAGTATGTGTTAAACGGTTTATCTACACGCTGTTCAATGCCCCCCCTTCCCGAAACATGCCTGTTCTATGACTTGCATATAAACGCCCAATAAAATGCACCCGCCTCTGCCTCATTGCGACGAGACACCGCTCGAGGGAATCTCCAAGCCTAGGCCCAGACAGAATCTTATTTGAAATGACGATTTGCAAACAGCCCTGTTGTGAGTTGATAAATGATCAACTTATCAAAACTTATTGTTTCAGCCTTTTAGGCTGGTATAAATTTGTTTCAATTATTCTGGTAATGTTATGGTTAGGATATTGAGTTGGTCGAGATAAGACTAGTTTTAGATTACGCTCCCGTTAGTTAATCAGTTTCGGTTGGTTACGTCAGTATGTTTGAGTTGGTTTGCCCGCAGGTGCAATCAAACATAGGCACACAGATCTATATTTCCAAATATGGTTGTATTTCAATATTTTCATATTTTAAAGAATTTGATTATTCATTTTTCGACTTGTGAGCTATTATTGAAGAGTGTTCTCTCCAAAGAAATAATTTCTATTGGTAATAAGTTGACTTTCATGCCCATTGGAAATCAATTGTTCAATCAAAACAAGACAAAGTGCGAAGCTGACACATGACAAGTTAAAGGGCATCACAAGCCTGAAACTAGATTTTTACCTAATAACAACGGTGGCTATTTATGTCCCAAATTTTAGAATAAAACTAGGAATCATCATCTCAATTTCAGAAATTATAATTTTTCATTTGTTCTTCAAGATACAACCCTTTTTTCTGATCACTCCCACAATTACAACATTTTATATCAACGTTTTACAATACATATATATTGTTTTTATTTTTTCGTATAATATTAGTATTATTATTTTCAATGTTGTTAATTTTTTCCATTCTTATATCAATTTGATATTATTCAAGTAGTCGGTTATTTAATTACGTTATATTTAATTTGTTCATGGATTTTTATATAGGCCCATAGGGTCCATGCTATCCTGTTTTTCTGAATTTAGGAACCAACGAAGGTGTGTATTAAATATAGTAGTTATATAATACACCAAATATGATGGAATTCCACTGATGTATTTCACCACATGATCTTTTAAATATAATTAAATACTTTACCAGCTGGACTGATACGCAATTATATGCAACGTGTTATGTACAACACGTTGCATATAATCTTAATTAACCTTAATTGGTACAGTTGATGAAATGTGACAGGATGATTGTTGACGCTCCGCGAGTGCGAAGCCAGTGAGTGCGTAGCTGGTGTCTATAAGTAATAGCTTGAGAGGAGATCGTCATAGCAACGAAGCTGTCGCTTACTCGTGAACTTGTCACCACGCTAATTGCTTTAATTAACACTGGGCTGACACGGCTAATTAATGGCGTACACTCTGGGGGTGTGAAAGATGGTTCTCTAGTAGCGGCCACACCGTTGAACAGACGAGACGCCGCAACCAGTATTGCAGCAAACCCACTATATATCAGCGCGTCCTTTTTAAATGTGTTTTCACAGTACAGTTGATCATTATAGTAGTCAAATAAATGTCAATTAATAAGTATATTTTGAACTGATCATGTTACATTATACTAATTTCGCAATGAATTTAGGCCTACATATAATATTAAAATAGCATGCACATTTACAATGCTAAAAAAGAGACGCCCCGTGGCTGCGTTAGTAACTGAAGTCAGATGTCGGATGTGGGTTCCAGTCCCGCAAAAGATATAAGATTTTATATACGTATTTTCACCTATCATCATCGTTTCATTATCACTCACTCGACTGTACCCCCGTATAACCTAACTGTTGGTGGGGTCGTCAAGAAGCACTAAAAAAATCACGACATAGTAAAAACATTGCATTGTGATGAATATCTTCATACATTTTCACTTATTCTTAGATTTAATGAAGGTGACTATTTATTGAAAAGTTTGATACCTACGGAAATTGAAGATTTGCTTTAAAATTTTAGTCTCAAGTTATAATTATATGAACTTCCATTATACCTGGTAGCATGTGATCATGGTGTAGGCCTAGATCAACTCTCTCTTCTTTTTGTATTTTTGTATGGCTATTTTTTTAGGGTATACGAAATAGTGTTGTACATAGGCCTACACATCATGCATGGAATAGCAATTTTTTTCTTTGTAAAAGGTGATATGTAATGTAGGCCAACTGTTGTACAGAGATTAAAATTTTCCCGAGGGCATTTGTCGAGATCCATTAACTGTTGCATGCCGTTGGCGTGGGATTTGAGAATAATGATATAAATAAATAAGTCAATATCTGGAGATCGTGGGCGATATATATTATGTTTTATTTTTTGATAGTGCATAACAACGCTACCGACAGCTAGGTTACAGGAGGTACGTTTGAGTGAGTGAAAATGGAAAATTGAAGTGTACGAATGAGCGGATGATAGATGAATGACGTTTTTAGAAAACCCATGCCTTATAAGGCAGGCTTACTCGAACCCAAGCCCGATCGGACTTCATTTCCTAAGGCCATTAACTAAATGAGCCACTGAAACAACAAACTATTATTGAAAAACAGTACATTTGTGACAACTTCTAATGGCCTTTACAATGTTTTTTCTTGGTCTCATTGTGGTTGTGTTTACATTGGGTGACTTTTCATTAGAGTATTTTGCTTTAGTGTAATCATAATTTCCCTAAATTCTGATATAGGTTTATCGATTGATTGATTATTGTTGCTCAATTACCCCACCTGCACCTAGATCAATTGGAGGTACGAATGAGTGGGTGAGAGTAATATATGAAAGGAACTATTCTTGAATGCGTAACTTGAAATCGTGCCTGCCTATAGATTCCAGTTTTCAACGTCTTTTTTGACTGCTGACCCAGACAAGGGGCTGTAATACTGAGAGTCTGCATGGTGAAGGTAGACATCGATTTTTCTTCGCCTAAACTTAGCAGTTAACAAATGAATACTCCGGTAATGTACTACAATAAAGGCCCACTAATATATTAAAATATGTAACTGATGATGTCGATCAATAATTATGTTCGAAATAATATTATAAAATAATTGGTGCGTGTCATAATTGATACAACTAGGGACTCATACGAATTGATACAAACTAATAATGATGTGTGATTAAGATTTTTTCATTTACCCACTTAGGCCTACATTGAGTTTATCGACGCATTGTAATGATGACTAAGATCTATTGACATCGGTGAATCAATTACGAGGGGGTGAGATGATATGTGAGATTGTTTTTTTAGTAGATGTTTTTTGGGTGATGGAAAAGAAACGTCGAGGCTGATTGTTAAGGAGGCATCCTTATTCAGGATTCACCTAGATTACAGAGGAAAAGCACGGAAAAACCTCTGTCAATATGGTCGGTTGTGTCTGGAACCGAACCCCGATATCCTGAATGACCGTTCAGCGTGCCACTGGTCCATATTCGTCTCTGTATATTATCAAGGTTGCCGCTCGATTTCGATATTTTCTTTAGATATTAGATATTAGTACTTCCATACAGTACTTCGATTTCGAATTGGAATTTTCGATATTATATAAATTCGATACCGAAACAATAATAGATATCGATTGAAAACTTGTATATGCCTAAAACTATTAATAACCAAGTGGCAAGTAACAACAATCCTAAAACGAATAAAACTATATATTGTAAAAAAAAAAAAGTGTCATAATACTACCTCTTGAGTCAGTCGGCTCAGCCCGTGAACATGCTCGAGGAGGGTGCTCAATCAGGGGTCTGTTTTCACTTATATTAACAATAGTAACGATACCCGTAATGCATAATCAAGACTTATGACATCCAATCTTGAATATGTTTAGTCAATTGTAAATTTTAGAATCAAATTATTTCGATCAATAATTATTATCAAGATTCAAGTAAATTACAGACTGACCTTGTAATCAACATTTTTCGCACATTATTATTGCACCGTTTTTTTTTAGATCGTATCAAACAATTAGTACATAACTTTTCGATCGCGCATGCTTGTATCAGTCGTATGGGTTAAGACCCACACGATAACAATTGTATGATAAAACATGCATTATCGATATGTAGACACTGAACATCGGTGTCTTATCGCCTCACACCTGTCTCATTATGTTATTGACGTGACACTTTCAAGTGTCGCTTCCATCAATTGCACATCAAGCAAGTCATTACATGAGACTGTGGTGCTAACCATGGCAGAACAAGTACAAAACTGTTAATAATCTGTTTCAATAACTTGGCATTGAGAGAATCGAGTAGGCCTACTCATTCTATTTATAGAATATGTATTAATTCTCAGTAAGTCATCAAATAACATTGTTAAGGCTGATCTTGCATCTACTTGTTATCAAGGTAAAGTCGTCTACACATAACAAAAATAACTGTAAAAACTTCGGTAATTACACAAACTCGCGGCATTCACAATTATGTGTCGCTTTTGAAAGATGTATGCCTAGTCGTGTTTCTAATCGTGAATATCAAGATTAAGACAGTAATCTTAAAATACCACATGCAATACAGATTTAACTGTGATGGAAACTCCACGGCCTTCTTCATCCACTCATGAAAACTATATAGTACAGATATGTTAAGCTCAAAAACGCCCTGACCTGGACAAATCAGATAAATCTGAAAATTTCAGGATATTTTTTTAGACGACCCTCCCCCTAACATTTGTTGAAACTTCAAAGTTCAATAAAAATCAACCTAGCTCTTCCCTATTGTCCACCCCTAAAAAGGAATCATTATTATTATTAAATAAACAAATGGTGGTATTAAAAAACTTACAACATCGAAGTTGTAAATTATAAAATCACAAAGAGATTGACGTATACAACGTGACAATTTGATGCAAGAGTAACCAACATATATAGGCCTATGTATTTTAGCCATGCATATTATTCAACATTTCAATTAACCCTATTGCGATAGTTTGAACTTGTTATTGCGACTATTATATTATTCCAACAACGATTACTGAGACATGTGGTGGTCGAGTGACTTGCCCACTGAACTGTCATTCAGGAGATCGGGCTTCGATTCCCGTCATGGTCGACCATCCTGACAGGGGTTTTTCGTAGTTCTCCTCTGTTGTTCAGGTCAATACTGGGATGGTTCCTTAACAACAGACCACGACCGACTTCTTCCCACCATTCGAAAACACCTAATAAAATAACCTTTCATCTCACCATCCCATCATCTCATATATCATTCACCGACGCCAATAGATCGTGGTCATCAGTACAGTGCGTCGTTAAGCCCAATATAAATGAAAAATGAAATAAATCTTACGACGATTGCTTCACTCAGCTTCAAACTCAGCTCAAACTTTTCAGGGGTGAACCAAAATATTAAACTATAGAAATATTAAAATATTAAAATATTACAGTTTGTTATTGCAGATAATGCCATTGCATTGGCCACATAAATACCACATCGCACCATGATCGCACGATGGCTCTGAAGCAGCTGAATTTGTCTGATCAGTTTGCCATGTAGATTACAGTTAACAGTTCACTAGAAGCCGAAAGTAGAGAAATTAGGGATGAACGCCAATCGTCCATTTTTTTCTTTCCAGCCCCATTGAGTAGGCAGCAATATAACACCTATCAATAGCTGAATCTGATGATATTCTAAAATAGTATTGACCAGCGGCAGTGCTTGATGATGGTACGAAACTATGGATAGAATTTTGGATGATTGGGTGATTTTGGATGATGATGGCCACCGTTCTCTTATTTAGACTGCAAACCTGTAAATGTCCAATGAAAGTTCTGTTGAGGTAGCACCACACACACAAGTATAGCAGACGTCTCTCTCTTAAACATGCAGTAGCGATTTCTTCTAGAGCGGCATCGGGCAAGTTGTATATTTGAAATGTGCTAAGAAATCTGTCGCTCTTTAATAAAAGTTTGAATGATTCCCTCTTACCCTGGAGGTACGATCCCGAAGTGGTGTCAGAATTGGACTTTTGGCATGAGTGATGTGAAAATGTTGGTTGCTACTTCCCTACCAAGTTTGGTAACATTAATGTGCTGTACACAGTGGTACAGTGATAACAAATAAAGTGCCAGGGCGGTGGCATCACAACGTCTGCCCCGGCAGTGATGCTGTCGTAAAACCACAAAATTGCACCCCAAAATTTCGCATGAAGATCGATAATTATATAATTCAAATAGCAGTCAATGCGATTCCTAATTGTTGGTGGGTTGTCCCCCCACAACACCCCGCAAGGAAAAATTTGAAAATTATTTTTTTAAACAATTACATTCAGTAAGTTTTGGTACTTATAATTCTAGCACGTGGCTGGCAGACTGGGACTGCCCAAGTAAATTTTTACCATTATTACTCGATTTTTATTTGAATATTTACTTTGTCCTATGATTAGATATAAAATAACAGATTACTAAAGATCAGCGCCCTACTCCGCCCTGCCTCCACTCCAAAATTGGAAGCAGGGCTACGCCCTGCCTCCCAAAAAAGTACCAGGGTGCCGCCCCGGACCGTCATGGCCCCACTGCATGCCTGACTGTACATCACTTCAGGACTTTTAACGAGTATTCTTCGTGCCACACTTCGGTGGTGAACATTGTTTCAATATCGTTTGTCCACCTACAAAGTCACAGTGAAGTCACAGTGGCTTTAGAAATAGCATTGCCAACCAAGGATCAGCAATGAGAGTAACGAGATCAAACAATATCGCATTAATAGAGTTTATTCGAAATGTTGTAAAATGTACGACATAACTAAATTTATACATTTTCGTCATCCTTGCATAAAATTCTAATGTTTTATACAATAATCTCTTCCAATTTTTCAAGCTTCAACTTAGCTGTTGTAAACTTTCAACCATTATTTTATTGCGTTATAATAATTGGATGAGCGAAGCGAAGACTCAATTACACTTGACCCGAAAAAAATGTACATGTTTTTTTTTTTTTTTTTTTTTTTTTTTTGTTCGCGCTCTACAGGTCAAACGAAAATTCAAATTCAATTGAAACTTGGCAAGCCCAAGTGTCATCATCTGGATTGAATCTCATTGATTTTTATGCGCAATCGATTGCACCACTTCTGAGAAAACTAATTTTCCATTTTCCAAATTACCCATAAGAATAAGCCGGAGAAAAATTTTCGTACAAAAAATGTCCTTCAAAAAAATTAAAATTTTCACCGAATTTCAATATAATAATGATACACATGATTCCAAACTTTCACTGAAATCCAATAAGTCATTTTGATATAAAAAATGATTTAATGACATTTTTATACATCATTCAAAGCTATTAGGAAAACCAATTAAATCCAAGCAACAAGTGTCACCAATTATTGAAGAACTATTAAAACAAAGCCTTCTTTATTATCAAAGATATTATTTAGAAAGAGTAATGAATATAATTGGATCTCAAGGTGTATATATTGTATCTTAGATTGCATCTAATATTTCCTTCATGATGAGAATAGTCTACGAAATAAATCAACCGAATGAAAACATTAATTTTTAATTTGAATGCCGTCAAAACATCAACTTGATTTAACTTTTTGAAATAATTCAGTTTCATTCTTATTAGCTCATCCATCAACGTGGAAACACATAACGCGTTTTCCTAGTATATTGATTTTTTACCTCTATTTGGGTGTGGAAAATAGAGAAGCGAACGCGATGTGTTGATTTTTATTGAACTTCTAAACACTGTTGGAAATGGTCATCTGAACGTATTCTGAAATCTCAGCTTCATTTTAATTGTATACAGGTCAAAAGCTGGAACTTCTCTACTATAGTGTCCATAGATTCATAAATTGTATAAACTATCGTTATTATCAATTATGATATGTTTTGCTATATTTTTCATTCGTCAAGAGACAAGATATATAAGGCGTACAATATTATATAATCCTAGTAGGAAATGTTATTAAAATGAATGCAGTGTGTCTTGGGCTGTATATGCTGATTATTTGCCGTCAATCCAAGGGGTAAATCATCTCAATATAGTCATCACTGGAGATTCTTCAATAATCGTGACTTTTAAAATATGAAATAAAGGAATGAGTTGATCCCCAGGTACAACCATCAAGCCGAAAATGTACAGCATTGTCTAAGTATATATTTCTGCAAGGAATGTACTTAGAATATGAGCATTACCAATCCAGTTGTTGGACAAACTTCATTTCCTCCTTCAATAATATTTGTTCATTTTATTCATCTCCCAGTTTCAATTTGTGTAGTCCTGTTGAATAACACTAAAGTGTAGAAAATTTCACTCCAATTACAATTAGAATATATAATTACTAGTGAACCGATACTCAGTCAGTTAATGTTCTGAGCTAAAATCTGAAGTCATCACGTCAGGTGTGGGTTCGAATACCGCACAATGCTTTGGCTTCTGTAAACGTCATTTCACTTCTCATCACTTCATCGTTTTATCACTTACTTATTCGTACCCCATCCCATATAACCTAGCTGTTGGTGAGGTAGTTAAGCACCATTAAAAAAACGTAAATATATGTAAAGCTACATTTGCAAATTTCGTTCATCAATCAACGTGGCAATTGAGTATCTAGCTCTAGCCTGTATAGAAGCAACATGTAGATCGCATGTGGTAGACGGGCGTCGATAAGGTGAATAGGGCCATAACGGTCGAGTTCTAAACTGAATGGCCAGTGATTGCTAGCGATTAGCAGGAGGCATCGTCAATTAGAGGCACGAGAGAAATGGTGCACAATCACAACTGTGATCACATGTTCGAGCCAGCATACCGGCGGACATTACGTGATGACGCTCGTTTAACTAGAACAACTGTCAGCAGAATTATCGTCATTGTTTAAGGTTTAACAAATGCGCCTGTACCATGACAAGGTATAATATGTATATATATATAATACATACATATATATATATATATATATATATGTGTGTGTGTGTGTGTGTGTAATTAGCTGAGCTGTAAAGAGAAGTTGCATATCAAACAAAAGTCCGTGATTCGATTCCCCGATGAGGAGGTATTTTTCGATGATATTAATATCCATCCTATCAACATCACGTGCTGTACGTTTCAACAGACAGCCATGTAGGTCATATATATATATATATATATATATATATATATATATATATATATATATTATACAGAGAGTTATTTTTATTCAATGATTAAACTACGGTATAGAAAATGAGGAATACAAAAAATGGTACAAACATTCTATATTCGTTCTCGGTTGGTTTAGACGGGAAGAAAATAATATTTGAATTTTTAACTTGTCGACCACATTATCATCCATTCTACTCTTTATAAGCCAGGCATATGTCACCCCCTCCTCTCACCCACCTCCCACCCTCGATCAACATATTTCTAGCTAGCTAGCAATTTAATATGCAACGTGATCCCTCTGTACAAAGAAGCCTCTTTCCAGCCATGTGTTAGGGGAGCTATACGCTGGAGTGGGCTGGATAAGGGCTGGAGTGACGTAGAGACTCGTCAACAACATGGCGACTCGGAAGGCAATAACGCAAACAACGTAGTTTTAGAGACCATTTTTACGATTCTTAACCCCAACCAACAGCTAAGTTACGGCCTTTGGGGGTATAGAGTGAAAATTTCTTCTATTTTGTGTAAATCTACATTGGGCGTGCAATGTAAATGAATAAATAAAAAACTGCGGGTGATAATGAACCGATGAAGTGATGATGGGTGAACTGAGGACGTTTGAAAAAAAATGCCTATACCGCGGTAAACGAACCCAGGCCCGTCTGCTTTCAGAGTTAAAAGCGATGTTTCAAATGGGCACAAGCCACAAGGCGTAACTACCGGGTGGGCCAAGCGGGCAAGTGCCCAGGGGCCTCCGGCCCCTGGGCACGTATAGGGGCACCAATTCGAATTAATTGAATTTCTGTAATTCTAGATACGGTAGTCCAGTCTAACCAAAGAAATTGGCATTTTCAATGTTGTACCGGTTTTCATAATTCTTTTAAATACGCCATCTCATTAAATTATTATTTTCTCAACTACCATGTTTCCTATTAGAGTGTACCGTATAATTCTATAGTTTTGAATTTTGATTACAAATCGTTGCTTTGCATCTGAGTAAAATCTCAGATGTAGAGCTTCTGGGCGATGCAAATAAGTTTCGACTCAAATTTGAAACTGATGTATCGCCCACATTTCCCTCTCAACTTCTCGCCATGAGATCTGCTTTGCGAAAAGATATTTTGAAAATATCCAGTGTACATGGACCCGGTCAACTTGCTTATGGTTAAGCACGCTTCACTGTCTGCAAGTTTCCCAGATGTGTGCTCCGCTTGCGTCCTGTTTTAACAATACCTGTCACAGTTGCAAGTGCAGAGACAGGCTTTTCAAAACTGGAGCAGATAAAAACGTATCTCCGTAGCTCAATGTCCCAAGAAAGGCTCAAAGGCTTGTCTATTTTATCAATTAAACAGCGACGAGCGAAAACAATTGATTTTGATCAAGTAATCGATATTTTCGCGGATCAGAAAGCTCGAAGGAAGAATTTCAAGTAGAAAGCAGGGTGAGTTGCTGCATTTCTTTTTCTCTGACGCAAACTTTATTTGTATTAAATAATTTCCAGCTTGGGCCTACTCTGATTTGAAGTTATAATATACTTGAATATGCATATAACATCGTTTTTAATCGCGCAAAGTAGTTTATGGCCGACGAAGCCATAAGATTCTACATCCACAACTTACCGTCAAGTGCTTCGTTTAGCCCTACAAACGAGGTATTTTATGAGTACGAACTATCAGCAATTTTCACAGTACAGTCTGCTTGACTAAGTATAGGCCTATAATTCAAATTGATTTCAAAGATTTAAACGGACTGGATAGGAAATATGAGAGGGGCACTGTAGATTATACCTGCCCAAGGGCACTCCGTATTGAAGTTACGCCACTGGCACAAGCATGACAATCAAAACAAAACAAGAATAGGACATTGTGTCTAGTGGGCCTATTTATAATGCGTTTCATTTGTATACAAATATTGAAACCGATTAAGAACGCAAATTTAGTTCAGATGACAACAATTCATTTAAGAGGTTGTAAAAATTTATTGAATGCATTCTTCAACACATTTTGATTAGCTTTGTATCCCACATTCTTCTCACCATTCAAAACTGATGTGATAATGTTGTATTAAAAAATTCGACTCTGGAATACTTACCGAACTGGTAGGAAATGAGTCTCTTTTTTCTGGTGGTGCTTAACGACCAGACCAACAGCTAGGTCATATGAGGGTATAAATGAGCGGGTGTAATGAAAAGATTAAGTGACGGAAGATGAAACAAACGTTTTCAAAAACAAATGCCTTATGCGGGAGTCGAACCGATGCCTTACTTGACTTCATTCCCCATAAGGCAATGTCTTATAGCCGAACTGAATGAGCCACGGAGACGACAAAAGTATGTTCATTTTTATACTTATTAGTTGTTACTGACCTATAAGACACTTTGCTAAACTTTGTTCAACACATGTACTCATAGGCCTATATACATATATAAAAAGATTTTGGAACAGTTTCAAATCATACCATTATGATAACCTGCTGGTGCTTAATCAGAAAGTTGTTGAAATAATATATATATATATATATATATATATATAATATTTAGATTATCTGTATAATAATATATATATATATATATATATATATAATATATATATATATAATCAATATATATATATATATATAATAAATATATATATATTATATATCTTATATATATATATATATATATATATATATATATATATAAATATGTAATAATATATAATATATATATAATTTCAAAAAACGATACAATGACGGCAGACGCCAACGTCACGGAACCGGTGGCAGAGTCGGTACCAATTGCTATTTTGCCATATGTGAGGAATACAACGGAACGTTTTAGCTGTATATTAAAACAATATAACGTGAAAACGGTTTTCACAACAGAAATGAAAAATTGGGAACGTTCTGAGGAG